>OZ025246.1:2591065-3223565 GCA_964019155.1 Osedax fenrisi | reverse complement strand
AATACCAAGAAATCATCATGTATATAACAATAAAATAATAATAAAATATAATAAAAATATATAATAAAATATTTAAAAATGTAAAAAGATACTAAAATAATAAATAAGTTAAACTATAAAAATCAAAGAAAACTAAAGACCAAAGTAAGGCTACAGAGATAAAAATATGTATACAATACGAACAATTTAAAAGAGCTAAAAAGAAGAAAAGATGATCATGTAAATAAAATAACAAACAATACAGATAAGGTGTAAGTGATTAAATATAAATATTTAAAAGCATGTTTTTAATATGCATTGTAAAAGTATTCAAATTCGTCAAAGATGATATGGTTGTATTTAAAGAATTCCATAAATATGCGCCTTTGTAACGAATAGGTAGTAACTAAATTTCTCATGATCAAATCTTATTTTTGGTATTAAGAATGTTCTATTTAACCTAAAAGTATATAAAGAGCAATTATAGGTAAATAACTTACAAATTGAACTATGCAAATAATGCTTGTTATATATTCTAAACATATATTTATAAATGGATATATTTATTATATCTTTAAATTTAAGAATGTTATGTCTTAAACAAATGTAATCAATATTGGTTTTGTTATCAAGTTTATATATTGCTCTCATACATTTATTTTGTAAAATTTGAATACATTTTATATTGCTATGGTAAGTACTTCCCCATATAATAGAACAATAATTAATAAGACTATGAAAAAAAGAAAAATATTATTATTATTATTTATTATCAGATTTAGGCAATGCCAGGGTAATTATAGAAGCAGTGTTGCTTATCGAGACAATTACCCCTTTATTAACAAGATAAGTTTCATTATAGATAACAATAATAAATAAATAATAATTTTATAATAATATGACTTCCTGTTTACACATATATGATAACAAAAAATAAAATGAAACTTATCATGTAACTAAATGTAATCATCATGTAATAATATCAGGGTTGGTCGGTTTTTTTGAATCGGTTTTTTTGGTTCGGTTTTTTTAACGGTTTATTTGGTTTTTTTGATCAAAAAAACCATTGGTTTTTTTGGTTTTTTTAACATTATAAAAGCGTTCAATCAAAAATAAGGAATCGATTAGGCAATGATAAGGCTGCAAAACTTGTTTTTTTATTTATAGAATTAAATTGATTATATTTCTATTAGAAATCATCTAATTATTATTATTATTTTTTAAATTATTATATTGTTATAATTTGTAACTTGTTATTTTATTGTGAGAATTATATTGATTATATTTCTATTAGAAATCATCTAATTGTTATTATTTTTTAAATTATTATATTGTTACAATTTGTAACTTGTAATTTTATTGTGAGAATTATATTGATTATATTTCTAATTACTGTATTGTTATTTTTTTTAAATTATTAATTATTATACAATTTGTAACTATTTTTTTTATTATATTTTACTTTATTTTTATAATAAATATATTTTAATAAAATAATGTTATTAACATTTAATATTAATAATATATTATTGAAAATTTAATAATATATATATATATATAATTAATATATATAAATAATATTCATTAATGTTGTATATTTTATACTTACTCTATATATGTATGTTTTGCACAGACATTTAATAATCGATCTAGGTATATATAATATTTTCTAATTAATAATCCGAACATTTAATTATAAAAAAACCAAAAAAACCAAAAAAACCGCCAACCCTGAATAATATAAATAAATGATAAAATAATAAAATTAAAATCGAAGAAATACATCAAGAATGAAATAAGATAAAATAAAATAAAATATGGAACCTAAATAGGAGAAAGCCAATATTTAAATATAAAAGAAACTAAAATAAATAAAAGAAAAAAGAAACAAATACATTAGATAAAATAGGTAAAATAATATAATAAAAATGAAACATATTATAATACTGGACATTTTTAAATAATTTTTTTTGTAATACTGATATGTTTAATACTATTAATATTAATTTATATTTATATTTTTGTAATTTTATATTATGCCAGAAAGTAATAAAAGAATAATAAAACTAATTTTATTTAAGTCGGAAAAAATAAAATTTGAAATTATTTTAATCAATTTTTTTTTAATACTGATAATTTATAAAATATAGAATAACTAAAGTATTAATATTAAATTTATATTTATATCTATGTAGTAAACTAAGTCCATAGTAAAGTTTATTTTTAATATTATTTATATGCATTTTCCAATTACGATTTTCGTCAATTAAAATGCCTAGGAATTTAAAATTAGTTGATTGTTTTATGGCTATATATGTATGTATAATATACATTGTATATATATATATAAGTAAATATAATAGAAATCGATGAAATTTAGTTTGTATAGTAGCCTATATGAATAATATAATATCGAAATAAAACATAGTGATATAGAAATAAAATATAGTGATTATATAATTATAAAATATCTATTATTTGAAATTGTTATATATAAATTAAAATATTTGTTTATAATGATAACTTAAATTATTTAGTGAAATATATTAGAAAAAAAAAGTTAAATGTAATTATATAATAATATTTATGATAAATATCTAATACATGTAGAAAATCAAATTGTGTACAACTATTTCCTATGATATATATATATATATAGGATATATATATATATATATATATATATATATATATATATATATATATATATATATATATATATATATATTACTTGCTAACTTA
Organism: Osedax fenrisi; assembly: GCA_964019155.1. NCBI lineage: Eukaryota > Metazoa > Annelida > Polychaeta > Sabellida > Siboglinidae > Osedax > Osedax fenrisi. The sequence goes on along the minus strand of OZ025246.1, from coordinate 3,220,844 downwards.
GAATGTATAGGGTTTAGAGGTGATACAAATTTATTTATTAAAAGTTATCTTAAAAATAGAAATATTATTACACGAATTGACAATATTCTATCATGTAGAAAGATTATTAGATATGGAGTGCCACAAGGATCTGTTCTAGGACCTCTACTATTTATTATCTTTATGTTATCGGGTATGATTCTTCCCGGTTATTTCTCGTTTATTATAATGAATAAAACGTGTTACTGTACATAACTTTATTTAACAACTCTTCTATAAACCGTACTGTAAATAGTATACATAATATAAATAATTAAATGACATCAATAGTATAATTGATATAAATGATATAAATAATATAAATTATCTAAATAGTATAACTAATATAAATGATATCAATAGTATAATTGATATAAATGATATAACTAATATAAATGATCTAAATAGTATAACTAATATAAATGATCTAAATAGTATAACTAATATAAATGATATCAATAGTATAATTGATATAAATGATATAACTAATATAAATGATCTAAATAGTATAACTAATATAAATGATATCAATAGTATAATTGATATAAATGATATAACTAATATAAATGATCTAAATAGTATAACTAATATAAATGATATAAATAGTATAATTGATATAAATGATATAACTAATATAAATGATCTAAATAGTATAACTAATATAAATGATATACATATTATAACTAATAGGTGATCTTATAAGGTGATATAACATATAGGTGATCTTATAAATGATCCTATAAATGATCTAAATAGTATAACTAATATAAATGATATAAATAGTATAACTAAGGTGATATAACATATAGGTGATCTTATAAATGATCCTATAAATGATCTAAATAGTATAACTAATATAAATGATATAAATAGTATAACTAATATAAATGATCTAAATAGTATAACTAATATAAATGATATCAATAGTATAATTGATATAAATGATATAACTAATATAAATGATCTAAATAGTATAACTAATATAAATGATATAAATAGTATAATTGATATAAATGATATAACTAATATAAATGATCTAAATAGTATAACTAATATAAATGATCTAAATAGTATAACTAATAAAAATGATCTAAATAGTATAACTAATATAAATGATCTAAATAGTATAACTAATATAAATGATCTAAATAGTATAACTAATATAAATGATATCAATGAAATACATGTATACATGGTATACATGTATACAAGGTATACCTCGTCTGTGTTCATGAATAATATCAACGCGACAATACATTTATATCATTAAACAATTCGACGTTCGGTTCATTCACGGTTGAATGATTTGCATTATAATGCAATTGATTGGCTAGTACGTCAATCATAAACATTCGTTGGGGTTTTCGAAATGGTGTATTTTCTACACTATAACATTTATAAATGACATATCCAATATTTGTAATAATGAAAAAGTAAATAATATTAATATCAATTTATATGCAGATGATATATCTATAACTATATTTGCTGAAAATGGTACATTATTAACATATTATTTGCAATATTACATGGATAAGTTAAAAAAAATGGTTTGATATAAATAAGCTTAAGCTAAATATCGAAAAAAAAAATATTGCCATATAAAAATTATGCTATATTAAAATATATAATAATAGATAACATTAAAATCGATATAGTTAATAATTATAAATTTCTTGGGATCTACTTAGATTCCTAAATGACATACAAAAAACACATACATTATTTATCGAATAAACTGTCAAAAATTATATATACTATAAAAAAATATCTTTTTTTAGATACAACAAATTTAATGTTGTTATATAAGTCGTTCTATTTATCTAATTTATCATATGGGATTGAAGTATGGTCAAATACTTATAAATCAAATATTACAAAATTAATTATGTTACAGAAAAAAGTTATAAGAATTATTAATAAACAAATAATAGATAAATCAAAATTACCATTAATACGTCTAACACATACGGTCCTTTTTTTTAATATTTTAAAATTTGAAGATCTAATTATATATAGAAACACATTATTAATCTATAATGTCTTAAATAATAAATATAAATTAAATTATAACTCATATTTCAAGTTAAATAAACTAAAAAATAAATGTATTCTACTTACTTAGTTACTTAGTCCCGTGACGTCGAACATCGTAGGGGGAGCACATTTCTTCTTCCGTAACACAACTTTGTCCATTCATCTCGATTCCATGGTTTTTCTAATAAATTACCTAAGGACAGATGTGTATATTCGGTAAGGTCGTTCATCCAGTTTCTCTTTGGGCGACCTCTATTCCTCTTTCCTTCAACATATCCTTGCATTATTGTTTTGCATAAGTTGTCATGTCGACTTATGTGACCATAGAAGCTGAGTTTTCTTTGTAAAACAATATCCAGAAGAGCCGTATTATGACCAATTCTCTTTTCGATTTCAGCTCGAACGAATAAATTAGTTTTATGCTCTCTGTAGCTTATTTGAAGTAGACGTCTGAAAGCTTTGGTTTCGAAGGCGGATATCCTTTTTTTTTATTCTTGGTATAACGTCCACGTCTCGCATCCATACAACAGTGTTGAGAGAACTAGTGATTTATATAGCTTACATTTTATTTTAAAAACAATTTCTTTGCTCATCCATATCTTTTCTAATTTCACCTACTGATGTTGCCGTTGCAAGTATTATACAGATTTCTTTTTTTGATGTTGCATCATCGGATAATGTAGCTCCTAAGTACTTTAAATTAGAAACATTCTCTAAAGCTTTACCATACATCATAATCTTAGGCGCTTGTGTTTCTCCGTTCACTAAAGTTTTACTCTTGATATGGCTTATTTCCATTCAGAAAGACGTTGCTGCTTTTTCAAGTGAATCCGTTAGACTTTGTAATTCCGCTTCCGAACCAGCCAACAAATCTATATCATCGGCAAACCTTAAATTAGATATTTGTCTCCCGCCTATTTTTATTGATGATTCATGATTTTGAAGTGTGACTTGCATTATTCTTTCCAAAAATATATTGAATAGTTGCGGTGAAAGTAGGCAGCCTTGTCTTACCCCAACTTTAGTACAGAATGTAGGGCCAATTTGATTGGTAAGTAACACAGAGCTGCTAGTTAAATCATAGAGGAATCTTATTATATTAATCAGTTCGGTATCGATTCCGAATGATGTCATCGTATCCCATAGACCTTGGTGCCAAACCCTGTCGAATGCTTTTTTTAAATCAATAAAATTGTGAAAAAGTTGTCTTTGTGGCTCAATATGTTTTTCCATAATTAGCCTACAATTTAAGATCTGTTCTGTCGTACTTCTGTTTTTTCGAAAACCTGCTTGTTCTTCTGATAGTATGTTTTCTGTTTGTGGTGTTAGACGGTTCAGTATTATACGTAATAGTATCTTACTTGAGTGGCTGATTAGACTGACTGTTCTATAATTTTCACAATTCTTTAAATCACCTTTCTTTGGTAGTGGGATTATTAAGGATGTTGTCCATGCATCTGGCCAATTTATTCTACCACTTATGAAATCAAATAAATTAAAAAATACAATATTTTTTAAAGGACCAAATTTATATAATGTTTAATAATCTTTTACGAAAAAATAATATTAATCATGTATTTATTCTAAAAAAAACATTAAAATATTCATTTATAGTAAATAGTAAAGTAAATATTAGTTTTTTTTATATATTTTAACATTTATTTTCTTAATATTTATATTTGTTTTACATCTTGTTTCGTTTATTGTTTTAAATATATTTTTTTAAATTATTATTGGTATTATTAGTCATCTGTAATTTGACAGAAATGTGGCGCCATTGCACATCTTATTGAAAGATGATTAATTTTTGTTTAGTAGTTTTAATTTTATAACATACTTTTAGATATTTTTATTTTACACATATTTATAATAATTTACTATTTTTATTAACAAGTTCTCAATATTACAATATTATAAATTTATATATTTTACTAATATATATTTTAATACATTTTAATATTATACAATTATTTTATTATCTTATTTTATTATTTACTTTAATGTAATGGATTGAAATATGATGATAACTTATGTTCATGAACAGTGTTTTATGATAAAATAATAAAATATTTTTATAAATTTATATATATATAAAATAATAATAATAAAATCAGATTTGGCAATTGCCTGGGTGAAGGTAGAAGCAGAGCTTATCAAGTCATATATATATATATATATATATATATATATATATATATATATATATGTGTGTATCTTCTATTTTATTGTTTCATTTGCTAATTATATTACAAAGAATGCTAACACATGAATCATTATTATTATATTATTACTTTTACTAATATTGTAATCTGTACATGAACATATTGGAGGTATCGACCAAATAAAGCCTAGGCTTTCACTGATCCTCCATAGACGTATGATATACATAGTATGTATTATGTCTATAAACTAATTTCATTCATTCATTCATATATATATATATATATATATAGTGTAATACACTACTACTATATAATTATCTATACCCTACCAAACTACCCTATATGTATTGTCTGATAATCTACGGAATAAATTATAAGATTAATCTTAATAAAGTATTTATATAACAACAACAATTACTAAATTAATTAATAAAACACCTAATCCTATACACAATCTGTATAAATTACATAATAATTTGTTATTTAAATTTTAAATATATTTGATTAAATTAAATACATAGGTCTAATTACCTGTCTCTTAAAGTTATACTAAATGTATTTAATAAAAATTACTAATCTACACATATATTTATAATTAACAGTGTAAACTATAAATCTAGGAATCCACATAACAAATAAATTTGAAATAAAAATAAATAATTATAAAATAAATTAATTTCTAAAAATTATAATAAGTGCATTAGTGCAATTATAGAATACATAATTAATTAAAATACAAATAAATTTAAAAAAACAGAAAATTACATATATTTATACTAAAAGTTGGATAGTTTAAACCCTAGAAAATGAAGTCACTTCGTAATTTAATTTTATCATATATATATCAGCTAACTTATTCTATATATTAATGTACTATATTCATTCTCTATAATTTTAATCTTTTGTTTTATTATTAATAATGTTATATTATTATAGAGTACCCTCTTATTGGGTATAGATTCCCAGATAATCTCTGGTACCCTCTTTGATAGAAATTGTATTACTTTAGAACTCAATAAACTATGTTCATTCATATTCAATACAAGGACTAAAATTGAGTTATTATTTTAATGATATTACGACGCTAATATATATATTATTATGTAAGCAATCTCCAACCCACATTTTGAATAAATAACATAAGCCTATGATATCAGTGGCTAAGGCGTCAGACACAAAGCAGTAGGACATGGGTTCGACCCTCGTCCGGACCATTAATTAATTTTATAAAATGGGTCTTAAAATATTATTTAGAAGTGATCTTATATAATTGTGTATAAATAAATGATCGGCTCTCGTTAAAACCATGAATGCCTTAACATGAGAGCGACTTCGAAGGGACATTAGAGCCATATATGGTTATAAGTGAAAACTTCATCTAAGTTCCTGGATGGGATGAAAGGACTCCACCAAATACAAATATCCAACTCTACTCCTTACTTCATAGATCATGTCCAGATACTTCTAAACTAATTTCATGTGCCTCTTAATTAAATACTAGTTTATACCCGATAACCTTCTGATAAATACTTCGGAACTGCAATTTCAACATACCTACAAATTACTCTTCATTCCCTTCCATTAGATAAATAAACATGTTATACTCATTACAAATCAATTCTCATTTTTATTGTAGTATTTGATTTTTATCTATATTTTTCTATATTGCTAAAATTTCTAAATCTATAGTATATAAAAACTAGTATATTATCTGTACACCTAGCTCCGTCGGTACAATAAACATAATCATCAGATTATACAAACAATCCACGTTTAATATTAGCTATCTGACCATTCTGCTGACTTCGTTCAACTTCTACCAAATGGTTTCCATTGACAACATGAACTCTGATCAGAATATTCTCTATAACCTACACATCTATATATTCCCAGACTCCTTCATATATATTTGACTTACTCCCAATTATGCGATCTTTATTCTAGTATATATTTCGTTTACCACACAGGAATCTTATATTACAGAAATAAGTACAGTACATCAGATCATAAACTCTGCAATGGTAACTTGTTGTACTATGAAATAGATACTTTTAAGTAGTATATTTAATTCTATTTCAATGATATTAGATGTTTTTAAAATGACAATGCCTTCATTTTTACCAATTTTAGTTGTATCAATTATGTTATTAAAAATACAAATTTATTTATAAATTGTTCCGATTGAAAGATATTTGTCTATATTATTTATGTCGATATTCTAAAATTTAGAATCTACATTATATAATTTGTATTAAAGTATATTATGATTATTATATATTCATACTGTAATCATTAAATTAAAAAAATAATACTTTCGTTGATTTGTATATAAATTACAAATATGTTCTCTATACCATAAGGCAATGCGATCAAATTATTCTAGCCTAAAATATGAGTAATATAAAATATGCATTAGCAAACATCCTATCCTTTATAATACAATTACAAGTTAATTTATATTAAATATGTTGTTATTAATTTTAATTATTTACCTTTACAGGGTTTCAAAGCATAGCATAGCAAGATACATGGAAGGCTGACGGGATAAACATGTCATCATAGTAATATGATATTTAAAAATTTATGAGAAATACATATATTTTCTTTAAATAAATAAAATAAGAAAATTATAAAGTCAATTCTCGATATCTCATAATTAAAGGTACGAAAGAAATGTGTCCGATATATCGTGCTTTTGAGATATCACTTATTCTTACATGTATTTACGTAGGTACAGACTAGTATGGTAAAAGTCTTATGAGATATAAAGAGTCTGAGATATCGAGAGTCGACTTGTATATAAATTAAAGAAGATCTCTGATATTATAATTTATTAGTATTCACATTAACTAGATTCAAATGTATAGTGCGCTCCTTCGGTTGGGTATTGCTTCTTTATCTGTGTAAGTATTGATCTACGATTACATTGTATTACACAAATAATACATAATCTCACAAGAGTTAATAATTGGTTATTTAACTAGATTATCGAATAGTCGGTTACATGCTATATTTAAAATTATTATATAATGTAAACATACTTAGAGATATATATAAATATATATATATATATATATATATATATATATATATATATATATATATATATATATATATATATATATATATATTGATTGACTGCCTGTGTGGCGCAATTGGCTAAGGCATCAGACACACAAGCAGTAGGATATGGGTTCAAACCCCATCCAGACTATTAAAATAAGTCTTAAAATAATATTTATAAATGATCTTGTATTCTATGGATACCTTAACATGAGAGGGTCATTAGAGCTATATATGGTTATAAGTGAAAACTTCACGTGAGTTCCTGGATGGGATGAAATGACTCAACCAATGTAAAATAACAATATAGAGTAGAATCCTGATTAACTAAAATATGGGTTACATTAGCCTCTATTTAGCTAATCTAGATGTCAGTATTGATGAGGTATGAATCATGCTAACATATGTTATTTATTTACATTAATATAGGATTGTGAAAGATAACCAATGTACTAGTTATAAGTCATGCTTTATTTGTAGTAATTATAAAGTTAGACTTTATAAATATATATTTATTATATAAATTTTATTTTATTTTATTGTAAAAACCTGTTAATCTAAATAGGGTTAATTTGACAGGGTACATATTTGACAAGGTATTCTCAAATATATTTTATGAATTCGAATATTAGCAAACAACATTTAACATTAGAAAGATTCAAATCTAACAAATTATTCAGGGGATATCTCAGTCCACCATTAAAATAGAGATATTCAATGCATAGAGATAGTAAATACATTACTCCATATAAAGCTCCACAGACAAAAATATATTTAATGAATTCTATTGATTTTTGTTGGTGATATACAAAGGAAATATAAATCTCTAACAATATATAGTCATATTTCATCATTTCAATATAATTAATATATCAAAATACATAAAAGAATAAATTATTTGTTATTATATTCTATAGAATATATTCATTATAAATTATAATATATTATTATAATATTACTTCAAATTACTTTGTGTATGTATGTTATTTATATATAGAATAATGTATTATGAATGATATCATTGTTTTATCTGTGTGGTTAATTTTAAATATGAAATACATATAAATAATTATTCTGTGTAAATTGTAGGCATTATAATATATACAAGCTGATATATGCTATATTTATGGTCACTTTACAAAGAGGCATATATTGATATTAAATGATACATTTGATTATATAGTGTACTTATAATGTACTCATGTCCCATAGCCTATGTCCCATAGGATAATAGATATGTTATTATTATAAAAACAATTATTAATACTATGTAATAGTGTTCCTTATTGGCCTAAAGCTATATTAATATAGAGGATAAGATATATATATATATATATATATATATATATATATATGTATATATATATATATTGATATATATATATATATATATATATTGATATATAGGTTAGATATGATATTAGATAAGATAAGATAAACTATGATATATGTTTAGTAAATGGTAAGAGATATGTTAAGTGATGAATGAGAGAAAGAGGCTATTTAGATGAATTAGAGATATATAAATTATGTTTAACTATTAAATTATCATTATTTTGAAAATAAAAAATTAAATTACGAATATTTTAAATTTTAGTAATTGATAAATTAAAAAAATTAAAATATTGTATATAAAATATTATCTCTTGATCATTTAAATTCATTTAGGCCATTATTGAATCATTTAATTAATAGTGTTTGAATGAGTGAAATTAGTCAACATAATTATTCAGAGTAAATTGATTCTAAAGATTTAAAATATAATTATTAAAATGTATGAAATATATAGACAGATGATAAATTATCACAATATGTTATTCAAAATAAAGAGCCACCAATGAATATTGATTATTTAAATGTATATATAATATTCTTTATTTTAGCTTTTAAAAAATTAATATTATAATTTATTTAAATGATATACTTTAAAAAGTACTTTATTTTATAGTTATATTTTAAATAAAAAAATGATTTATATATCATTTTAAAGATAATATTTAAAATTTTAATAATATTATATAAACATAAATTTTAAACTAATTTTTTTCCCATTTCCTAGATCGCACCTACCCTTAAGAAAGAGGTAAAAACATAGGCTAAAAGATGTATTAAGAAAGTAATCTAACGTATTGATTAATGTATGTTAAATATATGTATATGTATGTTAAAGAATGTTAAGGAATGGTTTCTAAAGGGTTAATAAATGGATAATAAAGGGTTAAGGCTAACCGCAGGAACAATGATTGGGTAGTCATCGACCAGGAGGTAAATACCAATCATTGTGCTCATGAAAGTCAAGAAAACGTACTTCATTATAGATAGGGGAACCAAGGTTTTCTTTTGTGGATTACACTTGTCTTCGGTGTACAGATCATGATCTTTGTGCATCTGTCAATCATAAGTATAGATTAGAAATTGAAATAGTCGACTTAAATGTCGTTATATAAAAGTATTTATAATAAGTATTTATATATATATATATATATTATAAATAATATATTATACAAATAATTAGATGTATTGTATGATACAAATACTGTATTTGAAATACAGATACAATTTGTATCTATAAATACAAGTACGCATAAATCTATATAATTAAAAATTATAATTTTAATTTATTTTTCTGATAAAAACTTATAATATGTATGCTAAATACATTAGTATTTATTGAATTTAGATATATATATATATATATATATATATATATATATATATATATATATATATATATATATATAGCATATATATGTGACTTAGAATAATAAACCAATAATTATAATCATATACTAGGGGAAAATATAAAAATAGGTGTGGGAAATATTATAATGATTAAAGGCTGAAACAACATCTAATCTAGAAATACATCTCTTTTTAGAAGAGTACATGTGGTGATTGAGGTAGGTTCGATGTTACTTCGCCTGCATATATTTTAGATAAAGATTTAGGAGGGTTAGGATATACACATTGGAATGTACACACACTCAGATAACAATATTAATAGACTAGTCATACTAATTGTATAAAGTGATACCGTTCCATACATTTGCATTCGGTTACATGATGAATACTCGAATCAATTAAATTATACTGAAAACTCGTATATATATATATATATCAGGGTTGGCGGTTTTTTGGGTTTTTTTTGTTAAAACCATTATACCGGTTTATTGGGTTTTTATCCGGTTTTTTGGGTTTTTTCAAAAATATAATATTTTTATGAAATATTATATTTTTTTCATTAATATATTTTTGCATAAAAAGATAGGATTTAAAAAATTAGTTTTTAATATGATGTACACATATGTTTAGTTTGATTGTATATTTAGTTAACATTTAAGAATATCTGTAGTAAATTTTAAAATATTGAGAAAAAACTTTGTTATAATAAATTTGAGATATGATTTTCATATCTGTAAAATTATACTTTAAGGTACAGAATAAATGTCACTATTTACTATTGAATTTAATACTATTTGAATATATTAATAAAATAATGAATGAAAGTAATTTTTATTTTAAATAAAATATAATAATAATATAAAAATATATAATTTTTTAAATTATATATATAAAGCATCATTCACATCGAAAAAATCGGCCGATTTTGCACAGATATACGCAGTAATGAAATCGTCGAGAAATCGTTAAATATTTAGAGACATCTCTAAATGGTGAATAGCAATAGTGGTGATATATAGGTGATATATCGGTAGGGGTATCGCACAGAGAGAAAGTCTGTTAAAAATCGGTACGATATCGTTGAAAAATCAGCCAACTTTTTCGGTGTGACATGGGCTTGATAAAAAGCAAAGATTATTTTGTTTTAAATTAAAATCAAATAGGAACTATTATAAAAATAAATTATTAATAATTGCTTATTGATAATATTATCATATAATTAACAATAAAAAAAATATGTTGTTCTGTTATGATAAATACTAATTAAATAATATTTTATCTTCAAACAGAGTTATATGATATAAAAGAAAATATATATAAATAATATTTATAAAAACTCTTATTAAAAGATTATTAATTTTATTAAATATTTTATATATACATATATTAATATAATTATAAGATTTTTTTATTTTAACAAGAATTTTGAAATACTTCTTGATTAACTTTGCAAATTATTTAAGTAAATAAAATTATATAAGTAACAATTTAATATCAAAATATATTTATTTATAATTATACCAAAGATTTTGCGAAGCAAAGATATAACACTCCCTATGTATGCAACGTAATTTAGTAATATCCCCTGCCGCTGCTAGCAGTAGTATCGAAATCACTGAAATAGATTTAGGTTCGGCTCTGTTTTCATACAACAATGTTTTCATTGCTCTATTAAATTACATGCAATATAAATTAGCTTTTACTTACTAAACATATACTTATAGCATTTAAAACATAAATATAATATTTGTTTGTTATATACACTTAGTTTTCATCATATAAATATTAATTTAAAGCATATTATTTAACATTTTAAAAGTGTAGTTAAATATGAATTTACATTATAAACAACACATAGTTCCTAAAAGTAACCCGCTATAGGTGGCACTGGGGTATTTTGTATACAAATTCGAATTACACGATTCCGCGTAAGTGTTATATCTTTCCTTCGGAAAATCTTTGATTATACTAAAAAACCGAAAAAACCAAAAACACCGAAAAAACCACGAAAAAACCACGAAAAAACCACGAAAAAACCCAATCAACCCTGATATATATATATACAGTTTAAATGCATCTAATATGTACCACATAAATATATATATATTTGCATGAGACTTGTGATTAAAATACACGTTTAATCAAAAACGATTAACATATGACTGAATACACATTCAACACATTGCCAAATTGAACCTATCAATGTATAATGTTTAATAAACATACGCTTGATGCACGATGCATGCATAATCAACGTGTGATGCATGAAGTGTGTGTGGTCGATGCGTAACACATAATTATTGTGAAATCAACGTATAATCAATGAATACCAGCGATCATGTGCGAAGTGATTTAGCGTTGATTGGTAATCATGCTCGAATGATAATACATATTAATGTAAATAATTATTTATAAATCTATTTATAAATTAATAATAAATCTACTATAGTAGAATTGCAATTTCGAACAATATTACTGGTTACCTAACGATCATACGATATACACTCGATTATGCACGATAGCCGCACACTAAATGAAGATTAACGAGTAATACACGCATACATCGATGAATACATTGTAGGAACACCGGCGATCTCGTATAAAGTGACTTCACGGGAAGGTATCTCGCGCGCGTAACGATAATACATATTAATGTAGATAATTCTTAATAAATAGTAGAATTTACACCGCGTACGAAATCACCAAATCGCATGAGATCATTTCGCACGAGATGAGACTGGTTATCTATTAAAGAATACGATAGAGGCGCGATAGCTACCCGATACATTATAATTAATGCGTAATCGAGCGAGTACATCGGTGAATAAATATTATAGTATCGTTCTAATGATAGGTACTATTATATCTTGTAACGTTAGGTTGATCTTTTATTATTAGCTTATTGTTGTATTGTAGCTTATTATTGTATTGTTTAATTTACCGGTTCGCCGAAGAATCTCTTCTGATAGGGATGATCGTAATCTACGTTATTGTCTTTGTTGTCGTCGGGTAGCACCGGCAGTTTGGGGTAATCTCCGAAACCGGTACCGTCGTTGGGGTAGGGTTCATAATCTGCGGGTATTAGGGATTCGCTTAGCGTGTATACTACGGGTGAATTATTAATACGTGTTCTCGCGTATGATAATGATAATGGAAATAACGATTAACGATTCAACAATATAAGTTTATAAGTTTATTCGATGATAATTATTTAACAAAAACATCAACAATGAATTAATAATACTAATTGACTTGAAAAAACTGTACTATAATTAATTATTTAAATGAATCATAGGTAAACTTTATTTTATCTATTTTTAAATAATTATATACATAAATATACAAACCTCTATATATCTAATTAAAATAATTTCAATTATATGTTATAGGTGATATTTATTATCAATAGAAAATTTTACAATATATTAAAAAAAATAGTAAATAATGATACGAAACCTTCTACTCTTAATCCATATTTCTTTGCCGCAGCAGCTTTCTCTTCTACAGTAGTAGGAAAAGGTCCTGGCCTCCAATCCTTATTCCAATCTTAGCAATAATTGGTATATTAATAAATATTTGAATCAATTTATTATTAACCACTATATTCTATAATATTTACTGACTGAAAATTAGCATAATATAATGAATTATTGAACTAATCATTAGTATAATGATAATTAAATTTTGTATTTTTGATATAATGATAATTATTATTAGAATATATAATATGTTGGATAGATTTTGTATTTTTGATATAACAATTTTTTAAATGTAGAATTGTTCTAGTATAAATATTTAAAAAAAATTGTGTTGAATAATTTTAGTTTTTTTTCTCAGATTATTATATCTATTTATTATTGATTAATTAACATTATAAATCGTAAATAACTCATCTTATATAATAGGTATAGCAGTTATACCTATACCTATAGATAATCTCATACAATTTTACTCATAATAAATATTAATATAAATTAGGAATACATTAGGAATCATAGCTGTAGGTTAAACGGAAGGTACGGACGGTAGGCAAAAATTAAATAACTATAAATAACAAAGTTCACGCTTGGCTCGCGCGAATACATTATTTGTAGTTATTAATAACTTTGTATAAGCTCACTTCGGGATATATTCATTATAATAATGCAGCTAACAAAATAGAATAATAAAACTAAACCAAATAAATCAAACAACCCAAAAATATCAAACCGAAAATATTAATAAATTAATATGAATATTGTATACCGTATACACTGTATACATATATTTGTATAAGGGAATTATTCTATATATATATATATATATATATATGTTTCTCATTTAGATTTTATTTTCGTGGGCACTAGATTGTATAATGAATTCACGTAACGCACACCATGCGCGAACTTTGCTATTTATAGTTATTTAATTGTTGCTTACCGTCCGTATTCCCCAGTTAAACGTATGATCAATATAACCTCACACAAAAAGAAAACTCCTTAGATTAAACTATAGATTTATAGGGTTTTAACACTCGTGACTATATATAATATTATATATTAAATTAGTATGATATATAATATATTATCATAATAATTATGTGAACATCGAAAATATATTAAATTTAAAAATTATAAATTATAATAAAAGTTCTTGCTATAAATTAAATATATTAATTATATCATTAATTAAACATTTATGATATAATTTATCAATAGTAAATTCATTAAAATAAGTATATTCTATATAAATTAATAATAATAAATATTTAAAATAATAATTATTATTTAAAAAATATTAAAAAATGTAAGTTGACCTTGCAATAAAGAGTGTTTTATAAATTATTTAATACATTTAAACAATAACTAAAACATACATGTTATTATTATGTATTCTAACATGATGCATATCGAATAAGTTGATTAGAAATTATTCTTTTAGCCGCTAGAGACTGAAGAGAAATTCCAAATCTGGCTAATGTTGCCATTATTGGAATAATTTTGATTACCAATGATAATACAATATATATTATGAATATTCATTGTTATTATATTTTATTCACTAGTGTATCATAATAAAGAATCCTTTTAAATATTGTAAATAATGTAAATAATAAAATGAAAATTACATATTTTAATAATTCGTTAACTTAATATGATTTATCATATGAATTACATACTATAAAGGTATAGTTAATGTTCCATGATATTTTTCTAATTTAGTATATTATATTTGGTATGAATATATATTAAATATACATATATATTTAACATTATTTTTTTAAAATATTTTATAAAAAAAATGTTTTTAAAATTAATTGATTATATATATTTAATGTATATATACTAAATATGATAGAGTAAATATAGTAATTTAACACAATTAAATAACTATAAGTAGTATTATAATATAATATTATATTATTAACTATATACGTAATATTATATTAAATATATAGTAGTTACTTTAGATAATAAATTATTAGTTACATTATTAATAAAGTATTTTAAATATAATTATTATATTAACTACATATTATTGTATCATACAATTTGTATGATATAAATGACAATACAAATTTACGTACTTACTTTTTACTTTTTATATTTTATAGACTGCAATTAATAATTACTAATTATATAGAAACTATTTAACATTTTAACTATAATAATCATGAAGTATATATATCCTATATTATACATACAACTCTTGTACCTACCCATATTATATAGGGAACCTATTATTACATATAATAATTATAATAATTTATAATTTATTATAATCTATAATTTATAGCTTATACATTATAGGTAATCTATATTATGTTAATTAATATTAATATTTAATTAAATTGTGCATACTATTTTAATAAGTACTACATGTAAATACATTTAATTATAAAATGTATCTACAATATTATATTGAATGTAAAAATAATAAAGATTCAATCAATTACTAATTAATAGTATAGTAATACAGGTAATTGGGGAACACATTATTTAGTACTACAAAATCCCAAGATACACTGTCAAGTAATAACTATTAAACATTTAAATTTTGTTTATTATGATCACGTTGATCATATCTACTAATATCTACGAGAATAATATTTTTATATTGATACTATTGTAATACAATTAGTATCTTTGAAAAGCCTATTAAATTCTATAATATAAGTCATATTTTAGTTATTATTTATTTTTATTAAATATATTATTAAATCTATTATTATCTATTAAATCTATACAAATATATTGGATTGTGACACACAATCATTGTGTTTTAAAAATGTGATTGCTCAACTTTGTTTTGTTATGAATTATAATTATTATGAACAATAGAATTTATTATAATAAGAAACGTGCCTATTTCTATATAATATTAATATTATTAATAAATATATGCATATATATATATATATATATAGAAAGTAATATATTATTAATATCCATGATATAATTTAATACCCATGTTTCCTACTTGGTTGGGTGAAGGGACATATTACAATTTATATATGCTAAATAGGTAACCGCGTATATTGTGCTTTGGTAATACTGAACACATTATTTAGGTAGGTAAAAATAAAATAATAATGATTAATAATCACTTATAGATACTTTAATTTAACTGTTACTACTACCATACTAAACTACTTCAATAATTATTTACTCCCTTAATTAATTTTAAAATTTTAATAATTACAATTTAATTCATTTCAGCCATCAAAAACATAATCGTACAACATTATCCTTAATATTATGAAGTTATGATGAGATAATCATTTATAAATAATATTATATTGTTTTGTATATAAAATTATTAGCTAATTGATTTTATATTTAATATAAATTTGCATCTATTAATTGAAATACAATTAATAAATATAAAAATACTTGTATTTTATATAATACCTGTATTTATAAGATAGTTATTAATTATAGATAATCTACTAAAAATTGGAAGTATATAAATAACGTATATCATTTTCTATGTGATGTCATTAGACATACCAATAATGTATCATTTAACAATTTATTTTTAGTAATTTGTCATAATTTTAAAAATTAAACGTTATATTATCTAATTAATTACTCCAGTAATATCATTTATCTATTGCATTATAATTAATAATTTTGACACATATATATATATAATATAAATATATACAGTATAATATAAGTAATAGATAAAGTGTGATACTTCCTAATGTAAGCCATGTATATTCAAGTGAAATTACAACTGTACCATTGAATGTATATTTAGTACAGACATTTTACACTCCTATATCAATATATAAATCTATATGTATATTGATCTGATACTTATATGCTACCTATTCTATTACTTTCAGTAAAGTATTATACTAATATACAGTATATCGATATATGCATATATACAGTATATACTAATACTTTCATTAATATTTATACATAATCATATACTACTAATTATAATACGCATACTAATGCATTATTAGTCGATACCACTACTTCTACACATACCCATACTTATGTTGACATAATGAATGCCCCCACACCAAGTTACTACTTATCATTATACATTATACCTATACTAATACTACCTATACGCATACCTACCCCCCTAATGCATGCATCTCGCCCCCTAAACAGTGATGAACATGGATGAGAGGAAAGCCTTAGCGTTGACCCTATTCAATGAGTTCTGTTCAGCGAGCACCTTTCTGGTTAGCGAACATGTGTTTTACCCTCTCTTACCCTATCTTACCCTCTCTTACTCTCTCTTACCCTCTCTTACCCCCTATCATACCCTATCTTACCCTCTCTTACCCTCTCTTACCCTCTCTTACTCTCTCTTACCCCCTCTTACCCTATCTTACCCTCTCTTACCCTCTCTTACCCTCTCTTACCCTATCTTACCCTCTCTTACCCCCTATCATACCCTATCTTACCCCCTAGCATACCCCCTATCATACTCTCTCTTACTCTCTCTTACCCCCTCTTACCCTATCTTACCCTCTCTTACCCTCTCTTACCCTCTCTTACCCTATCTTACCCTCTCTTACCCTCTCTTACCCTCTCTTACCCTCTATTACCCTCTATTACCCTCTCTTACCCTCTCTTACTCTCTCTTACCCTCTCTTACCCTATCTTACCCTCTCTTACCCTCTCTTACCCTCTCTTACCCTCTATTACCCTCTATTACCCTCTCTTACCCTCTATTACCCTCTCTTACCCTCTCTTACTCTCTCTTACCCTCTATTACCCTCTCTTACCCTCTATTACCCTCTATTACCCTATCATACCCTCTATTACCCTCTATTACCCTATCATACCCTCTCTTACCCTCTCTTACCCTCTCTTACCCTCTCTTACCCTATCTTACCCTCTCTTACCCTCTATTACCCTCTCTTACCCTATCTTACCCTCTCTTACCCTCTCTTACCCTCTATTACCCTCTATTACCCTCTCTTACCCTCTCTTACCCTCTCTTACCCTCTCTTACCCTATCTTACCATCTCATACTCTCTCTTACCCTCTCTTACCCTATCTTACCCTCTCTTACCCTCTCTTACCCTCTATTACCCTCTATTACCCTCTCTTACCCTCTATTACCCTCTCTTACCCTCTCTTACTCTCTCTTACCCTCTCTTACCCTCTCTTACTCTCTCTTACTGCAGTCACTCACTCATCGGCACTATATCAGAAACAAATCTTGGTCCCTGTTATCAGAGATAAATACATTGTCTTAGAACAATATTCAACATTGCGGAGATAGCTAAGGATTATGCTAGGACAATATTTAATATTACGGTGATAGCTAAGGATTACGCTTGGATAATATTTAATATTACGGAGATAGCTAAGGATTATGCTAGGACAATATTTAATATTACAGTGATAGCTAAGGATTATGCTAGGACAATATTTAATATTACAGTGATAGCTAAGGATTACGCTAGGACAATATTTAATATTACAGTGATAGCTAAGGATTACGCTAGGACAATATTTAATATTACGGTGATAGCTAAGGATTATGCTAGGACAATATTTAATATTACGGAGATAACTAGTATTAGAATAAGATTGGTGTGTTAATTGTGTTTACTGTTTACTGTTGATATTATAACATCACCAATAACATCTGTGTGTTATATAGCATTTATTTAGATCATCAGATAAGGGAGTATATGTAAAACCCACACACACACACACACACACACACACAAACACACACATACACAAGAACATATTGTCACTAAGACATGTCATTGTGTTTCAGTGTGGTTAACATGTTGATGTAGTAGTATACTATACTACTATAGTAGTAGATAAAAACTACATGTTTCAAATGAATGGGGGGGGGCATTATTAATGGTTTATTATCTGGTGTGTTGGTGAGTTCAACTCATGCCATCTACTGTACATGTCTAAACACTTGCATACATGTACAGTATACGAACATATAGTACACACACATACATACATACGTATACTAAGTTAGTTACACTGCAGTAATGATTACATAATACAACAGTACAAAGCCAGTTATACTAGGATTATATACACGCGTGGAAAGCATAACCTCCCCTTTATCTCACCGGCACCCTTGTCCCCTTCCACCCTAATCCCACCTTACCTCATATCCCTTTTACCCCCATCATCCTCTTCCTCCTCCATTTGCCCTTACCTCCCCTCCCCATCGACACCTTCCCTTACTCCACCTAACCATCTCACCTCTACCATACCCCTCCCCAACCTTACCAACCCCTCCCCCTTCAGGATATCCAGGCAAAGTTCCAGCACCTGTGCGAGGCATGCGACGTGAATCTGTCTGACAATACACTCTTTGTCTACAAACAACTGCAGGTAACACCCTCGTTTGCTGCAGTCTATTAGCAACCTTCACTAGCACACCTGTAACCTACCGCAAACCTACCTTTA
Source organism: Osedax fenrisi (assembly GCA_964019155.1). Taxonomy (NCBI): domain Eukaryota; kingdom Metazoa; phylum Annelida; class Polychaeta; order Sabellida; family Siboglinidae; genus Osedax; species Osedax fenrisi. Next base: position 3,200,977 of record OZ025246.1, on the reverse strand, counting down.
CATCACATGTTTTGCTTGATAACCTGTTCTTCATGTGATCTTGCCTTAATATCATTGTCATCACTACTGTAACTGTGTGGGTGTGTCTATATATATAGATGATATATCATCTATATTGGTTCATAATCAAACATTGTAGTGTATTGTATTGGTTCTATGCATCACCACCATCATCGTCATCATCATCATCATCATCACCATCACCACCATCACCACCATCTTCATCATCACCACCACTACCACCATCAGCATCATCATCATCATCCAAAGCATGATGTATTACTTCACAACACAGCAACACACCGATGCCATACCTTAATGGTCTGCAAGCCTTATCGCCATGTAATCATTGATTAGTGTGACTCTCATGCAGTGTTGTATAGCAGTGATGGAATGGTGGAGTGATTGTTAGTGTAGAAGTTTGTGCAGCACTGCTCCCCGATGATGCACTGCATTATAACTATAATTAGACTCTCTATTTACTTTATGCACTGCTTTTATTACCCACTCCACACCTATATATATACATGTTACAAATGTATTAACATATACATATGTGTATGTTTGTGTATAATTCACTCCCGCATAAAGAATTGTATTAGTTTATTGACATGACTGTTTTACCTGTTTATCATGTGCAGCTGAATATTTAAACACTACTACACACACAGCCATGCACTATGCCGAGTCTATAAATAGATGTGTGAATCATCCTCCTCCTCATAATCCCATCATTATGTTGTGCAGTTATTTCACTGTGTGTATGTGTTCTTGTGTGTGTGTGTGTGTGTTTATGCCCTGAGTGTGTGAGAGTGTATGTGTGTATTCTTGTGAGTGTGTCTATGTGTGTGTGTGTGTGTGTGTGTGTGTGTGTGTGTGTGAACTGAGTGATTGCAACAAAAGATTACATAACCAGCCCTCTACACTCCACATATCCTACAACAGTCCTGTTTACATGAAGTGCACATGTACAGTAATTGTTATTTATACTGCTTATCTAACTGTTGATAATGTTGATGATGATGATGTTGATGATGATGATGATGATGGTGGTGGTGTTGGTGGTGATGGTGATGGTATTGATGATGATGATGATGATGATGATGATGATGTCATTATGTATCCTCATATAGTGTGTGGATACCTCTATCATACTACTACTACTACTACTACTACTACTACTACTACTACTACTACTACTACTACTACTACTACTACTACTACTACTACTACTACTACTACTACTACTACTACTACTACTACTACTACTACTACTACTACTACTACTACTACTACTACTACTACTACTACTACTACTACCCCCCTCGCTACAGAAAGGTCTACTGAAGGGTTCATGGAAGGCTGACTCCCTATTCCTCAAGTACGACAAGCTTACGACCACCTCCAGTCGTGACCGTAACAAAGTATGCGGCAACACTCAGGTGGGTGCTCCTCCTAATCGTCCTGATATCTGTGACGTCGCTACATTTATGTCTATATAAACACATTTAATTAGAACCCCCCCCCTGAAATAACCAGAGAAACCTCTGATTATGCTTATGATATATAGTGAATATCATGCTATATAGTGTGTACCGTGCTATATAAATATACTAATAATACTTCTTTATTATTGAACGATTATTATTTCTGAAGTGGGTATCCCGATACCGGTATTTCCGGAAATAATGTCCGGAAATGTTTTCTAGAAAGTGATTTTCTAGCAATTTAACTACAATTGTAGTGGGATATATTAGTTACTATATTTCTGACAAATTCCGAAAATATAGTAACTTTAAAGGGGTATCCCACTACAACTTTCTAGAAAATCACTTTCTATCAAATATTTCCTGACATTATTTCCGGAAATACTAGTATTGGGATACCCCCTATGTTAGTTAGATGTCTCCTATAGTATATAACTACTAGTGTCCCTAACACTCGCAGCCCCATTACAACCAATGCTACATACACTAGTGTTTGGTGATAGGAGCTGGACCGTGCGGTCTGAGAGTGGCGATAGCGCTACGTCTGCTAGGCCTGCGCGTGGTGGTAGTAGAGATGAGGGACCGGTTCTCTCGCAACAACGTCCTTCACCTGTGGCCCTACCTCATCGTAGACCTGAAGCAGCTCGGTGCCAAGAGGTTTCACGGCAAGTTCTGCGCCGGATCCATCGATCATATCAGTTAGTCGAGAGGTCTAGGGGATGATACTAGTACTGGTTGTGACTTAGTTAAACATCAGTTAGTCGCAGGGATAGGGGGCGTTACTAGTACTGGTTGTGGCTTAGTTAACATCAGTTAGTCGCAGGGATAGGGGGCGTTACTAGTACTGGTTGTGGCTTAGTTAACATCAGTTAGTCGCAGGGATAGGGGGCGTTACTAGTACTGGTTGTGGCTTAGTTAAACATCAGTTAGTCGCAGGGATAGGGGGCGATACTTATTTTACTCATACAAATAATATTTTAAAACCATTATTTATAATTTTAAAAGTTTATAATTTGATATGATTTTACAATAAAAATAAATGATGTATCCGAGGTAACCACCTATGTATGTTCGCTGTTTGTGTTTTGTATACAAAGTCAAATTTAACGATTTCGCATACGTGTTATATATTTCAGTAGAACAATTGTGTGTGTTATACTGTATAATTTATACTAGATTTTAATGCATTGTTTCATGTAAAAGGGATAATATAGGTATATATAGGTGGTAAATCAGTTATTAAATACTTAATATATATGTGAAAATTGCTGTATTTCTGAAAAAAATTATAGGACATGGATTTTTTTTAATAATTTGGATTAAATACATTTATAAATTAAACCATTGAAGAAAATATAAATACCGCATTATATCAAAATATTTTAATTTGATAATTAATATTTTTTCCATTTATATATATAGATTCATAATCTTATCTCAATTGTTGTCTTATATATGTAATCAAGTTATCTTTTTATATTCATAATATATTACTATTACGATTACTATTATTCAAATGATTGATAATTAGTTTACATCGAAGTTTAACTATTTTCTAATGATAACATTATAAGTAGTTGTACAAAATATAAGATGATAGAAGAGATGTTTTGTGACAAGAATTTAACTTAATTTGAATACGTCATTTCTATATTTTATTATTAATAATATACTACTTATATATATATAACATGTACTTCTTATTTCCCGTTAGCTGTAAGGCATACGTGTTTTTAAGGTCAACAATATTAAGCCTTAGTTTAATATTAGCTGATTTAGCTGGATATTGAAATTTATATTAATTAACGAAATTGAAGATATCGTATACCCCTTTACGTAGATATTACGATTAGAACTAGCACATCTTCATAGAGATGAACTGATACTGGCTTAATATGTTACCTTTGATATAATCGTACATATACGAAGTTAACTAGAATTATAATTATAATTTACCTGAGAGTAATTAGGTTAAATATCAGGGTACCGCTACCATGTTCACATACTCCCATCATAAGTTGTGCATGTCTTCAACGAGGATCACATTTATTGTTGTTATCATCGTAATTATCTGAGATTTAAATCTGCCGTTGTGTATACGTACTTCATACGCAAATAGTAGTATATTGAGAGCATTATTAACTTATTATAAAATCTATAATTCAACTATTCTGCGTAGTTATATATTATAGGTGTGTATTATTCCTAGATAACATTAGTCAAGGACAATAATAAGAGTATAATACACACACACATATATATATATATATATATATATATATATATATATTGGTAGATTCTTCCAATAAATCAATATTAATAAGTGATAGATGCATACGCACTTGCAAACATTATTAATATACAATACAAGTATACTGAAAATGTATCCTCACTTTATACAGTGTACACTTTGCATTGTACAGTATGCTGTGTATATATTGTACACTGTATATTACGTATAATTCACCATGTTTTAAAATATAACTATTTGAAAGTATATTTCTCAAATTAAATTTATTCTATAAACAAGTTTATAATTATAGAACACATTTAATTGATTATAATATTAATAGTTATAAAATTATAATTGTTATTTATATATATATATAATATTGTTAATTTTATAATTTAAACAATATGTTTAAAAATAGGAACACAAATGTTGAATAAAATCAACAAATATATTGTTTTTAAATATAATTTAATATTGATATTATTATAAAATGTTTCCTTATATATTATATATATATATATACATGATAATACTGAGATGAACTCAAAAGAACTTATCTCTTAGTCAAGTTATCGAATTAAAAACTTAATTATGGTATCAATATCATTAGATATTAATCTATACCTATTAATTTATATTCATCTATCTTTATATATATATATATATATATATATATATAACAATACATACCTATTCATATCTATAACTATATATAAATATACATATATTACACCTATACATCTATTTACCTATACATCTACACCCACCTATAACTACACCTACATCACTAACACCTACCTATACCGTACACCTCGACACCTCCTTACACACTGCACTTGTCTCCTCCGCAGGTATCCGAGCCCTGCAGCTGATCCTGCTGAAGACATCTCTCCTGCTAGGAGTGGAAGTGTATTCCAGTTGTAAGTTTAACGGACTAGTGGAGCCTACAGACAGCACTACAGGTTAGCCCCACTCCCCCCCATAGGTACCATACCCCGCCTGCTCTGTTAGTACCACATGTTAACCCCACTCCATACTCTGCTAGCCCCATAGGTTAACCCTACTTCATACCCTGCTAGCCCCATAGGTTAAACCTACTCCATACTCTGCTTGCCCCATAGGTTAACCCTACTTCATACCCTGCTAGCACCATAACTTATGGTATACTATTATTCACCATAATTTTTAATAGATAATTTATAGAATAGCTGCAATTAATAGATAACAATATTATTAATAATATCATTGCTGTAATTATAATTACTATTTAATGTTCTGCTGCTATGCTACTCCTTATCATGCGTATCCTATATACATTTCTCTAGCCCCACTACCCAGTACATAATCACTTCATAGCTAAGCTCCACCCACTATTACATACTATCCGTGTAAGCCCCACCCCCTTGCCCCTCCCACTATTAAGTGACACCAATGCCTCTGTATAGCAAGTAACCTCAGATATCATTACATGAATAAAGAGTAGCCACTTACTAAATAAGCCCCACCCCCTATCAGGAGAGAACCTCCCACAATTATATATAACTAATGCCTAGCTTAGCTCGCTAGAACTTCCCACTTTTACATGTAATCATTGTCCCACCCCTCTCCCACTGTTATATACACCTGCCTATATAAGCCCCACCCCTCTCCCACTCTTATATACACACCTGCCTTTATAAGCCCCGCCCCCTGCCACTCCCACAACAGGCTGGCGTATCAGTACAGAACCTGTGCAACACGCAGTTTCTCAATATGAATTTGATGTTCTCATAGGAGCGGATGGCAGTCGCAACACTTTATCAGGTTACTACTGTGTGTTTGTGTGTGTGTGTGTGTATGTGTGTGTGTGTGTGTGTGTGTGTGTGTGTGTGTATGTGTGTGTGTGTGTGTGTTTAGATCTATGTTATTAATACGTATGGATCTTGAACCCGCGTCCTACTGATTGTGTGGCTGATGCCTTAACCTACTGACCTACATAGTAGTATTAGTAATATATATATATATTTACCTATATATATATTTATATATTCAACATTTTGTTTACCATAATTATCATAAATTAAATAATAAAAAAATAAATTTGTAATACTGTTAAAATTAAATAGATATCTTAATATGATTTAAGCTTTTATTTTACTTGTGATTTTGAAATTATAAATTATGTACTAAAAATTAATAATTCCATTTAATTTTGTATATAATTTCTCTTTATAGTTAAAACATAAATTCCATATATTAAATATATTAGAAATCTAAATGATTATAAATATTGTTCAAAAATTGAAAAAACAATTAATTATTAAATTTTTATAATTATATTTTAAATGTATTAATGTAAATATTATTCCAAAATCTAAACACTATCTCCAAGTGCTATGAAAGGTACACTAGTGTAATTGTTACATGTATTGCTATATTACTATGTGCTAAATATGGCAAGTAGACTTTATTATGCAACCACATTCACTTATATCACCCATCGATATAAAGAAAGTGGATAAGCAATTGACGCACGCAATGCATGTAAAAGATAGACACGTGAATGACACTTTTATCAATAAATTAACAAAATGGTATCAGTGATTTTGATTGGATATTAGTCATATTATATATGTCAAATATTAAAACAGTAGTCTTTTCGTCGAAATAGATTAAAGCGACTTCTATCTATATCAATGGATTTAAATTATAAATATCAATAAAATCAATAAAATAGTATTATATCTCCAATTTAAATACACAAAATTACGAGGAATGTTGATATTATGTATTTTAAATATATAATTTTATTTTTAGTATAGATAGTACATTAAAATTGGTAGTCATTATCAATATATATATGATAAATACATATTATTATAAATAAAAAGTAGTGGGCCAGATAGTAGGTTTCGACTGCAGCGCTCGTAGCGGATAGTGCCATACACTACATTCAATTGCTTATCCACTTTCTTTATATCGATGATATCACCATGTCTATACATTCACTTACACCACCACTACCACCACACCTACACATGTACTTATACTACCACCACCACTACAACTACATCCACACACACTAACAATACCACCTCCACATCTATACAGGGTTTCATAGGGTAGAGTTTCGAGGCAAGTTGGCCATAGCTATCACAGCTAACTTCATCAATAGGAACACTAACGATGAGGCTAGGGTGCAAGAGATCAGGTACCTACTACCTTAACCCTACTTAACCCTACCCACTTACTGACCCTACCTAGGCCCCATCTAAACTCTACTCAACACCTATCCAACACCTAATCATCTTCCAATTAAACCCTATCTAACACCTATCAAACATGTATTCATCCCCTACTAAGCCCCTTTAACTCTATATATATATATATATATATATCTCCTTTATCATTATTAGCCTTCTCTGTCAATTAGATTCAACACTGCTGATAACTATAACCCACACATCTTTAGAATATAACTACTCATACTTCCTATATATAACTAACCCTATTCATCTTCTTACACCTCATACTAGAACTAGTGTTACTCTTCCACCCTCACTATAACCCCTACCAAACTTACCCCACCCTAACCCTATTCCACCAGTTAACATACCAACTATTGATATATTTCAGTGGGGTAGCATTTATCTTCAATCAAACTTTCTTCAAACAAATGAAGGCTCAGACAGACATCGACCTTGAAAACATCGTCTACTACAAGGTCAGTGTGTCACTATAGTATCAGGTCAGCGTGTCACTATAGTATGAGGTCAGCGTGTCACTATAGTATGAGGTCAGCGTGTCACTATAGTATCAGGTCAGCGTGTCACTATAGTATGAGGTCAGCGTGTCACTATAGTATGAGGTCAGCGTGTCACTATAGTATGAGGTCAGCGTGTCACTATAGTATGAGGTCAGCGTGTCACTATAGTATCAGGTCAGCATAATACAGTATAACTATAAAGTATTACATGTAACCATACCACTACAAGGTCAATGTAGGTGTTAGTATCGATGCTTGGTATTCGCAATGGTGTATAGATGTATGAGCAAGTACAACATTCCATAGCCACCCGTCTATCTAATGGTATGTCAGTATATGGTGTATGCGTAGAGATAGCAATGCAGCCGTTGTTGTTGTTGTTAAGTGTATGATGGGACGCCAGCACTGTTTCAATGCCGACAGCGTTATCGCAACAGTTATATAGGTGTTCATTGTACCATCGGTACAGGCGGTACAAGTGTTACCTCGTGTGTGAATGTGACCTTGAACCCTGCTAACGTGACACTCTTATACCACGCTTCAATACTACATGAGTCAATGAATCATTGTTTCTGTGCGACTATGTATGATGACTGTATTATATATGGGGTCTGTACAGACACCATCGGTCTACCCCCCCACCTCACGTATGTGTGACCTTCACCTCTGATTACATAACCCCTCCCACCCCCGAATGTGTGACCTTCACCTCTGATTACATAACCCCTCCCCCCCCCCCCCCGCATGTGTGACCTTGACCTCTGATTACATAACCCCTCCCCCACATGTGTGACCTTGACCTCTGATTACATTACTCCACCACCTCGTTTAGGACGATACGCATTACTTTGTGATGACTGCCAAAAAAGCATCTCTCCTGAAGAAAGGAGTCATCAAGAAGGTTGTGTCCTACATCCGTTGTGTCCTTTAATCTGCATGTATATCGTACTAGTATTCAATTTAAATATGTAAATGTAGATAAATTAGAATAATATTATAATAGTTATATTCATGTTAACGTTCTCATCATTACACACATACATGTAATAACAATACATATTTATTAGCGGAGTGTTTTATTTATAATGATATAATTATAATACGTGATATATGTTTACTACTACTGACTTCAAATTAGGTCATTAAATCTCTCCCATTATCGTCACCCATCTCATCATATACACCATATCACCCACATCATCATATACACCATATCACCCATATCATCATATACATTACCCTCGTTCAGGATTTCGACGACCCAGTCCTCCTGCTGGAACGCAGCAACGTGGACAACTCCATGCTGAAGCAGTACGCCATACAGGCTGCCAGGTATTCCACCGAAGGGGAACTACAACATCTCGAGTACGCCTTCAATCATTACGGACAGGTTTCCTTACTACTACTACTTCATTGTTATGTATGTATCTATGTATGAGCACAGATTGTAAAGTCTTATTGTATCGTATCTTTAGCTCTATAAAACATATCGTTAATTTGTCTACTAAATAAGAATACGTAACTTGAATTAATTAATAATAAAGCATTCTAATACATGCCTTCGATCATTACGGACAGGTAGGTTGCACCCGTTACTTAGTATCTGTGTTTGTGTTTACACTCTTACTGGTATAGCTATATATATAGTAACAATAATAATAATATCAGAATTTAGGCATGACCATGGTAAACGATGCTTACCCAGTCGTTTATATACATACATATATATATAGTTCTCGCTTGTTATACAGATCCTCGATGTACCACTGTCCTTGATATAACAACACTTGGTACAGGAACATATTTATAGTTCATAGCTGTTATACTTGATATTTAGCACCCAAAGAGGCGGGTCCCTAGCTGGTTAATGATAATAACCATTCATTAGAAGAGTTTATTTCGTTTATATACATATGAATACGGATACCCTGTATATTTGTAATCCTAAAGAGCTGCGGATAATACAACAATAGCATTACCACCCACTCATTTATATATTTATTATACTTACTTTTTTATGACATTATTGTATGATTACACATTAGAGAATTGTTTCTATTTAAGTGTCTAAATAAACTATCATTATTATTATTATATATATATATATATATATCAGATTTAGCAACAATAAGAAAATATTCTCCATTATTATGTGCTATTATGAAGCGTTTTAAGTGATATAGTTGTAAAAGTGATGTAGTTATTCGAAATAATATAATATAAATTAAATGCAATAATTACTCAAATATCTATTATATTTTTATCATTTCAAATTGGTAAAAACACACTAAGAAATTCTGTGCTTTTTAATTAAAGAAGGTAATTTCCAAATCTGAAATATATACAAAATTACAAATGATTATTATTAATAATTATATAACATAAATTATTAATACAAACCCTACAACTATATATTCAAATTTATTAATTTTTAACATATAAAACATAAAATTATATTCTAAAATTTATAATTTTATATTTGCATATTCACCTACTTTTAGAATTATATATATATATATAAAGATATTGTGGTTTATTATTATAGATAAAGAGATAATCAAAAATATTTTGTAGAATTTTAATATAAGATTTCATCGCTTTGTGAACACGCAAAATAACAATCTAATAGCCAGATTAAAATAACGAAATAACATTATATATTAAAACAGAGAAAATCTATTACTATTAATAAATTTGTAATTTATAAATATGTATAATATCATTGCGTATTGTATCAGTTCATCAGTGTACCTTATTAACTATCACGATGCAATTAAAACTCTAATCTCCTCTATTGTTCAGTGCGACGTAGCAATGTTTGACTTCACCTCCATGTATCACTCTGAGAATGCCTGTCGAGTGATGGAGAGACAAGGTCATAAGCTTCTCATTGGTTTAGTGGGCGACAGTCTTCTAGAGGTTACTCTCCTCCCCCTCCCTACCCCCCTCTCACTGTACAACTACGTATACGCCTCTCACTGTAGAATTATATCTTCCCTTCCTACCTCTCTCCCCTTCCCCTACCCACCTCCTATCTCTCTATATAACTACATATTCTATATCTCTCTTATATAATCCTCTCTCACCATTACTACCTCTCCTATCTCTCTATATCCCTATTACACCATATTATCCGCCCTCACTCCCTCACTCCACATTCAACATCATATCACACTCCTCTCAACATCACTTCCCTCCCCTTTATCTCCTTCCTATCACCACTCCCCTTCTTTCCTAACACAATACCTTCTCCGTTCATCACCTTAATTCTACTATCCCTATTAAAATACACAACCCTACACTTTCCTCGTTCATCACACACTATGATATTTGTATGACAGCCTTTCTGGCCAATGGGAACAGGTTGCGCTCGAGGATTCCACGGAGCTCTGGACACTGCCTGGATGGTACGTATCTCTAATAATTATAATAATACTACATTTAGTAAGTTAAATATCAATATCACTCCATGGATTTCACACAACACAAATGTTACCACTCTATCGTTATCTGAGTGTGATACCAACATTTAATCGCCCCTACACTAACCCCGCCCTACCCCCTATACTAACCCCACCCTACCCCTTACACTAACCCCATCCTACCCCCTACAATAACCCCTTCCTGACCCCTACACTAACCCCATCATACCCCCTACACTAACCCCACCCTACCCCCTACACTAACCCCATCCTACCCCCTACACTAACCCCACCCTACCCCTTACACTACCCCATCCTACCCCCTACACTAACCCCACCCTACCCCCTACACTAACCCTACCCTACCCCCTACACTAACCCCTCCCTACCCCCTACACTAACCTCTCCCTACCCCCTACACTAAGCCGGAGTGGCTCGGTAATTTTTTTTTGAAAATTGCTGCACTTTTTTTTATATTAACTAGATAACATATTAAATTGAATACAAAAAAAAAAATTAAAAAAATTAATTATTGGAGGTGCGCCACCTCATTAAAGTTTAACATGAAGAGATAGGAAGTTTAACATGGAGGAGATAGGAAATATTTGAAACTTCGATTTAACATCATTAAAAATTTTTTTTGTAGTTTTATCTGCAATTATAGTTTGAATTATATATTTTTGTATAAGATAATATTTGTACAATATTTTTTTTCGATTTTCCAGGAAATTTCCAGGAAATTTTGGAAAAATACAAAATATTTTAATTTTAATTAAAAAAAAATTATTTATAAAAAAATATAAACATAAATATATATACATAAGTATATGAGTGTACTATTACATGAAATTAATTTTAAAACAATAATGTATAGTATAAAATATGGTTATTTATTCACTATTTTAATGTAAAAATATGATAAATTTTATATTTGAAAAAAAAAAGTTTACGCACTATTACAAAATTTTTTTTTCAATCGACTGGATTAATAATAGGGTTTTTTTAAAGAATTTAAATCGTTAGAAATTTTTTAAAATATATTTTACTTTTTATCTTATTTTTTTATAAATTTTAAATTATTAGTTTGCTCTATCATTTTTTTTCTTTTGTAAATTTGTAAAAATCAAGATACAACTTATATTATAGAATTTAAAGAGCTTTGTAAAAATATAAATTATATTAATTTTAGATAAAAAAAATATTATTAAAAAAAAAATCCCAATTTTCCCCATATTGGTCAGAAATGCTGATATTTTTTTTATTTCTATAAATATTTAGATAGCTATATTTATAATATATATATTATGTTAATTTCATTATATAATATTCATTATTGAATGAGTTATGTTATAATATGTATTATAAATAAATTAATACATTCATAATTTCTATCTACAAAATTAAACATTTTTACTAATTTTTTTTTCACAATTGTGGTCATAACTTTTTTTTAAATAAAAATTTAAAAAAACTAAGATATGACTTCTATTATAGAATTTGATAAGCATTCCAACTATACAAATTTTATTATAATAGCATAAATATATAAAATCTCATTTTAGTACCAATATCCCATATTCGAATATCTTTATAGTTATTATTTATACAGTAAGATTAGCCGATTATATCCATATATGTTGTTATTTGTCATTTAGTAAATGGTTTGGGATTATATAAAATATAAAAAGGTGTATTAGTAAGAAGGTTCGTGGTTAAAGAGTATAATAAAATGAATATAAATTTGAAAATTAGTTGTTTATAAGGGTTTATAATGTAATTGTCATGTGATTTCAATATAGGTAATAGCGGTATTTTTTCTATAGAAAAATATTTATAGGTATTTTTAAAAGCTCTGGCGCACGGCGAATACTACATGTAAAAAAAAAAAAAGTATACCATTGTGACAGAAATACTCCAAACATAAAATGCTAGAAGGTGCAGCAATTTTCAACAAAAAAAGTCTGAGCCGCTCCGGCTTACCCTACACTAACCTCTCCCTACCCCCTACACTAACCCCTCCCTACCCCCTACACTAACCCCACCCTACCCCCTACACTAACCCCACCCTACCCCCTAGGTTAAGATGTGGGCGTCATCTCGCCACACAGCCCTAGAGGTCATGGCACAGCGTGAGAGTATCTACCATTACCTGTCTCAGACCACCACTGAGAATACTGTGAAGACTTACTCCTCTTACACCTGTGACCCCTCTTCTAGGTTATAGTCTATTTACCCCCCATCATTACATACCCTCTAGAACCCCTCTACTAGGTTATAATCTGGTCACCCTCTAGAACCCCTCTACTCTTGATGGATTTACTTCACTATAACCCCTACGATTATTAATTAGATACACCACTAACCATGTGATATAGTATCATTTCTCTCGTGTATATACATTTAAATATTAATTTTCATATTCGAAATATTAACAACAATTTTGAAATTAAATTTAAATAGAACTCAAAAATATCACAATTCATAATCTAATTCTCCTATTTCAAATAAAACCTCTTAATCTCCTTATCGTAAATAAACCCTATTCTCCCCTGCAATAGCTGCCCTACATTAACCTCCAACAGATACGTGAATCTGAACCTGCACTACATACTGCCCCATCAAGTGAAACACCAGTACGACGCAGTGGACAAAACTCACCTCAACGAAATAGTCGCCATCTCAGAGAGAACCGCCAAACAATACGGTTGTTACCATGACGACGACGACTAACGCTGCGATCTAGTGTCTTTGTAATACTGTTACGTCCACGTTAATGCATAGCGTTCACTTAGAATGAATTCAGTAAAGTAGGCCACTATTCAAGAGAGAATTAGGTGTGTCATGTTCAGTATCATCTTTTCTTACACTATAAACTTTATTTAGTATTTAATATAGTACAAATATAGTACAATACTATTTAATAATGTTATATTAAGTAACACAAAGTTACCATAAGTAATAGTTTGTAACGTAAAGGATAACCTAAACAAAACCTCGTGCTACTTTTGTAGGATAACTGTACAGTTGATCATTTGCTACTAAACAATGCGACAGATTATTTCTATGAAACTCTTATTATATTTACTATTTAAACATTTTAACGTACTATATGTCAGCATTTGAGCGTTATTGAGGGGTGACTCATGCTATATACTCATACTCCCACCATCACCCCATGCCACCCTAGAATGGCTAAGAGACAGAGACTTCCTCTTGAAGTGGCTGCACAGACAACTACAACCCTACAAGAGATTGACTTCACTATCATTGGATAAGAACAATAAGGTTTAGTATCACACCCACCAACTCTATCTATTTACTATAGTTATAACAATTTCAATATAAATTGAGATATAATATTATTTTATTACAAAATATATATTTAACTATATTAAGAGTTAACATTCATTTAAATAGAAATATAGTAATATAGCAATAAAAATAAACAAAAAATAAACTAAAAAATATGTTAATATTATGGATATATATGTTATGATTAACTTCTGATATTTTCAAATTAGGAATAACAAACAGAAGTGATATTATACAGAGATAAGTAATAATAAAATATACAGTTTTCCGCATTTATGTCTCGCATTTTACATTTTATATTATTATAATACATTACTTATATGATACCGATTTAATAAAATAAAAAACAATCTTATTTAATATACAATAGTTATGTATGTCATTCTAATATCAGTGTATACATCATCCAATGATAACAGGATATAGTTACTATCTGTAAGGTCTTGATTTTCGATATTTTCAATTTCCTTTTTATATTTCATTTTTACGAGTTCTCTTTTACATTAATTACAATATAATTTATATTTATATTAATTATTATATATATTTAGTATACACATATAAATATTACATATATATTATATAATAAATAATGACATACATATATATGAATATATAATTACTTTCAATGTAATCTTATTCAGTTATACATACTATGTATGCATATTCTTGTATTATTAATTAAAAAATATATTAATTAAAATATATTAATTAAAATAAAATGATTACTTTTTTTAGGATAAATTAAATTACATACACAATTAAAAGTATATTATATAATATAAGTATATTTAAAATAATGTAACATAATTATATTGATATACAATACATCTACACATATGGAGGTTAGCCAAATATTAAAAGATAAGAAATCACCCTCCGTATATAGTCAACATAACCATCTAATCACATGTCCTTAAGCCTAGCCCTATGTCCTAACCCCACAATCCTCACCTTAGTTCAGCTACACTAGTCATTGATAACAACACTATTAATAGCTGAAAACAATATCCATATCTATTTAGAGACACACACGATAGCCGTAACATTATCTAAGCTACTAGTACACACCATACCTAGTCCTGTGACCTCTAACCCCACTACCTCGTGTAGAGTATAAGTCCTTCTTCGTCGTCTTCGTCTGATCCCGCTCTGGCTCTGTGCTGTTTGGTGCATCTCTACAGACCTGATCTACTGTTAGTAGTAACTCCCCAGTAGTATTAGCTGTACCTATTGTATAACCATGTAGCCTATTGTATTGTGTGGTACAGAACTGATCTACTGTTATTCTACTTGCAGCTATCTCTAGTATCATCTGTGCAATTGGTATGACCTATCATATCATTGCGTTGTATAATTAATACATAATAATCATACTCTATAGGAATATTTATATTATTCATATGTATTCGTATCGAATACATTATAATTGGTAATGTATATTAATATAAAATAATTGCGCTTATATTCAATAATTATTATATTTAAGGCAATGGTTCTAAAAAAGTATTACCAAGTAGCGAGGTGGGCGTCCTTCGCAGTACAACGTGTTACCTTGAAGTAAACCTTTGTAATATAATAGATAGGCGACGCCCACAATTGTAGTCATTAGAACCACAGTTGTCATATACACCCACATACACACACACACACACACACACACCTACACACACACAGGGATGTGTACAGTATCGACATCAAGGATTCCCTGAATAACTGCGAAAAGGTTACACCACGCATTGCCCCTAGTACGTTAACTAAAGCGGCTATACAGATCTCTACCAGTGATTCACTAGTGATACTAATATCACCTCGTCACCCTATCCTACTTAATCATAAGCCTTTTGTAATCTGTTCACTATATCCTATAAATTACAAATAAAAATAAAAATATAATTCATGATTTATTTATAATCCAAAACATACAATCTAACCTCTGACCTACGCCACCACCTCTGACCTCTGACCTCTACTACTTTTGACGCTATAGATATTCAAACTCTCGGAAGACGAGTTCAACATCAAACGTCCATCACTATCTGCGCAGGAATTCCTCGATGCCTGGTTTCCTATTCCCTAGCCACACTCTAACCACACTCTAACCATATCCTCAGCACACCACACCTTACCATACTCTTACAACACACTGGCCATATCCTCAGCACACCATAGCCACACTCTAACCACACTCTAACCATATCCTCAGCACACCATAGCCACACTCTAACCACACTCTAACCACATCCTTAGCAACCACACCTTACCATACTCTTACAGCACACTAGCCACATACTAACCATACCCTAGCTGTCAGTATCGAATATAGCCCCTCCCCGTTTGTTTTCATTACCAATTAAGTGGTCAAATTTAAAAACTCGTTACGATATGCTATACACTAGTATGTTGTGCATGATAAACTAATTTAAAGAATGGAAATGTAGTGTACATGATAAACTAATTTAAAGAATGGAAATGTAGTATATATGATAAGATGTATAATGAGATATATAAATTAGTTGTTATTATAATTTTAAATTATGTGGCGATATGAAACATATTGTAAATTTGACCTCTATAATCGTAATCAAAACAAACAGAGGTCATACACCTCGATAGTCTTCACAGTAGACACATCCTACTACTGCATATAAAGCCTCATTGAGCGGAAATTGCATCGCTTTTTGTGTACTCGATAAACTATGTTCAATTCAATTCACTACAATTCTATATAACTCTCTCTCCGACCACTACTACAACTGCCACCACCACCACTACTACAACTTCCACCACCACCACTACCACCACTACAACTTCCACCACCACCACCACTACTACAACTTCCACCACCACTACCACCACTACAACTTCCACTTCCATCACCACCACCACTACTACAACTGCCACCACCACTACTATGTGGCTACAGTTACACACACGCCAACGAGGTCAGCTTCGACTTCATCGCCTACCTGTCTCAGTTCTACACCTACTTCAAGATCTCTCGAGCTCCGACTCAGCCCAAGAAACGCACGCACCAAGGTACCGTACGCTCTGCGCTTTTGCCTCGTAATATGATCACTCTCTCTCTCTCTAGTATAGCATATAATACCACTAGTGCGAGAAGAGATGAGCGTGTTACGGATATCTATTACAAGTGTTCGTATACACTCGCGCAAAGGTCATACCTGTAACTAGGTCATACCGATAACTAGGTCATACCGGTAACTAGGTCATACTTGTAACTAGGTCATACCGGTAAGTAGGTCATACCGGTAACTAGGTCATACCTGTAACTAGGTTATACCTGTAACTAGGTCATACCTGTTACTAGGTCATACCTGTTACTAGGTCATACTTGTAACTAGGTCACAGCTGATGATTAGTGTTAGCATTTTGCGTTGTAATCACCATTAAACTTACTCCAATCTGATATTGGAGTGTTATGGGGTGAAGAGCTAGTCAAACTTTGCCTATCTTCTCTGTGTTAACTGATGTCTACTAAAATACTTAGTACTATTTTGTTAAAAGTGATTTCTATAAATTTGTATTATTAAATTTATATTAAATACATAAATAACAATAAGTTGTACATTCATGACCTAGTGGTTTTTACAAATATATATATATATATAACAACTAACTGTGACAATTTGAGATACATCCATAACATTGAAAGCTATGAAAATTTGAAATAAGTCACTCAAAGCTAAAAACACAAAATTTCGCTTTAGAATATAAAATTAAAATATAATTCTTTTGAAATTCAATTACTTTATAAATTATTTGTTAATACAATTTATTTTGATAATGTGATATTAATGTGATATGATAATATAAAGTCATAATCCTGAAAATATATTGTTAAAGTTATAATATATGTGACATTTATTTTCCTTCTTTTTTAATTTTTTATAACCACTCGATCTTAAAATAATTAATTATGGGGAAATTAATTAACAATAAATTAAAAATAGTATTTGCTATTATTATCAAGATGATGTACAATATGAAGGGAACATATACAAATAATAAAATAATAAACAATTACTTACTTCTTATTAATTTTCAATATATGTTTGATGTAGTGATAAATATTATATGATATAGGATGTTATATAATAGTAATAATTAATATAATATATAATTAATATAATAGTAAGTAAGTTAATAAGCATAATATGCATTAAAATAGATTATAATAAATACTAATATAATATATTATAATTAAATATGAACTATATTCATAACATTTAAAAATAATTAAAATTCATACAAAAATAATTTATATTTGTTATCAACAATTAAAATTAAAATTGTCACTAATGTTGCATGCTCTGTTAATAACTGATTGTTTTAATTATAATAATAGATTTGAATTGTTAATTTATAATACTAATGTTTATTAATATATCAACATAATAATCTATTCCATCATATATCCATATATGATATATTATAATATTATATATATATAATATTATATATAATTATACAAAGTATTTTAATTTGAATTATAATTTATTTTTAAAATATTTCATTTATTCAAAGATAATATAAGATCTTACTATGACGTCACAATTATATTTTTTATATTTTTCAATGTCCATATATATATGTAAAAATACTACTTTTAAACATATATTGTATACAAACTATACATTTTTATAATTAGTTATTTATTATTAATTAATTAATATTTAATATAATGTGATACATCTTTTGCATGCATATTATGCTTTAAGTATATAATATATATATATATATATATATATATATATATATATATCTAAATCTTACAATAATTAATAATCACAAATATGCTGAATATATATATATATATATATATATATATATATATATATATATATATATATATATATATATATATATATATATATATATATATATAGTGTATACAGTAATTATAAAAACTTAAATATCAATTACAGGATATCTACTCACTATATATATATATAAATGTTCTTACTCTAACATAGATCATTTGCAGTGGTATATTTAATTTTATTTCAATGGTTTAAAAAATATTTATTTATAAATAAAAATATATTCATATTTTTTAATTTGTATTAATTTGTATTAATTATAATATATAATACAATATGATAAATTATTCAAGCGTAAGTAGTTTCACAAAAATATTAGTAACATTAAGCATTTAACCGGGTTAATTCACAGGGTTAATAGATGTATAACATTAATAGATGGAAGGTACTTGTTAAAACTATACTACTATTTATTTTGTAACAAATAATATGTACTAAATATATATTTAAGTTATATATTTAAGTTTATACTTCAATATTAATGTTTTTAAAATATCAACTAAATAAATTTATAAATTTAAATTTGCAATACCTTCAATAGTTACTACAAATAATGTGTACTAAATATATATTTAAAGTATATTAAAGACAATATTGTTTATTGATTTTTAGAGGTATTATAGATTTCTTCTTCAATATTTAATTTAAAAAAAACATCAAATGGTTATATAATCTTACTTATAAATTTCATTATTTAATCAAATGTAGTAAATAAATATTTATTTTTATAATTTAAATTAAAAAAATAAATTAATAAATTTAAATTTGTAATACTTTACATATTGTTATATATTGATTTCATAAGAGAATAGATTTCTCTATGTAATATCTCTATTCAGTATGAACTATATTTTTCTTTAAAATAGTCTATATATTCATAATAATAGTAGTAATGTATGTTTATAATATTAATGTATTTGTATTGATATTTTTTATTTATAATATAATCTAATACAATTATTATATCAATATCATTATGTTAATTATTTATATATTTAAATGTAAAAATACAATAATACCTGTGCCTTATTACATAATCTTATTAACTTATATAGTCAGATGTTATCATAATATGTAATATCTATAAATCACATGGTTGTATTTCCCTGTATGTGTATATTTATATTCATTTCATATATAATACTACATCTGCAAAGGTATCTTTATTAATATCATTACTATTATAAGAATTAATATTATGAACATTTGTATTTTTAAATTTATTATATTTAATTTTAACATTTGTTATTATTAATATCATAATTATTATTATTATAATTATTATTTTTATTATTATATTTATTATTATTTTTTCAGTTTCTAAAATTAACATTATAATTATTTTAAATAATATTTTAATCATACCTTTATTTAATAATTGTGTATTATTTCAACTATCAATATTTCTAGTACCATTATCATATGCATAGTATCATTAACTACATTACATAACTCATTACATAACAACGAGATGTGTATTAATATGTATTGCATAATGTATACAGCAAGCGATGAGAGAAATCTACATGAAGAACCTATCAGATCTCCCAAACGTTAGTACCATACACTATGTGTGTGTGTTAAGTGTTATCATTATGCAATAGTTACATAACACATATGACACATCTATTACATAATAGCACCAGCATCCGAATGGGGTTATTGTTATGTTCCAATTTTTAATTAAAATCTTGTTAATAACTAATTAATAAGTAAATAATTAATATATACTTTGTGTTTTTTATGTGGCATTATTCATTGTTAATGAAGGTTTTATACGGGTTATTATTATTTTTGTATATGCCATCTCTAATATATTCGCTCACACAACAATATCACTCTCTCACTCTCTCTCTCTGACACAGAAACTAGGAAAATCACTCACACTCGCAAGTCAAAGGGCACTAAACTTATTTCACCTAAGGTAAGCGACACCAACATAACTGTTACCACCACTACTACCCTATTAACACCTCCACAACCACTACTACCTCCACCACCCTTACTACCAACACCACTAACTCCCACCACAACTACCACTGTTATTACTATCACTACCACCACTACTAATACCACTACTACTATCTTTACTACCGATACCACCCCTACTATTAGTACAACTATCCCCCATCAAACTACTACTACCATACCTACCCTATCAACACTTGCACTGCTATATTGAGTGACTACATAATAATCATAGTTGTAGTAGTCATTAATACTAGCATCACCACCACCACCACCACTACCACCACCACCATCACCACACACTTTATTACAGTCGCGACATGTAGTACACAAACATGATATCTCCTCTTATGACTCTGCTAAGAAGATTCTGATGGACATGAAACATAATAAAGGATCCAAGGTTCGCATATTCACCACCATAGCTATGACATCATCTCAGTATCGATTACATCATGTTAGCTATGATATCACCATTGTGATTACATCACAGCTGATTACGTAATCAATATTCCATCGTGGTTGAATGCATACTCACTATGATATCATATTGTATTACGTCATCGACGTGACATCATCATCGTTGATTATCTAACCGCTATGACATCATCATTGTTACATCACACTACAGAGAGCGGATGAAGAACGTGGAGGGGAAACTACAGATGACATCAGGAAACGTCTCGGAGCAAGGAAAGACCCTATGTTACATGTGAGTTGTTCTCTCTATGTATATGTTTATAGCACACTTATACTATTTATATTCAAGTATAAGAGTATATACGTCTTCTGTATATGTATATATATATATATATATATATATATATATATATATAATTATTATTTATATATACATTGACTATTTTTTTGAAAACTATAAATAATATATTTATAAATAACTATAATATTATAATTATAATCATTTTATTAATATAATAATTTTTAGAAATTACTTTAACACTAATATTGATCATTAGTACATACACTCGCATACACACAATATAAATGTACTGTTAATAGTGCGTACCATACTGTACTACATCATAGTATGTAACATATGATGCAACACTCTCTAGGTGTTACAGAGTGGTAGTATGGGCAAAGGTAATGTGATCTCTTTATCGAAATCACTCGTAAAGAAACTGTCCCATTTAACTGAGAACTCGGTTATTATGTAATAATGTTTGTTGTTATTAGTCATCCATTATTATTCATAATACATAATCATATCATATGCTATGTTCATCTCATCCACTAAACTATAATATACTATTATGAACCTATATAATAATATGTCTACTTAACTATACTATAAAACAATTATAATATATTATATATATATATATATATATATATATATATATTATTACTAAATATATATTTAATATTCAAAATAATAATACTGTTTTTAATTAATTCTATTTAGAAATATCCTCCACTAATTATGTTTTATGTATCTTCACTGGTTTGGTATATACAGCTTTATATAAACAATACACACACACACATACACACACATACACATACACATACACACACTCTATACACCCACCTATATACATTGTACAAGTGTACCACAGTTAAATAAGTTACTTGGGATTTACTAATAAATCAATGGAAACAGTATAATCTGTAATATCAATTTACATACACTAGTATATTCAACGTAAGTATTCCATTAACTATTTATATATATATATATATATATATATATAAAATATATGTTTATAACATATTATATATATATATCATGTTGTTAATTATATGAATAGATATTCTAATATAAGTATTTTATCAATATTTTAATCAACATTAAAGTTACACTCGATTTTAATGATATTTCTGTGATATAAATGTAGAGTATATAATAAATGTAAGTATTAAATATTTCTCATGCGATGACTCGTATATATTAGCACTAACTTTGAGGACGTATTCCATAGATTAATCTTGTTACCTTGGCCTAGAGTTGCTTGTTTACATATTAAGCACACTAAGTAAACATCTCAATATACAACACCAGATCATCTCATGACGATATCTTCACCTTCTTCCTTAACTTAGTATAAAATAGTCATCCTAATATCATCACGATTTACTTTACTCAAATATACATATATTTATTTACTAATTTATTTATAATTTTGTTGAATATAAATTAATATTAAATTATATTTATGTGTTTAAATATATATATATATATTTACCAATGATTATAGAATGTAAGTCAGCCTAAGCCTACAGAGAATAGATCTGAAACCTGTCACTTCTGCAAATCAAGGGTATTCAACACTGACAGGTGTCAGGTTTGTGCCCCCCCCCCCCCGCACTAATGTAACGCATGTACTTATCACTTTGTGTGACATGTCCTCATCCTCCTCCTCATCTCGCAGGTGGAAACTGAGGAGGATTCTTATCGTATATTTCATCGAGCTTGTTTCAAGTGCCACGCCTGCGATCAAAGACTTTTAATCATCAAAGACTCGTACAAATTTAAACCCAGTAAATACGGTTCAGGTTTGTTTGTTCATTGGATGGATT
Organism: Osedax fenrisi; assembly: GCA_964019155.1. Lineage (NCBI taxonomy): Eukaryota > Metazoa > Annelida > Polychaeta > Sabellida > Siboglinidae > Osedax > Osedax fenrisi. Next base: position 3,177,425 of record OZ025246.1, on the reverse strand, counting down.
AAACCGCAGTATTTTAATTATGATAAAATTGATAAAAATCATTAACAAAAGTTGTATTATATAATATTACTCTGTTACATGATGATACCTTTAGAAAAGGAATTTATCTAGAAATAATAAAAAGATATATTTTATTACACATCATTAAAACATTAAAATTTATAAAATAATGTTTTGTATGTGTACATCCCAACTGGTTTTATTAAAAAATTTATTAATAATCTTTTATAGCATATATATTTAATAATTAATTATTATATTACTGATTTTAAACTATTTAAAACATATATGTTTACTTTATGTTTTAAAAAGTATCTTTTTATAAAAACCTAATTATAAAATTAATTTTTTATTTGTAAAATTTACATGTGTTTTATTCAAAATAATTATATTGTACCTATGTCCATTGTATATATAAATGTAATAATATATACTATTATAGATATCCTATTAATTGTTTTTGTTATATATAAAAAAAGCATTATATGTATATAAATATAATGATTAATATTATTTTAAATATACATTTTTAATGTAATATAAATAAATAGATACATTATATATACAAATTATATATGTTTAATTTTCAATATTAAATTAGTATCTCCATCATAATAATGAGAAATGTAAAAATGAACACAATAAAAGTTAATATAGTAAGCATTTAAATTAACAATTTAAAATAAAATTTCAATATATAATTTAAAATTATAAATAATTAAATATATTGTAATTAATTATTGAAATAAGTTTTTCCTAATTTTGTATGCATTATATAAATAATACTTATTTTAAGAGTATTTTAAAATGTATTGAAATATATGACAATATTATTTACAAAGGAATATATCAACTTTGCACAACATTTTTGACTTTAAATTATTTTTTAAATGTTATTTTATATTTTTTTATAATTATATTGTATTTATATAAGGTATTTATAATGGTTACCAGTGAGTATAGCCGGCGAATTCACAAGGGGTGGGCCTATAGGTGTGGCTATATCAAAAATACTATAAACGCTAATTCGATTATATAATAATGTAGATAGTTTTTTAAAGATTTATTTAATTTAATTTGAATCTTTACTTATATTATATAATAGTTAAATGTTAGAGTTATTTAATTTATGTTATTTATTGTATTTGCATGCATGACACGTGTTTATTTAAATGTTACATGTAAATAGATAGGTGGAAATAGGTGGTCTTTTAAAAAAGTTACTGGTCACTGAATATTGAATATTTTTAATTATTTTTTAGTATAATATATTCACAACATATAGCTCTAATTTATTCTTTTTATTAAAAAATCTAAAATGAACCTAATATATATTAAAAATAAGTATTAATAATAATCTATATGATTTATGACAATTTTATAAATTTAGTATATATTATATACTACATACATACTATCTATATATGTGTATAAATATATAATTATATAAATAATATATATATTGGTATATATAGTTATAAAACTTTAGGAAAGCGGGTTTCACACTAATATATAATAGCTATAATATATATATATATATATATATATATTTTAAAAATATACATATATACAATAAATATATACAATTTTAAATAGTATTATTAATATTAATTGATAGATTCATACATTAAAATAAAGTCACTAAAACTATCAATTGATATATTTGTCATATATTTTAATAAATTTAGATTTAATTTTTAATATATATAATATATTTTGATATTATTTTTAATATATTTTTTATTATGTATTATTTAAACTCATGATATATATTTTAGTTTCTATAAATATAATTATGTATATTTAAAATGTTTTTATTTGAACATATGCATGTATATTTTAAGAAATTATTTATTTGTTCAATAAAATAGTGAACATTTAATTAAATCTGGATTTATTCACAATAAATATTATTTCCAATTTCGTTCATACATAAATATATAAACATTATAGTAATAATGAATAAATTATTAAAAAATATTAGTATAAAATAATATATATAAAATAAGTATTATAAAGTTTTTTATAATATTAATTTATAAGATTTTTAAATTTTCTTTAATTGTTTCGAAATATATAACTTATAAAAATTCATATGATCAAAAAAACTTATATTTTATTATACAATAATTGTATTAAATTTAAATTATTATATATAAAAAAAATAAAAATATTTGTGTTGGTAAATTATTCTTTAAAAACCACTCCTTTTTGTGTCTTTTACATGTAAAAATATAGATATATCACATGCATATAATAATAATAATAATAATAATAATAATAATAATAATAATAATAATAATAATAATAATGTGGCCATGACTTAAAACTCCTGGCTTGTAAGTCACGAACAAATGTACATATGAACTATCTAAATAACCATATAATAAATATATGGAATAATCTTGATTATGAAACAGTTCATTCTTCATCCTTGAACTGTTTCAAATCTCGTATAAATAAAATTAATTTTAATAGATACTTATCTATTATGCGATCTATTACTTAATTTATTGTCATTTTTATTATTATCTTATATATATGCTTATATACATGCTATAGCATATAACCGTTCCATGTAATTCGTAAATTCAATATCTTATGTAAGATATATCATGTTAATATTATCTAATTATATCTTAATCATATGTATTGCGAACGTTTGATATTTATTTTATATATATTAATTTAACTAACTTACTTATTTCCTATTGTTAGTTTAAATGTTTACTGTATACTTTAATATTTATATTTATGAATTATCATGAATAAAATTCAATTCAATTCAATTCAATAATAATAATAATAATAATAATAATAATAATAATAATAATAATAATAATAATAATAATAATAATAAAATAATAATAATAATAATAATAATAATAATAATAATAATAATAATAATATTTAATAAATAAATATTTGAACTTTATATATATATATATATATATATATTTGCTCAATCAAATAATAAATAATAATAATTATTAATTTATTAAGGGTAGGTGAGACTTCAGTTCTATAAATAGATTTTTACCTGTATTTAATTGGAAAATTAGAGGTCTACTAAAAGTATATTAACTTTTTTTTCATTTATTTATTCAATACAATATTTAACATAATGATAGATATTATATAGGTCTATAATAATTGTATTTTTTTATAAAATAAAACATATAATATAGAATTATGCTAAAAAATAAGTTATTATTTTTTTTTAAATAAAAGATAAATTAATGAATATAATAAAATATACTAATTATTTTATAAAAAAATGAAAATATCTAGTTATACATATTCTAAATTATCTGAAAATTTCAATTCATTTAAATCATTGAAGTACTTAATTGTGTTTGAAGGAGTGCAATTAGTAACAATAATTATTCTGAGTAAATTCATTATAAAGATTTGTAATATAATTATAAAAAATGTATTAAATCTATATACAGATATAGTACTTATCATATTATGTTATTATAAATAAAGAGCCACCTATGAATGTTGATTATTTAAATGTATATATAATATTCTTTATTTTAGCTTTTTAAATTTTAAAAATTATTATTATAATTTATTTAAATAATTTACTTTTAAAAATGTTTATTTCATAGTTATATCTTACGTAAAACCTGATTTATATATCATTTTAAAGATATTATTTACGATTTTAATGATAATAAATACAAAAATTGTCAACCCAAAATTTTTCACAATTTCAGAGATTGTACATTTAATAAATTATTAAAAAATAATTTGTTATAAATACTCAATAACTAACACTCAAACCAATGTTATGATTACCTCATTATAATAACAATCCCTCCACACCGTGTCTGTGTGTGCGTACTCGTTCACCATTACATAACAACTACACACACGCATTGTTCTCTAACTAGCACTATGTCCACCCTGTTAGGTAACTTCTATTGTATCCAGCATTACGGCATGACGGCCAATGATGTGGCCCTGGCTAAACTAGAGAAACACCAACGCCACATGAAGAAATTAGGCTGCAGTTAGTCGATAACCAGCGCCACTAGTAGTAGGGTCATCTAGTGTATATAATATACAGTGTATGGTAGTGTATAGTATATTAGTGTATAGTAGTGTATAGTTTAGAATATATATTATATAGATTATACTACAATACTATTATTATCATCTACCCGACTAAGGTACAATCTTTAAATATACTATTAGAACATAACAGTAGTACAACCCCAATAGAATGCTGTATAGACTACATTGTAGAAATGCCTCCCCCCCCCCTCCACTAACACATACACATATGTATTCATAGTATACATAGCAGTCATGGAATAGCAGCACAATGATAGAACAACGGATTACTATTAACCTCAAACCTACCCTATACACTTGTATCAGATGCACTACTATGCAACTCTACCACCCAACAGATAAATCAGACACAGACCGTGACCTTCAGAAGTTAGGTCACGCTATCACCGGCCGTCTTGTGGACAAACAGGTATTGGGCACTGTCACTCCTGATGGAACCAGATGTCCTAGTCTTTCTATTGGTAGCTCGTCGCCAAGGTTACGAGCTATTTATACTATTCCTATATCACCACCTTCTACTACCTTCTTTATCTATTCATATTGACCTGTTGTTCTAGGAAATAAATTATGCTAGGAAAATCCTTATCAATCACCGTAATGTTAAATATTATTCTATGATTTCATTTAATAATTTATTTTCTCAGAAAACTGGCTCCATCTTTTCCAATTATTTCACCTTATTTTTCTTTTCACTTTATCATCTTGCTAACAAATCTCCTTACATTTTCATTTTCCGATGCCGACTACCCATCATCTCTACTTTTCATCTACTTAGCTCTTATATCGTATATTCTACTCATCTTCCTGATCTTTTCCTCCTCATCTTCCCTCTTCCTCCTCATCTTCTTCCCTCCTGTAGTGCCTCCCCTGCGTATCCTCCTCACCTCTAATATTAACTCCTCCCTAACAGAACTCCTTCAGTGAAGGTAACTCCAGGTTCTCCTCTCGGTAAACCTCTCAGCTTAGCGGATACTGTAGACAGTCGTCATCAGGTTTGCATATATATTCAATAGAAATTTTAAATAAAAATAAAAAAAAATTAAATATTAAAACATTAATATTTCTGTTCTATTTTAAAAACTAATATTGTTTGAAACTCCATAACTTTAGAAACAGTTAATCAAACTATATTATACTTTCAGAATTTATTTACATTAGTATACTCTTCAGATATAGTTATAAATCTAAAAAATAATATCTGATTACATATAATATATTATAACATTTATGGAAATTTCTGGAAATTTCTGGAATATTTATTATTTTACAAATTGGTGATATGTAAGTCCCATTCTCATAGTCTTATACTTATCAAAAAACTATATATATGCTCTAAATGTATTATAAAACATACTACAAAAAGTTAGTTATTCTTTTATGTATTTCTAAAGTTATGGAGCTTTTAAAATAATAATTATAGATAAATCTCACATGTATAACATGTAAATAAATCCTCTGTTGCACAAACCCTTAATAAAATGATTAAAATTCGTAAAAATATATATTTTAATATAAATATTCATAATGTGATTTAATTATTGTTCTTCTTTTTAATAATAATAATAGCAGCATAAACATAACAATAGCTGTCAATAAATTATTATGTTATGTTAGGTTAAGGTAAAATCATAAAACTATATAATCTAATATATGTATACATATATACATACCCATATGCATACACATATATAATTCAATATACATTACAAGCCGGTTAACAATAGTAAACATTTAAAAACAATTCATTATATTTCAACCTGTTCACATGTTTTGTTCACATACATGTGTATAGTAACATTAAATTTACAATATTATTGATTTTTTCAACAATGTATATAATATATTTATATTACATACATTTTATATTCATTTTTCATAAATTACTTTTCTATATTAATCTAACCTACATTAATACTCATACATATTACAGCATACTTTAAAGTATAATAATAATGTATTTATTTATTAACTATTTTATTTATTAAATAAAAGAAGTAATTCCTCACTCACATTCAGTAAATACTCGATATAGTAACCATTCTGTGATTTACTGATCAGCTAACTACACTAAACTTTCAGTGTATATATATATATATAAATATATAATTAGTATATATATATATATATATATACTAATTATATTACAATGAATACTAGCAAATGGGTCATTATTATTATATTTATTTTTTTAAACAATAGAGAACGTTATTTTTGTGTCTAAATAAACATTCATTCATTCATATATTACTAATATTGTAATCTATACATGAACATATTCAAGGTATCGACAAAATAGAGTCTATAGGCTTTCACTGATCCCATATAGACGTATAAACTAAATAAACTAATTTCATTTAATCATATATATTAATTAGCATATCTAGATGTAATATTGCTCCGTGTTTGCTTATATAATATATGTAACATACATATATATATATAACATCGAATGCACACATCCGACGCAGCACCTGTCAGTATCCATTACTGAAGCGATGCTGTTGACACCGGAACGCGTCGGCTACGACATCGAGGGTGACTACGAACAGACCGAGATAGAGCAGTGTCAACACAACATGACCTTTGAACTCTCCGACGAAGACGAGAGGTTAGCCGCGATGAGAATCAATCGTAACACCTGAGATGTGGTATGTGTGTACTGCAGCAGCATTATCAGTTGTTGGTTGTTGGTAAGTGCATGATATTACCTCGATCATTGCTATATGTACAGATCAATGCGAGTTGTATGCAGACTATCATTGTATCAAACGTCATTGTATAACATCTAATGTATCATATAACATCTAAAGCTGCATTCACATCAGAAATACAGCCTGATATCAGCTTCTTTAAATTATTCAATTCAAAATATTTACTAGTTATCGGTCAAGTCTGAGATTTGATAATAAGTAATATAAATGTACAGATACGTTGTGCGTTGACCTGCCCGATAACAGTCTGTAAGTACAGCAGTGCACAACTAAACTACCTATATAGATGTTCCACGATATCCAGCAGCTATATTTGCTGGTGTGAATGCAGCTTTACATAGGCTGTCATCACCTACAGCTACCTACACTTGTGAATATAACACTCATCAATTTATAGTGATTTCTATTATATTATCCCCTTAATGTAGTATATTCTTATCATATTTATATATCGGAAGTTTGACGGTGTGTGCATTGTGTGTGGATATGTGTGTGGGTATGTGTGAATTGTAGGAACATGTAGATTAAATATAGATAATTAATTTGTTTTAAAAAAAATCGTGAAGTTATTTTTATCTGTGAATTTAGAAATGTATTAAAAACATCTGCCAGTAATTATATATGATAACTTATATATACAATTATAATTATTTATTACATCTATATTTACTAAATAATCAAATAAATAATGATCAGATCTACATTAAAAAAACGAATACGGTTACTATTATATATATATATATATATATATATAAACAGTATTTATATTATTTATTACGACTATTGTTTATTATAAGTTATGTTATGTTATGCTATGCTTGCTATGTTATAATAAATATGTTATATATTAACATTACGTTACATTATTCTCTCATTTCTATTGACAATCTCTGTTTAATAAGTATCACTATTTCACATGCATTACCCCTACTAAACCTGAATACAATACCCCTCCCCCTGATGTATAGTTCTTCGAGTGATATAGACGATGATAGAGTGTCGTGGCTAGATCTGGAACAAACCTACAGAACTCAGCTGAATAACTCCATGCGGTTAGTATGTGTGTGTGTGTGTGTGTGTGTGTGCGTGTGTATGTGTGTGTGTGTGTATGTGTGTATCTGTTTGTGTGTGTGTGTCTGTTTGTGTGTGTGTGTTTGTGTGTGTGTATGTGTGTGTGTGTGTTTGTGTGTGTGTGTGTTTGTGTGTGTGTGTATATGTGTGTGTGTGTGTATGTGTGTATCTGTTTGTGTGTGTGTGTCTGTTTGTGTGTGTGTGTTTGTGTGTGTGTATGTGTGTGTGTGTGTTTGTGTGTGTGTGTGTTTGTGTGTGTGTGTATATGTGTATGTATGTGTATGTATGTGTGTGTGAGTGTGTATGTGTGTGTGTGTGTGTGTGTGTGTGTGTGTGTGTGCCTGCACAATTAACATATTTGTTTAACATCGTTAGAATATTACTATTTAAATTAATAAACACAATTAAAAAACTAACTATATATATATGTGTTTGTGTGTGTGTGTGTGTGGGTGGTGAATATGGGTGGTTTGTGTATAAGTCTTTTAAGAAATAACAGTTTAATTTAATAGCTATATATGTTAACATGAAAAAAAATGTATTTAAAAAAAAATTACTAATATATTTATTTGATTATTTTTAAATCTGAAATGTTTACTATAATACATAAACAATTATGTTTTGTAGACTATATTATTCATAATATTGAAAGTATTAGTTAATAGTTTGTCTAATAAAATAATGAATAATTTATTAACTACAACTATTTTTAAATATAATAACCTGAATATTATTTTATTTATTTATAATTACCTGAATATATTAATTGGATGTTTATTTAGACACTTAAATAAATCTATATATATATATATGTATTAATCTATATAAGGTATATTACAACCAATTAATATTAATATAGTATATTTCTCCAAATATTTGTATGAGTATTATCCCATTTCAATAAATATTTATTATAAATTTGTTATACATATAATGGGAGACGATCAAAAAGAACGAGTTGAGGGTTAAAGGTTACATTTGAAATACGAGTTAATAGTATATACATATATTTTGTATTGATATTTGTGGGTTATTTGGTTTAATTGGTTTAGTTTTGTCCTGTTTGGTTTTTTTTAGCTATATTGCATCCAAAAGTGAGCCTATACAAATTTATTTCGCATTTAAAATGTAACCTTTGCACCTCAACTCGTCATTTTTGATCGTAACCCTATATAACTTTTCAATGTTTATTATTTTATAATTATGTTAAATATGTATAATGATAATAAATATGTACTTTATATATATATATATATATAGTATTTCCCTAGGTATTTCTTATAGCTACATTAATATCATATATACATTTATTTTACATATTATAGCTCAAATATAATTAAACATGCACAATGCTTATTTATGTATACACATATTTGCATTGTTTCAACACTTGTTTCAGTAAGAATTCATCTAATGATGACAGTGGGTCTGCTACTGAAACTGAAACTGAAAATATAGGTCAGTATACTCTCTTTTATCTCCTACAACTACTACTACTACTACTACTACTACTACTACTACTACAAGTGACTTTTTTACTGGTCAAGGGCTAACGCTCCTTGTAGGAAAACTTTTTTACTAAAGCAACATTACCGTTACTTTATTACTAAAAGTAACTACTTTATTACTAAAATAACTAAACTTTATTACTAAAAGTAACTACTTTATTACTAAAAAGTAACTACTTTATTACTAAAATGTAACTACTTTATTATTACTAAAAAATAACTACTTTATTACTAAAATGTAACTACTTTATTACTAAAAAGTAACTACTTTATTACTAAAATGTAATTACTTAAATGTAACTACTTTATTATTACCAAAATGTAACTACTTTATTATTACCAAAAGTAACCTCTTTATTACTAAAAAGTAACTTTAAAATTATCGATTTTTTTACGCGATACGAATATTATAAATTTAAATTTTTACACGGTAGAGATAGGACATTTTTTTTTATAAACTCAAAATTTAAATTTAACGAAATCTAGTATCGTAGGGGTTCGAGTAATATTAGTATATGGCGAAAAAAATGCGTATATAACGTATTTTATGTCGTCCGTATACGCGATATAAGATCGCCCAGGAAATAATTATTATAAACTCGTTAAACCGAATAACTGAAATCTAGTACTTATGATATATATTTATAATAGTTAGTAATCTTATTGTTTTAAGTATATCTATTTTATAAAGATATATTTTTTTTTGTAAAATTTTAAAATATAATTAATATAAATATAATAATTAATACCGATTAATCTAATGACTTATTCGATAATATTAATATTAATTTATTAATTAGATAGTATAGTAATAATAAAATAAGTAAAATAAACTTTATGATACTGTTATAAAATAAGTTATTAGAATTTCATATTTTATAAATATATAATTTGTGTTATAAAATTATAAAAATATAAATATAATTATATATATTTGTAAATAATAGTTACGTTAATGAATTATTCGTATATATTTATAGTATTTTATTATATAGATAGTATAATAATAATAAAATAAGTAAATAATGCTTATATAATATATGTATTATCACATCGAATGAATATACATATTAATAAATTTATAATTGTTGTTATAAATTTATAAATTTATAATATAATTAAATGTATTATTTCATAATATTTACACTACTATACTTTTCGATAATATTTAAATTATTTTAGTATCTAGATATTATATTATTATTAAAATAAGTAAAAAATAATGAAATTATATTAATTATACTATAAATTATAAAGTTACAAATATGGAAATCCAATGATTATTATAGATTATCTATGTTTTACATGATACAAATATTATAAATTCAAATTTTTACATGGTGGTGATAGGAAATGTACTTTTTAAAGCCATTTATGTGGCGAATAATCATAGTAAATGCATATCGGATGGCTACATTTATATCTACTCATCACTCTTAACATTATAGAATAGAAATTAGAATTTTTTTTTTTTTATAAATTTCAAATTTTTTTCGACCGTATGATGAATTTTGTCGAAAAATTAAAACCGATCCGTACCCCAAATGCTTCATATATTAATGGTTTTTCTCATTTTATTTTAGGTACTTTCGTACTCCGCATCCGTTGAAATTATAATCGAAGCGAACGCATTAACGGAAGTCGGTCAAATTTACCACTCTAAAATCATGTATTTTTCACTATTTCGGCCATAACTCGAAGAATATTAAATATTAGATATCACAACTTATGTCACGATATTATATTTTAATTATCTATGTAATAAAGTTAAAATTATTGAAATCGAATCATTATCGTGGATTTTGATTTTTTACATCACCTAATAATTTTAATAATTTATTTTTATATGGCGGAGATAGGAAATAATTATTATAAACTCGTTAAACCGAATAACCTAAATTTAGTACGTACGATATATATTAATACTCGTCATAAATGTTATTTTTATAATTATATCTATATATTATCGATTTTTTTACGCGATACGAATATTATAAATTTTTACACGGTAGAGATAGGACATTTTTGTTTATAAACTCGAAATTTAAATTTAACGAAATCTAGTATCGTAGGGGTTCGAGTAATATTAGTATATGGCGAAAAAAATGCGTATATAACGTATTTTATGTCGTCCGTATACGCGATATAAGATCGCCCGTAGAATTTTTACAGTAACGAAAATATTTCGTAAATTTTTTTTTAACGGCTGAGATAGAACATTTTTTTTTATAAACTCGAAATTTAAATTTAACGAAATCTAGTATCGTAGGGGTTCGAGTAATATTAGTATCGGGCGAAAAAAATTTGTATATAACGTATGTTATGTCGTCCGTATACGCGATATAGACTTTCTACCTATCTCAGCCATAGAGAATAGAGAGAACAATATAATGCCTCGATCGATGAATAGAATATTTATAAATAGAATAAATATATAAATATATAAAAATAGTACGTATAGTATATATTACTCGTTTACTAATTATATCGTAATTATATCGAAATATTATTACTAATTTAGTATCTATATAGTATAGATTTAATATATCGCGAAAAAAATGCGTATATAACGTATTTTATAACGCCCGTATACGCGATATAAGATCGCCCGTAGAATTTTTACGTTAACGAAAATATTTCGTAAATTTTTTTTTAACGGCGGAGATAGGAAAAAAAAATTTATAATCTCGAAATTTAACTTTAACGAAATCTAGTATTATTGGAGTCGAAGTATTAGTCGAAAAAAATGCGTATATAACGTATTTTATGTCGTCCGTATACGCGATATAAGATCGCCCGTAGAATTTGTACGTTAACGAAAATATTTCGTAATTTTTGTTTTAACGGCGGAGATAGGACATTTTTTTTTATGAACTCGAAATTTAAATTTAACGAAATCTAGTATTATTAGGGTTCGAGTAATATTAGTAACTGGCGAAAAAATTTCGTATATAACGTATTTTATGTCGTCCGTATACGCGATATAGAGATTTTTACCTATCTCCGCCATAGAGAATCGAGAGAACAATAGAATGCATCGATCGATGAATAGAATATTTATAAATAGAATAAATATATAAATATATAAAATTATATGTAAATCGCGTATACTAACCGTGTCCTAATTATATAATCGATATATATAAATATTATCGACGATTTATTATCTAGAGGGTATTAGATTTATAAATGTGGAAAAAAATTGTGCCGAGCGAGATTCGCTTCGCTCGTAGAAGGTCTGTTAGCTCGCTTCGCTCGCTAAAAAATAATGTCGTACGACGACGACGATTAAGAGAAATAATATATATAGAGACTACTACTACTACTACTACTACTACTACTACTACTACTACTACTACTACTACTACTACTACTACTACTACTACTACTACTACTACTACTACTACTACTACTACTACTACTACTACTACTACTACTACTACTACTACTACTACTACTACTACTACTACTACTACTACTACTACTACTACTACTACTACTACTACTACTACTACTACTACTACTACTACTACTACTACTACTACTACTACTACTACTACTACTACTACTACTACTACTACTACTACTACTACTACTACTACTACTACTACTACTACTACTACTACTACTACTACTACTACTACTACTACTACTACTACTACTACTACTACTACTACTACTACTACTACTACTACTACTACTACTACTACTACTACTACTACTACTACTACTACTACTACTACTACTACTACTACTACTACTACTACTACTACTACTACTACTACTACTACTACTACTACTACCACCAGCAACACCACCACCACCACCACCACCACCACCACCACCACTACTACTACCGCTACCGCTACTACTACTATTGCTGCTACTACTCAGAAATAGAGCCACTAAGACCAAATAAAGCATCGAGAGCCTCTTTCTTTGATGTAGCCCCTCAGCCTCTGAGAATAGATGCTCGCGAGTTCCTCGGTTTATCTCCATCTCATTCCTACACTAAGAGGTAATCTATTGTTTCTCTATTGTACAATCATTATAATATATACATTTGTTATTGTTATGTTGGTGGAATGTTCCCATCCAAGAACTTAGATGAAGTTTTCACTTATAACCATATATGGCTCTAATGTCCCTTCGAAGCCGCTCTTATGTTAAGGCTTCCGTGATTTTAATGAGATCCGATCATTTATTTATACACAATTATATAAGATCACTTCTAAATAATATTTGAAGACCTATTTTAATGGTTCTGATGAGGCTCGAGCCCGAGTAAATATATATAATATATATAAATACCCTTTATATATATATATATTATATATAAAATATAATTATAAAGTAATATGTATATATATATAGTGTATTTATTATTTTAGATTATAATTATAATATACTACAAATACCATAAAATTCATAATGTATGCCACCCCACACAGACCTCTCCCTTCGTTCCCCCCTGTCGACCAGACCTCAGACTACTACAGTCCCAACACCACGTTCATCGCCAGTGACTCCAGTTCGGTGAACTCCGTAACTGCCTCGAGGTCAAAGTTCAGCTCAAACGAGGATGAGGAGGTAGTATTAGCTGACAGCGAATCAGAGGAGGATAATGAGGAGGAGGTGGTGGATAGCGACTATAGTGATGACGAAGCTGCGCATGAATCATCCCCTTCCTCATCTGCATCCTCTTCCTCCTCCGCCTCTTCTACAGAAGAAGAAGAAGAGGAAGAATCCATGGAACAATACTACTCGCGCGCACTACAAGAAGATCAACCCTGTTCGCCTACCACTAATCGCCACTCTTCCCACGAGGAAGATTACAGTTCAGATGACCTCGAGGCAAGATCACACCTCCGCCACCGTCAGCATAGCTCCTTCAGCAGTAATAGTGACAACCACCATCGTAGCGGTGATAGCATCAGTAGAGGTGATTCACAGGGTAGTAGTAACACTCCGCTAAGAAGCGATGATGACTCATTAGAAGGTGATGACTCACTTACCGTTCAGTACGCAGCCTCCCTCTCCCATCAACTTAACGAAGCAGGAGATGGAGATAAAGTCGTCTCAGTATTGGATGATACACTCGCGTTGGTGAGGAATAATATAGGGGTGGAAGCTGACTGCGTCGATTTAACAGACGATATCTGCCAACTTAACGATCTCTCTCGTCTCAACGACACTGATGAACTTTTGAAGGCTAATCAAGGTCACAGAGATAAGAATACCGAAGGAATGCTATCCAATCAGGATGATGATTTGAACACTAATGCTATTGTAGAAGCAAACCAGGATGATGATTTGAACACTAATGATATTGTAGAAGCAAACCAATATGAAGATTTGAATACTAATGATATTGTAGAAGCAAACCAGGATCATGATTTAAACACTAATGATATACTCGAAGCAAACCTGGTAGAAGATCTTACACTCCCTAGCTGCGACGACACACTAGATAACATCAGTTGTTTATCTCTCGTCGTACAGACTCCTTCAGATGATGTAACCGATGACGTAACACCTCGCCATGATGATGTAACAGGCGGCGGTGGTGATGTAATAACTAGTTATGAGGTCAGCGTAGACGACGGAGATATATCACTGAATGATCTACTGAACTCTGACAACAACCACTCAGATGTGTCTCTCAATTGTACACTAATGGTAGATATCAACTACACTAGTGAAGCCGATACAACGCTAGCAGTAGTAGAGCGCAACATGCCCAAACTCAGGCCAGCGTTCTCATTGGATGGAGACGCCAGCGATTCAGATTCTTGTAGGTCGTTAGTGGACAGTCAATCGGAACACGACGTCGAATCAGAAAAGAGTGACAACGGAGAAGTTACCAGTAAAGAGGATAACGATAAGGATAGTGCTAAACTTCACAACACTACTCTAAAGGGAGAAGAGAACGTAGAAGAATATTCCAGAATAGCTGCACACGAACAATCCTACTGGGCGGACGACACGAATCAACTCGTAGACATCAATATGTCGGATGCTGACGATAGAACCGATAACCTGGTCTGCCTCGATACCACATTTAACACTACTGGCAATGACGATGATACCTTAAACACTACCACCACAACCGATGATACATTGAACTCTACTGGTGATACCTTCACTACAGCCGTTGAAACCCCTCTGAACAGTAGTCACCTAACCGATGAATCGCAACAGTCGATCACAGCGTATCACAGCGCCGATACTACTCTACTTACGACCACCGATAATCTAGTATCTTTAAATGGCGGTGAAAGTGAGGAGGATGACCTACTATCGATGATAATACTAGCCTCTAGTGATCCCCTGCACACGTCCACGCTACGCAAACCTGGAGATATGGAGACGGAGGAGGAGGAGGAGATTGTCGATGCTATAGAAGATATCATGGCGTTCTCTAAAAACATACGAGATGCGATGTCAGCTGTGCCGGTTACAGCGATGAAAGTTAGCTCAGCCCCCTTATGGGAGACTGACAAAATAGTAGCCGACGCCACTCTGAATAATAACTCTGAAGTGTCGATAACCGCTGAAGCAGAAGAGCGTAAGAAAGCAGTGAAATCTGTTACACTAGAAGAAGAGAAGCCTTTAGAATCCATCATCAGTGAAGAAGAACATAAGGATCCCGATACATCCATCACTAAAGTAGAGAAACGCGTAGAAACCTGTAATCTTAGTAGAGAAGGCACCACCATCGAGGAAAGAGTAACGAGTCATGACAACCTACAGTACCCAGCCGAACCGGTACGTGACAAGTCACCCATGGAACGGTTGGAAGATCTGCTCAAATCTAACAACCAGGCCGAGCGTACCAAGTACGTAACCAAGCGCACCCGTCGCGTGGCCCCCATACGGCGCCACCAGTCACACGACGATTACGCCAGCGAACCGGGCAAGAGGATTGACCGTATGTTACGAGAGTGTGGTGGAACAGCAGACCCGCTCAGACCTCAGTCTGCTTACGACGCGTTGAACCGAAGGAGTGCTAGCATCGACCAGCAGTGGCAGGAGGACACCGTTATCAGCACCGCGCAACCTCAAACCGCCTACGAGAGACTCATGCTTAATAGGAGGAGTGCTAGCGTAGATAAGCAATGGACAGACACCGCTACCGTACCGCTAGACGAAGCTCAGACCTCCAGTTGTCAGGAACTCAATGTGTTCGGCGACTACACTCGCGCTGAAGTAGATAGCGACACCTCGCCCACCGATAAAGATTGCACGGACATCACTAAAGACATCACTCTAAAGTATTTCGCTAATAATAAGAGTAAGACGGCCAGTTTATCCCGCGCTCCGCTCCGATGTAATTCACTGAATTCATCGCCGAAGAAGAAGTATACGAAGATCATCAACCGCGCCGAATATCTACAGTCTTTGAAGAAAGAACCGGCTAAAAAGGAAGCGTGGCTAGCCGAAAGTGAGAGTCTCGAGAGTTCCAGTGACCTCGAAGAGGTGAAGTCGACGAAAGCGATGACGTTAAGCGGCCTCGAAGAGGTCAAGTCCACTAAACTGCTAAATGACATCGAAGAGAGTAACATTACATTAACGAAGAGTACAGCGGTACATAATCTCGTGAGAACAACAACACCTCCCTGGTCAAGCGATGAAGAACGTCGGGTGAACGTCTGTAAAGTTCGAAGGTCACCCGAAATGACTTTCAAAATAGAACACGGTTCTTTCTCGAGATCCGAACAATCACCGAGCAATTGTTCCGAATTGAGTAACGCCAGCAATTACGGTTCTCTGAGTCATAGCTTCACTAGTAATCACTCTTCCATCTGTAGTAGCCAATCATTGCGCAGAAACAGTAACCAATCAGTGAATAGACCAACTACTCTGAGCAACCAATCGTTGAACCGCAGTAACGCGAGTAACCAATCCACGACCTCTAAAGAAGACATTCCGGAAGCTAAACGAAGGTTCTATGAGTGCGTAAGCCACCCCCTCCGTCTATCTAGCCCTAGGGAAGAGGGTAAACGATACCTCTCACTGGGAGACGTAACTCCTCCCTTCGGAACACCTCCTTCCTCTCTTTCTCCAACCCTAGATTCTACTACAGTTAGATGTCTCTCCAGGCAAACTTGTCTCGAGGTCAGCCAGCCTCGAGCTGCCGTGCTGACTACCCCCACTCCGAAAGTAGGAGAACTACGACAACTACCACCACCCCATTCACGACTACTGAGAGAAGAACAAGAAGAAGATGATGATAAGGCTACGTTTCACACTCCTCAAACCAGTCGAAAGAAGATGTCATTTATTTCATCGCTGTTCAAGCGGAGAGGAGCCGATACGGAGAGTAAAGCCGCGACCGGGTCGGGGAGTAACAAATCCAGTGACAAAAGGAAATCTCTGAAACGAAACAAGGCCCAACTCGCTAATCTATCTAAAACTGTGGAATTGTATGAAAAGTTTGTATTTGTTACGGTATATAAATATTTCTAAAAATATAAGTGTAGCAATTTTAATCAACTTATTTTATCTTATATAGATTATATAGTTTTAGATTTAATTATTTTATTAATAGTTTGATTTTAATTTATTCTAAATTATAAATGTTTTTATTTTGGAAATATTTGTAATTATAATTGTAATTGTAATTGTATAGAATGTTATATTTATAGATATAGTTTGGAACATACTATTAACATATTTCTTTAAATAGATTACAAGAATATTCGTGCAAAAATACCATATTGGAAGACACCAAGCAAATCATCAACTCTGTTCTTCCTAGAAAATTATCCAATGGTTTATATTATATAATAATAATATTATTGTACTTATTAATGTTCACCCACATATATCCAATGTATATTTAATATATATGTATACGAATTACAAATAATGTTATTATATTTAAACAAATATTTAGTTTATGAAATATACTTAAATGTAGCTAATCTTACACAATTAATATTAATTTATATTTTTTTAATATATTCATATATAGATAACTATGCAATATGATAGTTAATATAAGATAATTATGTAATATATATATATATATATATAGATAATAAACTAGTATTAATCATCAATACATAATAGTATATAAAATATAGTTTATCTTATATATTATAATTTTAATTAATGATTTTCCCTATATTGTATTTTCATATATGTGTTAGAATTAATAAAATTCACGAATGTATTAATATTATAATTTATTTTTAATATTATAAT
This sequence comes from Osedax fenrisi, assembly GCA_964019155.1. Classification (NCBI taxonomy): domain Eukaryota; kingdom Metazoa; phylum Annelida; class Polychaeta; order Sabellida; family Siboglinidae; genus Osedax; species Osedax fenrisi. The sequence goes on along the minus strand of OZ025246.1, from coordinate 3,158,842 downwards.
TTATATTATTTTTATATAGCGTAAAATACAAATTAATAATTAAATAATAATATATTTATGATTTCAATAATTCTACAGTATCAGATACGGATTGTGATTTAAATGTGAATCAGGTTATTATTTAATTAACTATTAAAGTGAATTAATTTATTATATTAACTAATATTATTGGTGGATATTTACTATAGCCGGTGATTTCAAAATGTGGATACTGGGGGTGGGACTATGGGTGTGGCTATAAATACTGGAAACGTTAATTCGATTATATATTATTATAGTTATTTTATCTTATTTATATGCATGACTCGTGTTCTATGTATAGACAGTTACATGTAAATAGATAGGTGGAAATAGGTGGCCATGTAAAAAAAGTTACTAGTCATTCAATATTTTATATTTTTAATTATTTTTTATATAATATATTCACAATATATAGCTATAATCTTAATTAATATGCACAATATTCTATTTTATTTTTTGTAATACTATATGTAATGCCAATTTTACTAGTATTTTTATATATAATATATATATATATATTATATATAATTAATTATATTTATGTACACTAATATATATATATATATATTAATTATATATACATATATATATTACATATATATACAAAATACTAATAAAATTGTCATTACATATTATTAGTAAAACAATAGAATTGTTAATTAAGTTTAGTACTATGACTTTTGATTTACTCATCTTATTTGTATTATAGTTTAGGTTTCTTTTAGATTTTTTAATAACAATATTAAATTAGAGCTATATATTGTGAAATATATTATATAAAAATATTAAATATTGAATGACTAGTAACTTTTTTAATACAACTTTTTTTTACATATTTACATGTAAATGTCTATACATAACACATAAATCGCACGTGCAAATAAAAAACTCTATAAAAACTAACTACAATATTATATAATCGAATTAGAGTTTCCAGAATGTTGGCTATATCCACTCCCATAGTCCCACCCCAGTACCCTCTGGCTACAGTGCATGGTACCATAATATCTTTAAATAGTTATTAATTTAGCTTAAATTGTTATTTAATTTATCAAAAAAATATTATATAATTTTAATTTTTTTTTTAAATATTAAATAAATGTAATAGCAATATTATCTAGGATAACTGTCTACTTACATATATTAGCAGACATTTTATTTCATGCTTGCATAATTTTATAATATTGAATTATGGTCTAAGAGTAGTATATTTGAATTTGATATATAAATCTATGCAAAAACTATGAATAAATTATTTAAATATAAGTACATCTAAAGAGATGTTCACATGAGCTATCTATTCCTACAATCCACTGATAGAATTGCGCAACTGTAAAATTATGTATTTTTTCTTTGTACATTGCTATATTTTCTAATTAGAATATTTACGCAGTTTGTGAGGAAAACACACGCACGAATATAAATACATACGCAATAGCCTTCGCTTATCAATCAACTTGTAAACTATTTAACAACACTCAATTTTGAAATACATTTTATATAAATATAAATATTCTAAATATTATTAACTAAGCATACAGCTATTAATAAATTATTAAAGTTTTAAAAGCGTAACAAATTATGTAAATTATTAAAAATAAATTGTATGATAAACTTTATCATTAAGCCTATATTATATATCATAAGTTCATATAATATATATGATTATATTATATTTAAAATATTAGTTTATATAACTATATAAATTTATATAAGTTATAATAGTAATATATGTTAATATAAGTTTAATAAAATGTATACATATAAAATGTATAGTATTTTTGTTCAATACTTTATATATTATAAATCATAATATAATATGTTAAGTTCATATAATTATGTATATTATCCTATTTATTTATAATATTATATTATAAGTTCATATAAATAGTGTACGCCGAACATTATACATGTAAATAATGATTGTACTTGTTTATGAATGTATGATTGCATTATATATAATTATATAAAATTATAATAAATCATATAAAATAATCATAAGTTCATAAGTTCAAAAAATGTATGTATATTTTCTGCGACGATTGCATAAATAGATTGCCCATGTGACAACCCTAAAAGTTATACAACTAGGGGATTTTGCAATCGTAAAATTATGTACTTATTTCTACGATAATTACAAGAATAGATTGATCATGTTAACAGTCCTTGTAATACAAGTGTACACACATATCATTTAGAACAAAATAATATAAAAACAATAACTTAAATTTAAATTAAATATATAAATAAATATATATTTTTAATTATATATTTATAAAATAATTTAAATAAAATTAAATACATTTTAAATTTAAATATAAATAAATATTTGATAAAAAATATTATATGATATATTTAAAAGTATTGAAATAATATAATATAAAAAAACATCTTTCAATTTACATTAAATTTATAAATAAATTAATATTTTAATTATATATTTCTAAAAATACAACTAAAATAATAAATATATTTTACATATAACATATCCAAAATTAAATTGCCGATTGCCAAACTAGATGTCAAACCTATTACAAATCTGTTACATTGAATATAATAATATAACAGTCCTGTAGCTACATTTCTGTCTCTATTACGAATACTGATATTGCATGTTTAACTGCTGATATTCCATATTCCATATACCATATACCAACACTGAATATGTCATCCTAGTTATCTCAAATACATATATTTATGTATTATTGTTATTCATCACTGATACCATCATCATCATCACCATCATCAACATCATCGTCATCATCATCATCATCATCATCATCATCATCATCATCACCATCCTCATCATCACCACCAATAAGGACATGATGAACACATCGATGTCCTCCGGTGATTTCAAACATCAGAGAAGACACAGACAACAACAGGAGAACCAGTACAATATCGCTCAGGTGTGTATGTATATCACTAGGCATCTTATATTCATTGTGATCAGTTACATCTTTACACATCATTCTCACTGGCATTACTATTGGCAACATAATTATTATTATCATCATCACCACAATCACCATTAACCCCCCTCACCCCCCATTATTATTAACCCCCATGACCCCTAACACTTACCTCTCGATGACCTTCACAGGATATAGAGACTCGTCTCTCCTCCACAATTCTCCTTCAAACTAACGTAGACTCTCAACTAAAGGCTATACAGAAGCATATCGATCCTAAAAGTTTGTTATCTACTACTGTTGGCCCTAATGCTGCGTTAATGGAGACACTGTTACACAGAGCATATTACCTGCACATTAATAACATGCTAAGTATAGTAGCCCACATAGTACCAAACATAGCACCACACATAGTACCAAACATAGCACCACACATAGCACCACACATAGTACCACACATAGTGTACCACACACATAGTACCACACACATAGTACCACACACATAGTACCACACACATAGTACCACACATAGCACCACACATAGTAACACTGTTGTTAGTGTTGAGGCCTGTCTACAAATTAGTTACACGTTGTTCAGCCTCAGCCTTTAAACACTAATCATTTAAACACTAATCACTGATAAGTTTATCTGATGTATATCTTAACGATGCCTCAATAGTAAGGGAGATCGATAGTAAGGGAATCGTACCTCATCATACTATTATCGCCATAGGTGAAGGGTGCTCTCACTCCACAAATATATATATATATATATATATATAAGTATTAGTTCGATATTTTCTATACTCTGGTATTATTTTTAGATTATATATATATACATATATGTATAATTGTTCTTTTTATATATGTTATTGATTCAATATCAATATAAAATTGTTAAAATATCATTCATCATATGATGAGGTAAACGTAATATTATCTACAGGTATGTTACACCTGTTATACCACTTGATTAAACCTCATCTTCTCGTCTATAGATCCGAAGCTAGAAATGGTGGAGACGTTTGCTAATCTTGTGTACAGACGGAACATTCTCCTGGCGAGTGAATGTGAACTGATCATTCAGTACGTATTACGTTGTAGTCTTTCACTTGTTTTACTTCCATCAGAATTATTATTTAAGAAAAAAAAATATTTAATTATTATTTTAGATATAAAATAATCAAATATTTATTTATCCTTTGATTTAATCTTTAAAGAATATTTTTAAATCATCATATAAGTATATTAGTGTATTAGTGCTACTTGAATATATAATTTTAATTAATATTAATAATACTAAATAATTACTAAATGCTGTATAACTTTGTGATTAATTTATCACTTTAATTACATTTATTATGTAAAATAGTGTTTGTTTGTTAAACATATTTCTCATTGAATGCAATAATTTTATATCACAAGAAAGTGAATATAATAATTTCATAATATAATATGTATATATTTTATATAATAATTATACTATAATATAAATACTTAAATTTATTTGTATGTAATATAATGCATATATATATTTGTTATGTTAAATTGTTTTAATCTTTCATAATGTAACATTATATATTTCATACGTATATTGTAATAATTAAATACCTTTATTTATAGTTGTGTACTAAGGAGTGTACACTGCAAAGTAAGAGTGATCAGCAGATAACATTTGTGTTGGTGAGTTGTGATTCTAAGGTAAAGATAGATGTTTTAATACACAATCGAAAAACAATTATTTAATTTGAGCTCATATTGACGACGCGTTAAAAATTAGTAAAAAATTACATTGAAAAGTATTATATAAAAATAATTGATAACGAAAATTTACGAAAAAACATGAAATGGTTTCTACAACTTAATTATTTAATATTTGTTATCCCTAGCTCTCATTCTAGTATATATGATATATGTTTTCTAAAAAATATCATAAAAAGTGAGAAAAAAAATGTTAATTAATACATTTTTGAAAAATATTGATTTTTTCTCAAAAAATATAGTAAAAGTGGTATAAATATTATATTTGTATAAGTTAAATATCTTTTTATAAATTTTATATTATATAGACAAATAAATTATAAAAAATGTCGTTCATATATTTGAGTTTTAAAAAAATTCCTAGAAATTTCTTTTATTTAATTTCATTTATATGACAAAAATTAAACAATTATTTTTATTTTCCATAATTATCACATTTAATATATGTGCTATTAACATTTCATAATACAACACAAATTATTAGTAGGTTAAAAGTCACTTTAAAATTCCGAATAAAAAAATGTTGACTTATTTTTATACATTATTCTATAGTCTTTGAGTTGATCACGATGGTTCATAGATTTATAGTTTACATAGATTGGTAGTCACGTGGTTTTTCTTCAACATATATGGTGCCTCGATTTAGGAAACTTAAGATGGCCGAACATCATATAAACAAATCATTTAATAACAAATATTCAAATAAATAATATTGATTTTTAAATACATTTGATTTCTTTTATATAGAAATAAATAATATTGATTTTTAAATACATTTGATTTCTTTTATATAGAAATAATATTGATTTTTAAATACATTTGATTTCTTTTCTATAGATAATAAATTAAATTTATTTAAAAATCAATATTATTCGTTTGAATATTTGTTTGAATATTTGTTTGAATATTAAATGCATTGTTCATATGATTTCGGCCATCTTAAGTTTCCTAAATCGAGGCACCATGTCTGTTGAAGAATTTTACATTGACGAGATATAGTAATACCTATCTATGTAAAATACAAATCTATGCGATGGGTACACCCTAAATAATGTGTACGGAGAACAATGCCAGCAAGTGCCGGTGTTGTTGTTGTTGTGTGCGGCGTCACGTGGAGGTTAGTCCACGAGAGAACGCCAGAACAGCCTTGGGATTTGAGACCAAGACTGAAAGGCTTGGGGACGCACCCCCAAAAACACGAATACGTTTTGCGGCCGTCACCGGGCACTATTGGACTGTCAAGACTGTCAAGTGCCGGTGTCATATCATAAGTCGCCCCATACTCAAAATCATCCCCGATGGTCACGTGACTATAATATCGATGATGTTTCACTAAATACACATACGAATCGCTTACTATTTAAACCACATATAACTAATATGTATATGCACTAATTTGGAAAAAAATCAAATTCCAATTAAGCATTAGAAGAAATTAATACACAAATATATAAAGTAGAATGGAGATGAATTTGATAATACCAGATTAAACGATAATATTTTAAAATTCTGAATAGTTTAAATTACATTTTTAATTACCTACATGGTAATATTTATATACAATGTTAATAATTTAATATCCAATATTATAATATGCTATTATAACACTGTAAATGTGAATTTAAAAATATATGTGCGTTAATAGAGCGGTCATAGTTCATTTGGTATCATCTCAATACGACACCGGCACACGTTGCTCTTTATGTGTACAGTGTATACAGTATAATATAAAGGAGTATACACTGTACACTTGGCGAGTCCTTTTATATAAAAGTGCCATCTCGCTCGGAATAAAAAAATAATAATTGAAAACTGACAAAAATTCAGAAAGCGAAACCATATAAATAAAACTAGATAGGATATAACAAATATAGATAGGAATTTACATTGGAAATTTATGAAAAAATTTAAATTACAGATATATGAAATACAATTTTTTTAGGATATGTAATATATAAAAACCTCCTTATCAAATATTAAAAAAAAAATGTTTAATAATTAAATAGATCTACTGACATTTTAATTTAATTTTTAAATTTTGTTTAAATCGAAAAAAAAAATATTAATGGAATAATAAAAAAAAATTATATTATATATGTCTATCATTATTATATGACAATAACATTATAAGTATTGATACAAAAATAGCATATATTTATTCAAAAAATGACTTTTATTGAGTATTTCAACAAAAAATTAATTTTGGGGTAAACTAGTCGTAAACATTTTTTTGTTAGAAAAATAAACATTTTTATAATACCTCGTAGATATCAATTATAGACTCACAATAAAGTTTGTTAATTAAATTAAAATTATTTTAATGTAAATTCCTATCTATTTTTGAATATGGTTTCGCTTTCTGAATTTTTGTCAGATTTCAATTATTATTTTTTTATTATATCTGTAATAATTAAAAGGAGTTATTCCGTGCCAGATGGCAATTTTATATGAAGGGAACTAAAAAAGTTACTAAAACGGGCTCTCCTGCTGTACACTCCTTATATTGTATTTATTATACATAAAATAATCACTAATACATATATCTTACTTGATATATATAAATATTATGTATTTTATATTATTTACAAAGATTTTTCTAAGGAAAGATATAACACCCACTCGAAATCGTGTAATTCTATTTTGTATACAAAAACAAACAGCGTGTGAAAACCTATAGGGTCAATTTCTCGAACTATGTACTATTAAAATGAAAAATAATATGCTTTTATGAATTATTATTTTTATTATGAAAACTAAGTGTTCATTACTAATATATATAAAAAAGCAATAGGATGTGTTGGTTTTAAATTCTATACATATCTATGTTGCGAGTAAAAGCTAATTTATATTGCATGTAATTTAATAGAGCAATGAAAACATTGTAGTATGTAAATCGCGGCAAACGTAAATCGATTTCGATACTGCTGCTAGCAGCAGGATGTATGAATAATAATCACGTTGCGTAGATAGGGAGTGTTATATCTTTGCTTCGCAAAATCTTTGTTATATATATGTAATATAATTTTATAAATGGTAATTGAAAATGTTATTGTAAAGCGCTGTTCACATGAGCAAATTATTCCAGCAATTTCACAACGGAATTATTATGAATTCTAGTTTCAAAATCCCCAAGCGATACAATTTTAGAGTATTAACATGAGCAATCTATTTTTTCACAATTATATAAGGAATTATATATTATAATTATAATTATTAATTAATTATTATTAATTATTTATTAATTATTAATTAAACGATCGTTAACGATTAAATAACATAATTATAATCGTAAACGATTATAAATAGATTAACCCCTAGAAAGGTAAATGCGTATGCATTAATACTCGTCAGTATACTTGTGCGTGCGTTTATTTACCAATTGCATAAATTGTCACAAAACTAGAATAAATTCGGATTAGAACATTTAGCAATAATCGCAGAAAACACAGACTGCATTTTGTCAATTCTTAAGAATTCCATTGCAAAATTGCGCATGTATTACTTGCACTCAAAATTCAATATCATTGAATAATAGAAATAATGAATTAAACAATCAATATAATTATACAATAAAACATATTAAACATTTCTAATAACAATTATTAATTTTAAGTTTATCATTGTTATATTTAAAATATTAATAAATAAAACACATATTTATTGTGAAACATATATTATAAATATTTAAATTAATGGATATAATATAAAAAAAATATATAATGATATATTATTAAACTATAGAAAACAAAATTATGTGACCCATTAAATGTATAATTGAATTTATTACAAGGCATAAATGCATATTTTTACATTTCACACCAAGTATGTACCAACTGTACTTAACCAAAGATTTTGCGAAGCAAAGATGGTTCAATCCCTATCTAAGCTATGTAATTATTTTAATATAGTTCTCATACCAATCACTAGATGGATAAACATGTATTATTTTAAGTTATATTTAATATTATTAATTCATAAGGTAATTAAATAGATTATCAGACTAATATACTTTTAATATTATCATATATATGTGAATTATATTTAAAATAATATATTTTAAAATTACGACATTTTCACGGCATTGAAAGTTTAAATGTAAATAACAATGACTGAATCGATCTACTTTTGACCTATACAAATTCGGTAAAATTATGAATTCACTTTTTATATCTCCAAATAATATTTTTTCGGAACACCTACTTTTCGATATATATCGAATTTTTATACATATCTTAATTTAAGATTATATTAGGGTATTATTTTTCGAATGTCATGTAAACAGATACGAATCCAAAAATGGATTTTAGTTCACATACCCATCGCATTTGCGCTAGTGTCATTTTCAATAAATCGGTCGAGTGAACCATATTTCCTTCGGAAAATCTTTGACTTAACTAAACCACTAACACATGAATCTATATTTTATTAAAATCTATCATGTAATCATTACTTAATTCTGTAGTTAATTCATTATAATGATTTTATATATGATTAATTATAATTCAGTATAATTGATTACTTACTCAATTAATATAAGACATATAAAGCACACCTATCCACACAAGTACTTATATTATGTAACATTACATAATATTAACCTGATTGTTTGATATCCGTACTTACAGTGCCAGTGAAATCGATTTGGAGAAACTACACTCAAATATAGAAATTGATTATCGATATTTGACCTCTAATCGAGGTCAGTGTGAATATTTCTTAATACATTATCACTTCGGTAGTTACTACTTTAAGCTAATAGTTATTATAAACATTTTAATTTGAAAAATTATTAATTCTAATAATATTCCTAACTGTTATAAAGGTTATCTTAAAAAATGAATATAAACTTTATATAATTACATTATCTATTTAATATTTAATAAATTATCACATTACTTTAATGGATTATTAAATAAATTTATATAATTATAAGTTTACAATTAAATTATTATCACTACATTGATATAATGAATTCACAGAGAAAAGTTTAACCTTTCGAAAAAAGGAAGAAACAATTCTGAGATCTCTACTGAACATAGTTGATCATCGCAATAAATTAATTTCAAAATTAGAAATCAATCGCATTCAGTTAGCAATATACAAATAGATGTAAACAGCGTAAGAAATACTAATTTCCAGTTATGTCACTCAGTATTCTTATACTTAACTTAACTTTCACTTTGTAATTAGTATTACATCAATGCTATCTATTATATTATTAAGTGCTATATCACGGATATATATATTAAAAATGTGCATAAATAATTAATGTAATATATTTATCACGATACAATTGGTAATAATACATATTAATTTAAAAAACATCATACACATCTATATTATCGTAGAATTTGAATACGAAATATATATTCATATTCAAAATTGATTTGAATACGATAAATCTATCACTTTACATTAGTTTAATGCGCAACTTAAATCTAATATTTGTAGTATCACGTCCTATTTAAAATAATCGCCTGCCCTCTAATATCTACCCCCTGCGCTAATATAACCGCCACCTCCGCAGTCAAAACAAGCAGGATTCCGAGGTACGTAAGCTGATGTTAAAGAGTGGTTTCACTTTGCCAGACCAGGACCCCGAAGCTTACAGGTGGTCACCCAGCGATTACCCTTCCTAACCGGTCAATTGACCAGCACAACTAGACCTCTACTACTACTGCTGCTGTTGGTGGTAACGACAATAATGAAAGTAATGCAACTACTGAAGGCTTCACACCCCACCCCACACATGTATCGCTTCATCATGTTTTCCCGATCAATATCATATCTATATATATACGTATGTATATTATTATAAATAGTATATATATATATGTATGTATTATTTGACGAGCTTTCTCGCTTAAGCCCAGCCCTATGATATAATATGACATAATAATGACGTCTAGTCCATTACATCAGTATACAACGATTCTATTTATACCCGCCCCTCGAAACCCTACCCACGTATTGTATATAAATGTATAGCTTTTACCGTGAATAAATTGTCTATCCAACCGATTTTATCTGTTTATTTCTATATTAAATATTCATAATATTCATAATACATATATATATATATATATATATATATATATATATCCTCTGGTAATCATATTTGTCTCATATTTCTATTTTGCGTTTCAGCCACTAGTATTATTTCAATTAATACTAATCCCTTTACTTCCAACCCCACCAAATAATTCTTCATCACACACCATTTATTCTACTTCAGATCGCCCACCTAATAACCCATCCTCATATATCAACCCTTCTACTTCCGATTATCCACCTAGTAATCCTTCCTCACATACTAATTCCCCTAATTCTGTTCCCCCCACCTAGTAATATTCATAATATATAGCATCTGACATCATCAATTAATTAGTGGATTATTCATTATTAAAAATATATTGTACTATTTTGATATATATCACAAAGGAAACACACATATATATATATATGTGTGTGTGTTACATAGTGTAGTTTAGTTACTATAAATAGATTTGAGCGCGCTAGCTAGTTACAGAATCAAAACAATCAGTTTGATATATCATATACATATATCATACACATATAAATATAATAGAATATAAAATAATCAAACAAATACATATATGAAAATTATAATGTAAAATCAATGTTAAAATATAATAGAATTTATAAAATAATCAATAAATTACATATATATATACATAGAGAATGAAGTGATAGAGAGGAAGCTTATATCTAAATACATTGAAAATTATGTCCAGGATTTCGGTCCCTATCGGTGGATTTTCGCTCCATATAGTTGTACCGTAAACAAATACCAAGGACAAAATGTCCTTGCAAATATGTTTTTCTTTATTATTTTGATTTTTTTTAATTTGAAATTATTTAAATATATTATTTATAAATGTATTAAATTCAATAGTTATTTGACAAAACTATCATAACTACTTTACAAATTTGGATATTATGAATAAACTGGTTAGTTTTATATTATTCAACAGTAGTTTATAATACGTAAAATAGATAAAATAATCTAAATTTTAAAATAAATTCATTTTAAATGCGATTTATAATTAATAGAATATGAATATATTGAATACAACAATTATTATTATACGAAAATTATATTTTAATACATGCTTAATATCAGTATATTTATGTTTAACAATATTTATAAATGTAAACCTTAAATACTATTTAAAATAAACGTTACATAGACACTTTCAAATCGTAATTAATTTATTAACTTTAGTTGTCATTTTTAATAATATTTATCGTATTTATAATTTTTTTAAACAAAAAAAACACTATGAGATATACACTGTATATATCATATACAGTACATTAATAAATAAAATACTTTTTTATTTGTGCGTTACTTTTTAAATTAATAAATGAAAAACTAAAAAAATATTATTTTTAAATAACATTTATATAATATTTGCCAAATGATAATCATTTAATTACTTTTGAAATGTAATATTATATTACATATATTAAATATAGGTTATAAATGTTATAAATGATTTGGAGTATAATATACTCAGTACATGGATGACAGCCACACTAAATTATAATAAAATATAGTTAGCATTATTTTTTAAACTAGAAAATAAAAAACATAAACACCCAAATATGTATAATTATATAAATAATAATGTAATGAATATATAATATATATTATTATAATAATTATATTGTATTCAAATTAAGATTTTTTAGAAACCTAAAATTTAAAAATTAGTATATTTATGTATCCATGTTCTTACAATCCTTACAATAACACGTCTTATATTAGTTCCCAAATCGCTTGTCTATATTTATATTAATCTGATTCCGTGTGCCCATCAGTACATATTATATTTAGCCTATTATATTGTATATAAATTACCCTACGGTAAGTTAATTTATCAAAGTAGATACAATCTATGTATTTAATTTTTAAGTTAATACAAATGCATTATCTAAATAAATATAATAATTGTACTTGTCTATAATCGATTAATAATTTTACTTAAATATAATCGCAAGTATTATAAAGTAGAGTCAGTGAATAGCACCGATCCTTTTTTCCTTGATCGGTGATCCCGATCCCGATCCTCTATTTATTCTCTTATGCGATCCTTTAACCGATCCGATCCTCCATTCGTTATCCGATCCTTTGCCGATCCCGATCAAGATCAGATCGCCGAAATATTTTGTCTTATTGAAATATTAATAATTATCTTTAATATAAATTAATTATCACATTTTAAATATAAATGTCATATATTTACATATAAATAATATACTGTAGAGTTTGTAAGCTAATTACAATGATTTCACTATAATAATTCTTATTATTTATGCGGAGTTATAACTTCATATATACCCACAATAATTCTTTCATTTCGCATAGTTATAATGTATTTTTTACAACTCATGTCACTTATATTATAACTTCAATATAAATATAAATCCCTAAATAATGAAATTATTCCATTTCTTTAATGATTATATAAAATATTATATTTTTTGTTATCATTTTAGAATCTATACCATCTACCGGGATAACAAATTATAAATTTAAATATTAATTTACTATTTATGTTTCCGTTTCTATACAATATAAAGATTTATCTTATGTTTATATTTGATTAAAATAATTATAACTGAATGATACATCTTTGATATTATACTTATATACTAAATATTATACTATTATAAAATACTACACTACATTCTACATCATACGTAACAGTACACGACACGTCAGATCACTCTGAACCCATCATCAAGAAGTTCCAGGACGAGGCGTTATGCATGCACAAGCAAAAGAACATCATACATTGTATAGGGGTAAGCATGGAGACCCACACTGGGGCGTACCCTGGGTTATACTGCCCTAAATGACGCACGGAGATCTGCTCAGATACATAAGGAATGAGAAAAATGTTAGTTCTCGTAATTGACTAAAAGTGGTATATGTACATTGTACATACCACATTACAATTTAAACTATACGTACTTATTTATTATTTAATACTCGCATATTAATTAGATTGATTAGTTATTTATTTATTATTTATTATTAAGACATACAAATGTTATGTAATATTATAATTATATTTGTCGGATATCTAATAATAATTTATAGTTATTATTATGTTATTAAGTTAATTAAATAAAATATAAGTATATCATATATATGATACGATTAAGCTAAATATATACTGATAGATACTATAATAATATGATAGTTACCACCCACTCTTAACTGACACATCCACAAATAAACAGACCCCCACCATTAAAGAACTGATAACATTCGGCATACAAATAACTTAAGGCATGAAGTTCCTGACCAACTTGAAGTACGTTCACAATGATCTCGCAGCTAGTAACTATATGTTAGTCACCGTAATAACTAGGGTGGGACGGGGGATTACTGTTGTATCTAGTTATTTAGCTGCAATAGTTTAATACTAGGCTTTGTATTCTATATTGATAATCACTAATATGGAATTGATAATTTTTATTAATGTATATATCTTTTTATAATAAATTATATAGAAACTGGTACTAATACACTATTTAATACCAACATATTGATCTATTTATTTTATATTTGTAATTTAATTATATATTCAATAATTTATTTTATATAAGATTATTGTAAATAAATAAATAATAGTAAAGCTTATTAATTAAAATTTATTGTCAAATAATATTTGATTTCATCTATATTAGATTTTCTAATTTAACAAAATTAGCGTGCTATATGATTATAATTTTATTTATGATGTAAATTAGTTTTAATAAATGTATTTAAGTAAAATGCAAACATTATCATAACAAAGTACTTCAATTGATACAGTAAATAGATTCAGACATTACTTTATCATGTACATTACATCGGGTATATAAAAAATAGTTCATTATTATTAATATTTATTTGTGTACCTATTAAACATTAATATACATATTCAATTATATACAAACTATAGTTATTGGAAGAAAAATTGGCTCCGAAATGTCTAAAGGTACTGATGTCCGATGCATGTTCATCAGTAATCACAGCTACACAAATCAGAGTCATCTCTTTCAGTTTATTAATAATTGAGGTTATAAATAATATTAGATTTCATGATATTGAACCTATACAAAATAATAGTAATTATTTATAGTTATATATGTACATATAGTATATATATATATATATATATATATATATATATATATATATATATATATATATATATAGTAGTGAAATATTATATCAATTACATAATTTAATTCTAAAGAATTCTTTGTAAAATAATACTGGACTATATGTTATCGTTTATAATTGTTATATTACTTATTTACATTATATAATTTATTACATATTGAATTATAGTTAGATAAATTATCTTCAATTAAAATATAATCTTATAGAATTAATCATTAAAACAAACAAATATGTTATTTCTATTTGATAATATAATATTATATATGAAAATTTTTTAATAATTTAAGTATATGAAGTATATAAGTATATGAATTAAGATATAAAACATTTGTCATTTATATAAATATTAATCTATTAGAAATAAAAAATCAAATGTTCATAATATTTAACAATAAAACGCTAGGTTACATTATTTTTATATATTTAAAATTGATTGTCAATATAATATATATATATATCAGATTAAATATATACAAATAATGTAAAGAATATAGTGTATATCACAATTGTACCCTATACTATCGACCACAATACCCACATATAGGTCCAAATTAGAATACATTGGATTTCACACCAAAAATCACAGCCTGATATCAGGCTATTTAAATTAGATATTATTTATTCATTTTAAAACTTTTACCCAATATCTGACAAGTAAAGATTTAATAGGTAATTTATATATAACCACACATACAAAGTGTGTGTTGACCATCGATATTAAGAAAGTGGATAAGCAATTGAATGTAGTATATGACACTATTCGCTACAGTCCCTGCAGTCGAAACCCACTATCTGGCCCACTACTTTTTATTTATAATAATATTTATTTATATATATATATATATTGATAATTACTACCAATTTTACTGTACTATCTATACTAAAAATAAAATTATATATTTAAAATACATCATATCAACATTCCTCGTAATGTTGTGTATTTAAATTGAAGATATCATACTATTTTATTGATATTTATATTCTAAATCCATTGATATAGATAGAAGTCACTTTAATCTATTTCGACGAAAAGCCTACTGTTTTAATATTTGACATAATATGGCTAATATCCAATCAAAATCACTGATACCATTTTGTTAATATATCGATACAAGTTCCATTCGCGTATCTATATTTTACATGCACTGACGTACGCCGTACGTCTATTGCTTATCCACTTTCTTTATATCGACCTGTTTGAAATCTGTATAACCTTTCACACCGAAACTGTCTAATAGTTATATGCCGCGATATCTGGCTATTATTTTGGTATGAAATCATCTAAATGTACATGGAAAATTATTTTATAATATAGGAATTCTAATTGCATAATAAGTGTAATTGTAATATATGTTGATATCCATTATTTAGAACTACGTAATGCAGTCATATATAAAGATTATGGAATTATTTATTATATTAATTGATATTTAATGTATTGTTTGGTAATAAAAACGTAGGTCTCAATAACTTTTCCTCCTCAGTATTTAATGATATTTTAGCAGAATATATAATATAAATATATAAATTCTACTATATAAATAACTATAAATTAGATATAATTATAATTACTAACGTGAGTTATGTTCTGTATTTCATTATTCTGCTAATCAATAGTATGGTTTTGATTTAAGTTATCAATCTGTTTTTATAATAGAGAATTATATAAAATTTAATTAATGTAATGTCCGAATAGTTTAATCTACTTATTATTTACTAACATCAATAATATGTTCTATTTCATTAATATTTATAGGAGTAAATTGTAAGTATTTTATTTAATATTATTGTTTATTGATTTCATATAATTAATTACAATATTTTATAGCATTATATATATATATATATTTTAACTTATTAATATATGATAAGAAGTAATGTTTATTTTTATTTACAGATAAGATTCTCAATATCAATATGAAATTTGAAAGATTATAAGAACTTACAGTGTATAATACTTCTTGAGAAGAAACTGAATTTGGATAATGAATATGATCTGCCTAAATTACATAATAAATAATTAATTAATAATTGTAATAAAATAAATGTACTACTAATTTGAATTACTATTTTTTAAATTATTTATAAATAAATTATATAATATTTTTACAATTTATTTATCATTAAAAATAAATAATACAAACCTGTTTTGGATATGCATTATTTGCTATTTGACATCTCTTTGTAGTATAGTAAAACTTATTTGCTGTGAATTATTTGCTACATATCCTATCATAAGGTTTTAAGTTATGAATATTGATTCCAATTGAATTTCTCCAAATATGTTGTCTTCAAATAGAACGTGGAAATCTAAATCATTTAAAATATTAATTATTTACAATTACTGAAATACATGTAACAATTATATCATTATTTATATTACAATAATATATTATACATAACATTCAAAATAATAACTTAGGAATAAATAATTTACGGTATATATTACACTTAATGTAATATTTAATCTTGTACTCAAATTATTAATTTACAATATATTTATAATTAATAAAATATTTAATCTTATACCACAATAATTAATTTAGAATATTTAAATATTAATAAGTATATATTTAATAATTTGACAAAATAAAAGTATATTTTCCAAACATTACGATATAAATACATTTTTTCTAATAATACATATTATAAAATGTATATTAAATTAAATATTTAAATAATTTATTAAAATAATATAGTATTGATATTGTAAGATATACAGATAATGAATACATATAACGTTGTTCGTTCTCTATTTGTAAAGTGTATATGAATTTAATATAATTTAGAAGTTTACATTCAAATCATGAAATATATAATTCAATTCTAATTCTCTTTTTTTTATATGAAATATACCATATAATATTATTTAGAATTTAACATTTTAAATCAATTTAGATATCCCTGGATATACTTAATAATAATATTCAAATTGTATGATATTATTTCTTATCAATTATGTAATATAGTTTATAAACTTTTTTATTTAAAAGCAATTTCAAATATAATTATATAACAACAAATTATATGTGAAAACTAATATATTATTTACACTATGTAACATTTATATTATTATATTATATGCACATATTATTTTAAATAGTGACGATATTATTTCTTATAAATTATATAATATAATTTAGAATTTTACATTCAAAATCAAGAAATATATAATGCTATTCATATTATATTTGTAAATTATATATGAAATATACTAGATTATCTAATATATAGTATTATTTAGAATTGTACATTCAAAATCTATTTAAATATACTTATTAATAATATATTCGAATACTATTTGAAATAGTGATGATATTTTTCCCAAAATTATATACCTATTAATATTTAAAAATTGTCATTTAAAATCAATTTAAAATATAATTAGGAATAATAATGAATATTAATACAAACAGGTGGTAATTGTTATTCTTTCCAGTTATATATTGTATTATTACAATGAGGTTTAATACATGAATATACTCTCGGAATGTTGTAATATATATTTATTCAAATAAATTCAAATATATTTATTTAAATTCTAGGATATTTGAAAAAATCATAGAAATGGAATTTTGTATTAAATGTTAAATATCTTTGCAATAATCTATTTATTTCAGTGGATTTGTGGAACACATATATGAATTCTTTTCTATCAACAGGGGAGCTAATATCTAATACATTATTATAGCGAAGCTTCTTCTCTATCACTTCGTTCTCTATGTATATATATATATATATATATGCCCATATATGGGGAAATACTTTTTCCTCATTAACTGATTATATAAATAGATTACAAATGCGAATACTAAAACTAATCACAAGTTCATCGTATAATGTATTTTTAGAGAAAATAAAATTTTGAATTTTGATCATATTGTAAAATTAAGTTCGATAAAGTTGCTCACAGAGCATATTATCATAAATTACCGAGTAACATTCAAAAACTTTTTTTGATTAATAAAAACACGGATAAATTTGTAAGATTCAAGTCAAGAACTAGCAGAGATCTGTTTAGAGTGAGAAATGTGTCCTCTAGACAGTGGAACTTACTTCCCATTCAACTTACAAAAAATAGGTGTATTAAATCGTTTGGAAGACGTGTTAACAAATATATTCTTGAATTAAAAATGACTTAAAAAGGAAAATTTGTCTAAATAATTATTTTTTTATTGTTTTATTTTAATTTTTATTTCTGACATAATATAAATTTAACAAACATTTCTGATGTTTTTTATAATTTTAAATTTTTATTTTTATTTTTATTTTTAATATTTATATACTTTTTTTTTATTTATATAACTTTAACATAATATAAAATTACAAAATATTATTTGTTTGTTTTATTCTTGACTTTTTCTTGACTTATTATAATATTAAAAAAAAAAATGTGTTTACAGTGTTCGACTTACTATAAATTTACTTAATTTTTTTAAAATTTTTGTATATAATATAGCTATTTATTTATTTTTTTATTTATTTTTTTTGTTATTTTTAGTTATGTTTAATTGTTTTGTTCAATAGGATTTGTCTTTTAATTTTTAATTTTATAATTATTTTATATTTATATTCCTAGATTTTTATATTAATTTATTTTTCTTCTTTACATTTTATGATTATATGATGAATGACATTATGAGGAGTTTTTAATTATTGGAATATATATATATATTAGTTTTTTTTTTTTTTTTTTTCATTATATTTTTTCTATGACCGGAGAGGCTAATATGTTTGGACTTGATATTATTATGATACGTGTCGGGGGATGGGATATACTTGTGGAGTGGGCAAGTATTGTCAGTGTTCTTATTATTGGCTGTATTAAGATCCCTAAGGCATTGGAACTGGCGTACCCATATCCTTGAAGTTGATACATCATATACCATCATTAATTTTAACATAATATTGGCAACTCTGGATCTAATTTATTAGTAATCTTTAACTACAGCATTTAAAACTAACATATATATATACTCCAATTATACTTTTAATTTCTTATACTATTACTTTTTTTATTTATAATTATTTACTTTTAATATTATTTTTAAAGTTATTTATATTTGTATATGATTTATAATTTTATATTCTCATGATTCTTATAAGATTTATAAAATTACATATTTTACTTATATATTATATACATTTTACTTTTATTTTTTTTCTCCTTATAATTGTTAATTGGAAATATGTTTCAGGTAAACGACTAGATAAGCATTGCGCTTCTTCGATTACCTTGGTCATGCCTAAATTCTGATATTATTATTATTATTATTATATATATATATATATATATATATATATATATATACATTAAAACATAGAAAATTACGAGAAACGGTACGATCACCCATACTAGTATGTATACAAAGTATACAAACTATAGTATACTAATGACGAGGTCCATTACAGTTATTATTCAATATATTATGTAATCTATTGTTTACTATATCGTTTAGTTTATTGTTTAATATATCGCTTAGTCAATTGTTTAGAGCGCGAAATAAGGATTTTTTTTCGATTTTTCCCACATAATTTACATATTCTAGGTAAGATTAAATCGCGAATATAGCTCTAATTTGTTAGTACTCGAAGGCATAACGTAGATATAATTAATACGAAGAGTAAATGGGTAAGTAACGATATGCGTATTTCTATAATTACGAAGTTATATACTATTTTCAAACCCACCCCTATGTATTAAATATACTAGTAAAAACACTAACCCAAACTCAAACATAAACACAAACCCAAACCCAAACTCAAACTTAAACACAAAACTAAACCCAAACCCAAACTTAAACCCAAACTTAAACCCAAACTTAAACTCAAACTTAAACTTAAACCCAAACTTAAACCCAAACCCAAACACAAACCCAAACCCAACCAATATCTATATGAATTAGGTAACGGAATACAGCGAAGGCGACTTGTCAATTTGGTGTGGCCAACGATAGGCGGATGGTGTGTCTGCATTGAGGACACGACAGCTGACCTATTATATAGGCGAGGAGAACATAACCATAACAACGTCGGGGTCAATATATCAGCACAACTAGACCGCTACTACTACTACTGCTGTTAGTGGTAACGACAATAATGAAAGTAATGCAACCACTGAAGGCTTCACACCCCACCCCACATATGTATCGCTTCATCATGTTTTCCCGATCAATATCATATCTATATATATATATATACATATGTATATTATTATAAATAATATATATATATATATATGTATTATTTGACGAGTTTTCTGGCTTAAGCCCAGCCCTATGATATAATATGACATAATAATGACGTCTAGTCCATTACATCAGTATACAACGATTCTATTTATACCCGCCCCTCGAAACCCACGTATTGTATATAAATGTATAGCTTTTACCGTGAATAAATTGTCTATCCAACCGATTTTATATGTTTATTTCTATATTAAATATTCATAATATTCATAATACATATATATATATATATATATATCTTCCCTGGTAATCATATTTATCTTATATGTCTATCTTCCGTTTAATCAACTAGTATTATTTCAATTAATACTAATCCCTTTACTTCCAACCCCACCAAATAATTCTTCATCACACACCATTTATTCTACTTCCGATCGCCCACCTAATAACCCATCCTCATATATCAACCCTTCTACTTCCGATTCTCCTCCTAGTAATCCTTCCTCACACATTAATTCCCCTAATTATGTTCCCTCACCTAGTAATATTCATAATATATAGCATCTGACATCATCAATTAATTAGTAGATTATTCATTATTAAAAATATATTGTACTATTTTGATATACATCACAAAGGAATGTCCTATCAAAATATGAACATACACAATATACGGTAAGCTAGAAACATATGTATAAATTATATTCCGAATAGACCTGTATAGAAACTACTTATACCTGATAGAGAAGCTTATACACATATATATATATATATATATATATATATATATATATATATATATATATATATATGTGTGTGTTTGTGTGTTACATAGTATAATTTAGGTACTATAAATAGATATGCGCGCTAGCTAGTTACAGAATATGGTCGTGATCTGGAGAAACTATTCTGGTCTGGTCGTGCCACTGCCTGGTCAAAAAGTATATCTATTCGTAACATATATATATATATATATACAATTACATAGGGGTATTGTTACCTAATTTTTTAAATGCATGCATAATGCCGTATTTATTTGTTGTATATATCATAGACATTAGAGTGAGGACCATCACTCTATATCTATGATATATATGCACTAATATTATCAACATTTATGTCATCCAATACTTAAACTTAACAGTGAAAATAATTATGAATTATTTTCGTAAACATCATATAAAATTCATATTATTATATTATTATTTAAAATTAAATAAATACATTATATTTGTTTATAAAAATTAAATTATAATAAACACTAAATTATAGTAATATATAAACTTTCATCATTACTATCAGTATTATAAACTATAGTAACAACATGCATATTATTGTCATATTTACATGTAGTTTTGTAATATTAACTATTAATTGTTATGATCTTAATGTTAGTAATATATATATATAATAATTAAATGTATATTGTATTGATATCATGATTAAATATAAATATATATATATATATATGTATTAAGATTAATGACATCAATATAGTTATATTGTTATATATATATATATATATATATATATGAAATAAATCATCAAGGTTTATGTATATTTATTTATCTAATAAGACATTATTTTGTGCCTCTCTAGAAAACGTGTCTTTATATAGAAACTCTGCTATAGAGAAGTGGTCAAACATGGCATGCATAAATGGCCGAGTCCATTTATTACATGTCGCGAATACGGGGGTGCCATATCAGATATTTATTACATTCCTCCTTCTCCAGAATGGATAATTCGTGGGAGGCCAATATTCCGACGACCAAAGCTTACCTGTGCCGCATCTGCCATTCAGCCTATTTTCGTTTAATCAGCAGGAGATCATGCAACATATTGGTCTAGTGGTCCTAATCATTTGGCTCCGTCGTAAAACAGATGCAGTCTATATAGAGGAGAAGTTATTAGTCATATATATATAGTGGTCAAAGGTAGATGTTGATTGGTTATCGTGGATATGTCGTTTGATATTGTAGTATAGTTTATAGTATTATAACTACGCAATTGTAATGTCGGAGTCTGGTACTTTGGTATGATTGTATTAGTTATGTGTTGGGGAATATGTCTTATTTGCTGTCTTGCTCGGTGGATGGTCATGCCGATTGACATCAGTAAATCGTAAGAGTCAGGCTCGTCTCGTACACGTTCCAATATAACTGTTTCCAAATAATCAGACACTCGAGTTCTGGTTTACACGGATTGATTTATCAGAAGGTTAGGACGTATGGTCTTCCTTCCTCTCCTGAGTTGTTCAGATTGTCTAGAGATTTTCCTCCGGGTATAATAAATCTGAAGTAAAATCTTGCCATTATTTGGTAAGGTTTTCTATGGGTATAAAGAGGGGTTTACATCGTGCTGTGGATATGTAAGTGTTACTGTCACTGCAGTTATTGACTATAGTCATGATATTTATATATCAGTAAGCTCTTGTCGGCTTCCTGGCCAGTATTCCTATTCCTCATCCTTGGCTTTTAGCAATATGTTTAAGATACCTTGGTGGGCAACCTCAAAGCGGCGGATTATATATGGTCTACAATTAGTGTGAACCATGATTGATATACCCCATCGATATAAAGAAAGTTTATATTTTTCTTTATATCGATGACATACCCATGTAGATGGGTACCGGTAAACTCGGACCAGGTAAATTGGGACAACTTTTGAAGTAAATTCGGACCACTTTTGAAGAAAACCCGGACCACTTTTATTCTGTAACCCATATTATAGAAGTATACTATATATAGTTATTTTATAATGGGCCGAATCTTATTCAAAAGTGGTCGGAGTATTACTTAAAAAGTGGTCCGAGTTTACTGGTATTCTTGTAGATATGTTATCATCATATGTTAACACTTCTCTATATGGCAAATATTCGCATAGAGTATATTGTTATTGTTATTTTTATTTGGTGGAGTCCTTTCATCACATCCAGGAACTTAGATGAAGTTTTCATTTATAACCATATATGGCTCTAATGTCCCTTCGAAGCCGCTCTCATGTTAAGGCATCCATGGTTTTATCGAGAGCCGATCATTTATTTATAAACAATTATATAAGTCACTTCTAAATAATATTTTAAGACCTATTTTATAAAATTAATTAATGGTCCGGACGAGGGTCGAACCCGTGTCCTACTGCTTGTGTGTCTGACGCCTTAGCCACTGAGCCACACAGGCAGTTATTATATTAGTTATTATTGTATAGGTATATATATATATATATATATATGTGGTAGTTATCGTCTGAGTTGTGGAAACCATCGGTGTATTCCGTAGCAGTTTGTGTCGTCATCGTTATGTAAAACGTAACCATTGATTACTAATAAGTATTGGGGAGAAAGTTGACGAGGTTAACGTTTATTGGTTCGCGGGTATCTGGTATAGTGTGATTCACACTGTGTGAGTAATACTGGAGAATGAGTCACTTAGTATTAATCGTTTACCTGGTTATTATGTTACAGTTAATCGGTAGTTTTGTAAACGTAATAGTTGTCGTTATAGTCTTATACGGGTAGAAGCTATGTGTTTGAGTGTAATAATTTCAAGTGGTCGCTCTTGACTGTGAAGTCCTTTCCATAAAAGAAGTGATGGAAACGTGCATATCCAAACACAACCGCTAGCAACTCACGCTCTATATAGACAATATAAACATATAAATACATAAACAATATAAACATATGTTTGCATATCATCGTTTTGGTTGCGTTAGTGTTCTGGAAGCGAAATGTACAGATCTTGAGTTTTGCAGGAGGACGGCACCAATTCCTGTACCATAAGCATCAACTTGGATAGTGGTAGGGAGGCTGGTATCAAAATATGCGAGTGCCATATATAACACATATATATGCCACAGCATATCTCTTTTTTAATGTTTTCGAAAGCTTTTTGATGTGATTTTGAAAATATGAAATCAACGTTTTTGTGAGTAAGTTATCTTAGTGGCGCTATAGTAGATTATGATTAGAGGTACAAAAGGGTACATATAATTCGCTATAACGAGAAAACTCTGAATATCCCCAGCAAACAGTAATAACCTAATAATAGAATATGTAATAGCTTCAACTGTTTACATTGTGCTATTATGCTGATATTATGTTGCCATTGAATGTCTATTATGCTGCTTTTAATTTATAAGTATATTATGCTGCTATTATGTTGCTATTACTGTTTTCTGGGTCAGTCAGTGTTTTTGGTGGTGTAATTAATTCAATATCCTTAGTTATTTAGGAACACCAGAAAGTTCGGACTAGTTAAATTCGGACCACTTTTGAAATCAAATTCAGATCACTTTTGAAGAAGATTCGGACTATTTTAAAATAACTATATATAGTATACTTCTATAATATGGGATAAAGCATAAAAGTGGTCCGAATTTACTTCAAAAGTTGTCTGAGTTTACCGGTAACCATTCATTATGATCATGGTATAATATTTAAGTAAATAACATTTTAGTTATTTGATTATAAAACATAGTAATATATGTATATATATATATATATATATATATATATATATATAAATTGCCTGTATTGCTCAGTGGCTAAGGCGTCAGACACATAAGCAGTATATGCTTATAGGACACGGGTTCGCAACTCGTCAGGATCATAAATTAATTTATAAAATGGGTCTTAAAATATTTTTTTTAGAAGTGATCTTATATAATTGTGTATAAATAGATGATCGATTCTCGTTAAAACCATAGATGTCTTAAAATGAGAGCAGCTTCGAAGGGACATTAGAGTCAAATATGGTTATAAAGGGGTGTACACATCGCGAGCGCAGGCGAGCTTAGGCGAGCGCCAGCGTGCTAGCACAAAGTGGCTCGCTAAATGTTCTATTTGCGAGCCACTTTGTGCTAGCACGCTGGCGATCGCCTGCGTTCGGCGAACGCAGCGCCGCTCGCCTACGCTCGCGATATGTACACCCATGGCCTCCTTTAGCTTCAGGAAGCTAAAGGAGGCCATGGTACACCACAAAGTGCTAGCAAACTGCTAGTATCCAGTGCTAGCACTGAGTGCCAGTAAAATCTAGTAAATTCAGCAGGTTGAATTTTGCAGTACTCGTTACCGGAATAGTAATATTTATCTCTAGCTCTATGTATATATATAACGAATCTCCATAGTTGTATTATTATATAGTACACACACACATACATGCATACATACATACATACATACATAAATACACATACACATACACTTATATATATATATATATATAATTATATATATATAATATATATATATATATATATATATATATATAATATATATTATATATATGTATTATATATATATATATATATGTATTATATATATATATATATATATATACATATATATATATATATATATTATAATATATATTATATATATGTATTATATATATATATATATATGTATTATATATATATATATATATACATATATATATATATATATATATATATATATATATATATATATATATATATATATATATATATATAAAAAAGCGTTCGATGTTGTAGACCATGACATTTTATTAAAAAAATTAGAATACTGTGGTTTTAGGGGTCATGTAAATGTGTTTTTAAAAAATTATTTATTAGATAGAAAAGTTAAAACTCGAATAAATAATACTGTATCATCTGTTAGAAATGTACGTTTTTGTGTTCCTCAGGGATCAGTATTAGGTCCATTATTTTTTATAATATTTATTAATGACATATCAAATATATTTAATAATGATGATAATATAAATTTAAATATATATGCAGATGACACATCACTCTCTATATTTGCAAATTCAAATGAAGAATTGAGTAGTAATATGCAATTATATTTAGATAGATTATGTCATTGGTTTAATATAAATAAATTAAAATTGAATATTGAAAAAACTAAAATACTTCCTTATTTTAATACAAAAATTATAAATAATATAAATTTAAATAATGCGAACATAGAAATAGTAGATAGGTATACGTTTTTAGGTATTATATTAGATAGTAATTTAACATATTCGTTTCATATTATAAATTTGTGTAATAAATTATCAAAAATTGTATATCTTTTTCGGAAGCTAAAATTTCTTAACATACGCAATTTAATTATATTATATAATTCACTATTTTTATCAAATATGTCATATGGAATAGAAATATGGGGTAATGTTTATGAAGATAGATTAAAAAAACTAGTATTAATACAAAAAAAAACAATTCGAATTATCAATAAAAATATGATAGACAAGTCTCAATTACCTCTGATTCGTTTATCACACACTAATAATATGTTTAAATATAATTCTATTTTAAAATTGAATGAACTCATATCTTTTAGAATAATATTATTTTTATATAACCTTTTACATAATAACTATAACATTAATCTAGATACATTTTTTATTAATAAATCAAGATTTATTTTACCATTAATGAAAACAACGAAATTTCAAAACACAATTTTTTTTAAAGGCCCAAAATACTATAATAATATAATGAGTAATAATATATTAAAATCTGAAAATATACATAATATACACAAATTAAAAAAGTATTAAAGAATTACTTTTTAAATAAATATTAGTTTTTATATTTTAGCATTTTAATAATTTTTAATATTTTTAATATTCGTCAATTTTTAAAATTTTTATATTTAAAACTACTTGGGTATACTTATGTAAAGGTATAATTTGGGTATATTTTTAACATTTTTATATTATTATATTTTTATCATTTTTTATTATTTTATTCGAACTTTTTTGTTATATAATTGTTTGCACAAGTTTTAAACATACTTTATTTTAATTTGTATATACTAAACCATTAGAATCATTTTATGTTATTACATTTCAATAATTTTTTATTATTTTATTCGCACTTTTTGTTTTATATTTGTTTGCACAAGTTTTAAAACATTTTATTTTATTAGTTTATTTAATGGATTGATGAAACATGATGAAATACGCTGAGGGACATTATTTTTATTATTATTATTCTCTTTATATATATTTCTTTACTCTTATTATATTGAATTCTAGTACACAAGTCTTATTATTATTGTATAAATGTCCCAAAGCTATTATATTCATATACTATGGAGGTATCGACTTAATAAAGCTACTTATAGCTTTCAATGATCCTCCTTAGACAATTGTCTATAAACTGATTTCATTCATTCATTCATTCATATATATATATATAATTATATATATATATATATATATATATATATATATATATATATATATATAATTATATGTATATATATAATCATATATATATATATTTATATTATTATATTATATATATATATATATATATATATATAATTATATATATATATATATATATATATGTATATAATATATATTTATATATATATATATATATAATATAATAATATAAGTATATATATATATATATATATATATATATATATATATATATATATATATATATATATATATATATAATTATATGTATATATTATAATCATATATATATATATTTATATTATTATATTATATATATATATATATATATATATATAATTATATATATATATATTGTAAAGTAATGACTTTACGAAAGTTAAAATCAATGATAATTGATTATATATATTTGGAAACGAGAAAACCAGATACGTCCAAAGTCATAACGATGGTCGACGATAAATCATTGTCGACTTGGGTAATGACGTTTTGTTTATCGTAAAGTTAGGCTAACGGGAAACTCTCGATGGCCGATGGCAACCTAGGTAATTAGTAATATCCTAAGTTAGGCCAACAGAAGTCCCTTGAGGATCGATGGCGACTCGCTGTCCAATGGTCCACGAAGATAAGAGAACACCTGGCTCTCAGACTAACAAAGGAAAAGCACGTGACCGGTTCTGGCCAATCAGGAGACACGATTTGTAACCCCTTCTATAAAAGAAGAAGACACTAATCAACAGCAGTCTCCCTCCCACCTCTCGACGACACACGCAGATATGCCGTACACATCCGAAGTAGAAGACCGAGCTCCGTTAACTCTAACGTAAAAAGAATCGCACCTCCTATTAACCGTGAGTTGATCCACACTTATTATTTGGTGCCGATTACCAAATTCGTTATTTATACTTATCAAAACATTGTTACTCATATAAATATGCACAACAACTAAACCGGTCTTATTAATTATAATAACGAATAACCCACATAATCTCTCACCGTAAGAACTTCGTTCACAAGTAAAACATACTATTCTTTGAATCCAGTCTTGATAATTCTTTGCTTGATTATTGATTCTTAATTCAATAATATTGTGAATATATATGATGGTTACTTGTAGAATAACTCTGAATCTTACAATATATATATGTATATAATATATATTTATATATTATATAATTATATATATATATATATATATATATATATATATATATATATTATAATAATATAAGTATATATATATATATATATATATATATAATATAATAATATAAGTATATGTATATATATAATGTTTACTAGCATAATGCTGGCAATGAGTGCTAGCCACATAACTAGATAGAAAGCCTTTCTCTCTAGCTCTGTGATGCTAGTACTCGTTGCTCGCGATGTGTACACCCTAAATAATTTGTGCTAGCATTTGCTGGCAACGAGTGCTAGCACCGAGTGCCGAGTGCACTCGTTGCTCGCGATGTGTACACCCCTTAAGTTAAACGACATCTATGTTCCTGGAAGGGATAAAGAAATTCATCAAATAAAAAAAAAAAAAAATAATAATAATATATATATATATATATATATTTCATAATTAATATATCAGTACATATAATACATTATTAAAAATGTTACTGTTAAAATATATAATATATTTAATATATGTTTTAAATATTATGTAATATAATTAATTTTATAAGATAATATTTTGTAATTAATTAACTTATTATCATACAGGTAATATATTCAAAATATGTTGGGAAGAAGCGAGCATTCGTTTTAGAAGTTCACAATGATGGTTTCACAGAAATGTATAATATAGAATATAATACTAATGGTATTAAATTATTACAAATAATGAGCTCATCAAATGCATATTTTTATATTGATTTTCAAAAATTTCGATATATCTCATTTGAAAAATTTACTAATATAGAATTCAATGGTATTAATTTAAAATATGTTAAAAATATCAATGTTAATATAGAAAACCTATATTTTAATAATGTGGGTTGGACTACTATAAGATCGCAATATAAGGAATTATACTTCACACGCTTAAATAATTTAATTAATCTATCAATAAGTGAAAATAATATAGAATATTTATTAGTAGATACATTTAGAGGTCTTATTTCATTAGTGAATTTAAGTCTAGATAACAATCAGATTAAGTTTATAGAATCAGGTACCTTCTCATTTCTAAACAAATTGAAATATTTATATATTTACCATAATAATATAGCAAATACAGGAAAGTTAACTTACTATTTCATTTCTATGAAGTTTAATCTCTTTAAAACGGTTAAAAGTGGTGTATTTTCTTCTCACGTTAACAAGGAAATAGATTTATCATTTAATTTAATTAATAGAATTGAACGTAATGCATTCAATAAAAATCTCGAGACGTTAAGATTAAACGATAATCTCCTACCTACTATAGATAAAAGTGTTTTTGGTAGCATAGGTAATACATTAAAAATATTAACGATGTTCAACAATCAAATACAATGTGATTGTAATAAATTGAATTGGATTTTTAATCATAATATATTACCATTATTGACAAATTTAAAAAAAAAGTTGTTAAAATGTGATCAATTAAGTTTAAATGTGGATGAATTTAAGAACATGTATAATTGTAAATATAATAAAGGTAAATATATATATATATATATATATATATATATATATATGTATATATATTATTTAATATGAATAACTACTATTATAAAACATATGATTCCTATTAATATGTAGGTAATTTAAATTTAAATAAAAAAGGATAGGATTATCTAATTATCCCAATCTAATTATCTAATTATCCTAATTATCCCATGTTAATAATTGAATATCCGTAGTATTGTAATATGAATCTAAACACTTGGTCCCAGATATGTTTATTTAACAATAATTGAGCAAATACTCATAATTATCATGCAGTCCTAGATGTTTCTTTAGTATATTTATTTAGTTTATTTCCTAAATATATGTATTTAATGGTATAGACCGCAGTTCTTTAAATATAAGTGTACCTATAAATAATATAATATATTTAGTTATACTATAAATGTAATTTATAATGTTTAATTATTGTTTAATGAATATCTTATAGGATAATATATTATTATAATAATATATTATTATAATTATTTTAAATATTCGTCAAATTCCTATTGATTATTTAATAACAATTTTTTATTATAGAAATATTATAACAAATAAATTGTATAAAATAAATATGAATATATTATTTATTAAGAATTATTACAAATGTATTAAGATAATTCATTTTGTTATTAAATATTGTGATTATAAAATATTATACAATGTATTAAAATGTAATTTAATATGTAACTACTGTAACTTTAATATAATTTGAAGTAATACACAGTCAACTTGTATGGTAATATATATTTGACAAATAATTATTGAGTAAAATGAATATGAATTAAAATTTAACTTTTAATTTTCAATACAAAAGTTATATATAGGTTATAAAAGTTATAAAGTTATATACCTATATATCATCTCTGGGAATCATATTTACCTCATATTTATATATTCCGTTTCATCATCTAGTATTATTTAAATTAATACTAATCACTTTACTTCCAACCCCATCAAATGATTCTTCATCACACACAATTTATTCTAATTCCGACAGCCCATCTAATAAACCGTCCTCATATATTAACCCCTTTACTTCCTATTTTCTACACCTAGTAATCCTTATTCTAATTCCGTTACTGAATCCCAACCACCACCTGTTTCTATTTCATCTTCAACTACTAATCTATTACCTACTATATATTATGCATACTCTTCCACTGACTCATCTTATACTACTTTCTTCTACATCACCTATATAAGGAGTGGCTCTCATTAATATTCGATATCCTAGAGCAAATATCATTACTATATTAGCTTGGCTATATAAGGTATACCTAATATCATATTCCATCAATTTAACAGAAAACTGAGTAGTAACAATGATATATTCTTCATTTTCCTTAATATATATTTTAAACTAGTTGTTATCTTTGTATTCATGGTTGTACATGACGTTTAATAGTTCTATTGATCCATGATTTAGTACTTTTACCAATCATATTGTTCATATAGCGACTGTCTCTCTATTTACTTTTAATTTTCCAATACGGACATACATTTTATATCATTTTCTATCATTTAATTACCTCAAAAACTTGATTCATAAAATATATTCTTATTACGTAAATAATAATAATAGTTACGAATATAAATGTAATAATGGATATGAAAACATAACATGAAAGTTATACCAAATTATTACTACTTAATAGTACATTATATTTATGACATAATTTATCAATTATCCAAAGGGATTCGATTATTTTATCTTATTTAAAATTTATTTCAAATTAATTTTAACTTTTTCAACATACATATATATATACTAGGCGGCCGGGGCTCGGCTTCGCCCGTGATCGATCGTAAGGTTCACTTTATGATATACTTGATAATTTGTATTAATATGTTTATATAGGTTCAATCGGGAAGTAATGCATCTAAACCTACACAAATTAAAACTAAACCCAACCTAACCACAACTGTGAAAATAACAATATAAATAAATATGCAGTTATAGTCTCACTCGGGAAGTAATGCATCTAAAAAAAACTTACACAAATTAAAACTTAACCCAACCTAACCACAACTGCCAAAATAACAATATAAATAAATATGCTTTTATAGGGATCACTCGGTAAGTAATGCAGCTTAAAAAACCTACAAAAATTAAAACTTAACCCAACCTAACCACAACTATGAAAATAACAATATAAATAAATATGCTTTTATAAGGATCACTCGGTAAGTAATGCAGCTAAAAAAAATCTATACAAATTAAAACCTAACCTAACCTAACCACAACTGTGAAAATAATAATATAAATAAATATGCTTTTATAGGATCACTCGGTAAGTAATGCAGCTAAACAAAACCTACACAAATTAAAACTTAACCCAACCTAACCACAACTGTGAAAATAACAATATAAATAAATATTCTTTTATAGACTCACTCGGGAAGTATTGCAGCTAAAAAAAACCTACACAAATTAAAACTTAACCCAACCTAACCACAACTGTGCAAATATCATGTTATAGGCTCACTCAGAAGTAATGCAGCTAAAAAAACCTACAAAAATTAAAAATTAACCCAACATAACCACAACTGTGAAAATAAGTAATACTCCACATATCAACGACCATACACAAACATATATCAATATACTTGTATAGGCTAACTCGGGAAGTAATATAGCTAAAAAATCTACACAAATTAAAACTTAACCCAACATAACCACAACTGTGAAAATAACAATATAAATACATATGCTTTTATAGGCTCACTCGGGAAGTAATGTAGCTAAAAAAAACCAACATAAATTAAAACTTAACCCAACCTAACCACAACTGTGAAAATAACTAATACTCCAAATATCAATGACCACACACAAACATATATCAATATACTTGTATAGGCTCACTCGGGAAGTAATGCAGCTAAAAAAAACACCAATATTAAACTTAACACAACCTAACCACAACAGTGAAAATATACTTATATAGGCTCACTCGGGAAGTAATGCAGCTAAAAAAACCTGCACAAATTAAAACTTAACCCAACCTAACCACATCTATGAAAGTTAAAATGATTGAAATCTAATCATTATTATATATTTTGATTTTTTACATCACCGTATCGCATCACATATGTTTAATAATTTATTTGTACATTGCGTAGATAGGAAATAATTATTATAAACTTGAAAAATATTAACTCTATTCCTGAATTTAACCTCAATAATACGGGTAAGAAAATTCCAATTTAAAAATTTGTATTCAGATATTCAAACCGGAAGTACGATTTCGTAAATCTACGTAATGTATTCTAAATTAAAGAAACTCATTTTTACGAAATTATTTACCATCAAATTATTCACGATAAAGTTTGTTATTAAAAATTTGCGTCGAATTTAAATTTTTCGATTACGTAAATCGATTAAAAAATGACACTATTTAACGATTATTGGTATCACGCGAATACATATTCAAAAAAGTAAATCATCCATGTCATCCCCGCTGCCTCACTTTATCACCCGCGTTCGCGAGATCCTAAGACTTACACACACACACACACACACACACACACACACACACACACACACACACACACACACACAGACAGACTACTTCGCTAATATAGTATAGATATATATATAAATATATATATATCTGAATTCCCTATTACTTATATATTCAATATATCTTTAAGTAATGATGTTCTTGCTATTCTAACAAACTTAACCTAGAAGACATTAACATAATATCTTCCACTCTGGTTCACTATATTCTTGATCAATATTTACCTAAACAATGCAATTTTTTAATTTATTTTGTGTGTGCATACTATATATCCCAATACTTAAAAAATAACCCCCGATACTTAAAAAACATTTCTTTATTTCAATATTAACCATACATATAACCCTATTATAATAAATAATCTTTTTCAGAAAAATTCCGGAATGTATTATTAATATACAATTGAATATATTGATGAGAAAACATACACTAAATAATATATTTCAGAGTTCATTTAAAAGAGTGAACTACCGACACTGCGCTACATCAAATACTGAAAATAATACTACGCCTAATCTCCATCAGTTTCCCGTCAACTTATACTATTAAACCACATTCATTTCAATATAGATTTCCTCATATATATATGATATCGGCAATATTGATGTATATGTTCCTCTTATCCATGTACATTCAGAGTGATCATTCAGCTGAATATGGATCCGCAAATATTGACGAACTAAGAACGCCTACTAAACAGAATAATAATAAGTAACCATTTTTTTTGTAATTTTGGACAATTCTATGGGGTGCGACAATTATTTGATATTTTAACATGGAGAAAATGAATTTTAATATGGGAATTTCACAAATTACTAAAAAATGACTTTTAATCTATTAATAATTTTTTTATATCGTGAAATTTTAATAAAATATAGAATAAGTATGATAATTATTATAAATAAACAAAATTAAATTGTTTATTTTCTTCATACATACTATAATAAGAGCTAGAGATAACACATATATTAAAGAATTAAGTTGTAGCAACTTTTTAAATATATTTTTGAATATTTTTATTATAAAATATTTTTCTATAGTAAATTCCAATGTAATATTTTATTAATAGTTAACGGACGACGTCCGTCGGATGTATAAGATTCAATTTAATATTTTTGTCGAACATGTCTTATAACATCTACACTTAATATCACTTACTATCACTTAACCTAATATCACTGAACCGGGCCCCCTTTTCTCAGATGATCACGTGATCATTAAGGGTACCCTTAATGATCATTCTCGCAAGTAGGTAATTGTTATTCAACTATTATAGCATGGCTTCTCTCGAACAATCTTCTTCTTAACTCCTATAGTAGTTGTGTATGTATACATATCCCATTAAACTATCATGTTTTCCTATAAACATTAAATACTAAATAAATATACCGAAAGTATTATCTATATCCTTACATCTCATGCATATTATATTATTGAATTACTTATTTATTCTATGCCACGCGCCATTACATTCTCAATTATAGAAAAAATACTGATTGGGTCGTATTAAAATATTATTTTCCATTATTTTAATTCAAATATCATTAGTGAATTTCCAATTTATCTACCCAACATCACCCTTCATTACAGTTTTCCTCAGGGACCTATTCTTGGTAATATCTTCATCTCATTATATATCTATTTATGCTTCAATTAATATATCATGGCTTATATCTAATATTCTACTTCTAAATCATAAACATATCAATACATATCAATATCATCAATACACCCTCTTCGATAGCTAATTTAAATATCGATGTTTTACTACAATTATAACTGACTGTCACCCCATTCATCCGTATCTGGCTTCTTTAAATATTAGAATTACTTTTGATGTTAATTCATCCCTAAATTCACACTTCGATAATTTATCTAATTCAGCAAACTATAGCATGTATCGTATATATATATATATATATATATATATATATATATATGTGTGTATATTGTTCTATCCTTACCAAACTACCTATATATATCCATCATACCCACGCGTTCATATATTTAATTTATAGCTATATATAGTAACACAAGAAACAAAAGTAGGTGAAAAATGGTATGCAAATAGCGCATTTACAACGTTGTAAATTTGGGTGCTATGTGAGCAAATAAAAACTAGTGCATATACATCATTCTCTACCTAAAAATACAACTTCATAATGTAAAATAAAAATATAAAATAGTGCATATACACCATTCTCCACCTAAAAATACAACTTCATAATGTAAAATAAAAATAAAAAATAGTGCATATACACCATTCTCCACCTAAAAATACAACTTCATAATGTAAAATAAAAATAAAAAATAGTGCATATACACCATTCTCCACCTATAAATACAACTTTATTATGTAAAATAAAAAAGTGCATATACATCAACCATTTGTATTTTCTAATTATCAATATAATTATGATTATAATTGTTGTTCAAGGTGAAACTTGAATAAAATAATTGTGATTTTGTAAAATACTATAATGATTATTCAATAAAATATGAATTTTAAAATAATAACTTATTTATTAAAAACAGAATATTAAATTAAATATAAAATTAAAATAATAATTTATAATTAATTTATATTAGTAATAAGTTAATAAATATATTAAAATAAAGAAAAAGTAAAATATTTTAATAATTAGGATTAAATTAAATAAAATATAAATAAATATATATATTATTAATTAATTTATTTAATGTTTACAGTTATTAAAAATTAATAGTATTATAAACTATTACAACTATAAAATATAAATGGTGCATTTACACTATTCTACGCCTATTTTTGCAACTTATTTAAAGTTATAAGTGGTATTTTTGAGTGTAAATACAACGTATTACAACTATAAAATTTAAATGGTGTTTTTACACTATTCTATACCTATTTTTACAACTTATTTTAAGTTATAAGTTGTATTTTTGAGTGTAAATATAACGAATTACAACTATAAAATATAAATGGTGTATTTACACTATTCTACACCTATTTTTACAACTTATTTTAAGATATATGTTGTATTTTTGAGTGTAAATACAACGAATTACAACAATAAAATATAAATGGTGTATTTACACTATTCTACACCTATTCTACAACTTATTTTACATTATAAGTTGTATTTGTGAGTGTAAATACAACGAATTACAACTATAAATTATAAATGGTGTATTTACACTTAAAAATACAACTTATTTTAAATTATAAGTTGTATTTTTGAGTGTAAATACAACGAATACCAACTATAAAATATAAATTTTGTATTTACACTATTCTACACCTAATAATACAACTTATTTTAAATTATAAGTTGTATTTTTGAGTGTAAATACAACGTATTTACACTATGTTACACCTATTTTTACAACCAATTACAACCAAATACAACCAATCGCAACATAATACACCTACTTTGGTTTCCTGGGAATGTC
The DNA here is from genome assembly GCA_964019155.1 of Osedax fenrisi. Classification (NCBI taxonomy): domain Eukaryota; kingdom Metazoa; phylum Annelida; class Polychaeta; order Sabellida; family Siboglinidae; genus Osedax; species Osedax fenrisi. The sequence continues at coordinate 3,120,934 of OZ025246.1, read as the reverse complement.
TATATTACATTAATGTAATAGTATTATTATTCATTCATGTTAATCGTGAATCATTACTATTATTATAAATTGTTTTATATTATCGTTTTGTTTAATTATTTTTTATTTATTAATTTATTATTCTCGTTCATCATTATCTATATTATATTATTTATGTGAGCCTACCATTGATATAGGATTGGCATGGGTATATCTATGATAAGTGGACATATACCAAAAACTCATCATATACAAATGATCAATATGTAGTTCAATTCTAATGTAATTAAATAAAATTTACATTTATAATATATTTAATATACTTTAAATACTAGATTATTTAGATATCAATGAATGTAAACGAAATACTACCATATGTTCAACTGTACCATATACTCATTGCGTAAATACAAAAAATGGTGGCCGATGTAGATGTATTAAAGGATATAGACTGCAAAGAAGAGTTTGTACAGGTTACAATATATTACAATATTTATATTATATATTACATTATATTTATTAAATAATTTATGTGTAAACCTAATGTGTATCGATAATTTATTTTGTTATCAAGTTTGTATGTTTTAATACATTTTATCTTTTTAATTTTTATATATATATAAATCTGTATTATATATTACTTCTATTTTCATTATATCTGATATAATATTTAATTCTTATTCTTATTATTATTATAATATATTTACTTTAGAAAATTTTACAATATTATCTTAAAATAGGGATTCATATATTCTTGATATAATCAATATTTCCCAAAATAATAGTTTTTTTCCAACTTAGTTCAAGCAAGATTTAATTTCCCGGATGATTAAAATATCTTATTTATTAAATAAAATCTAAATTATTACCCTTTTTCATAACTTAAGTTCTCTTAAGAATTCTGGAATGTCATGTAGCTATATAATTGAATAGATTTATTGCAAACAAATAAGTTACATTAAACATATATTTAAAATTTTGATTAAATATTTTAGAATTAATTGAGACGATAGAACTCCAATGAATATGCGCTACATTAATACTCAAATAAATATACCAAGAGTTTATCTATTCTATATCCTTACATCTCCTACATATTATATTATTGAATTTCTCACTTATTCTATTTCATGTGCCATTAAATTCGTATATCAATCCCAGAAAAAAAAATTCGATATAGAAAATAGTTAGTAGTGCGTATTATATTATTAATGTGTGGATAGAAGTCTAGATGAGAGGTTATAGTGACACCGAGGGTAGTTATAGATTGAGAAGTTAGCAGATATAGTATAAAAGGATGAGTGATTGATAGAAGATAACTGAGTCTTGAGAATATGATAGTATTAGTGTTAATAATAGTTAAGGAAATGGAGTTATGAGATAACAAATGAGTTAGATCAGTAATACAATTAAACATAGATATTTGAATCAGACCAGAATCGCTAGAACTAGGTAAATGCTATATATATGAAGATCATCGGCATAAAGATAATAGTTAATATTATGATATTAGGATATGTGTGAACAATTTATTTGATAGGAAGAATATAAATAATGAACAATATAGGGCCAAGAATAGATCATTATGGAACACCATGTATGTTAACATAAGGAGGAGACAACAGGTGTTAATCTTCACCGAAGATGTTCTAGATGAGGATGTTCCGATTGTGGAATTGACCATGTAAATTAATTTCATTAAGTCTAATAGATATAATATTGTGTTGAAAGTATCAAAAGCACTAGATAAGTATAGTAGTACGATATAGTATGGGGCTTTATTATCAAGAGATATGACAGTATAATTAATGATCTAAGTAAGGGCAGTTTCGGTACTACGATGAGGAGAATATGCATTTTGATATTTATCAATAATAGCATTGATAATAATATAATTAAAAAAATTATTGGACATAACTTGTTCTAATGTCTTATATAAGGATGGTATCTGGGATATTGGATGATAACTTGATAAATTAGATGCATAATTGATGTCTGGAAGTACATTGATAATACTATACTTTTTATATTGGAATAATTGGTAAACAAGGAACAAATAACTGAATAATTTGGTCAGGAAGATGATAGGTCTGAGTTTTACCTACTAAGGTGGAAGATTATGTATAAGCTTGCTTAGAAAATATAAGTTTTTTTCTTATAAAGCTATCGAAAATTTTATAAGCAATAATATTAATTCAAGTTTATACAATGCATATTTATATTGTAGTCTACGAAGTAGTTGCCGCGAGTTAACAAACTCAATATGAAACCAGGGAAACTTATATACATTCGGTTGATAAGAGTAATGGAGGGTACAAAAATATCAAGCGACTGAGATAATTCCAAATTAAAATAATTAAAAAGTGTACACATATAAAAAGATATAATGTTGTTAAATTGATGGAATACAAAGTTAATAGATATTGGTTTATCAATAGAGGAGATTTTCCGAAACGATCTATAGATCTATAGAACGATCTATAGAAGGTGGATTAATTTGTATCACCGGCAAGTTTAAATCAAATAATATGGAAAAGTGATCATATATTAGAGAACTTTGAGTTGGATATGAAATTAATTTAGAATCAGCTAAATACAAAAAAAAGTCAATCGTATTACTATTAGTGTTAGTTGTAAAGCAAAAATGTTGCGTCAGGGAATACTAAAATATAAGTTCATTCAGAGATAAGGAATCATGATTTTATTATTAATTTGAATATTAAAATAACCAAGAATAGCCGTGTTAACTATGTGAAAGATTCTAAAATAGAAAAGAGGTCATCTAAGAAATAGGCTAGATGAAGGTGAACGGTAGATAAGTATAATTACAATGGTAAATAATGATGGGAACTGAATATTACAGATCAGAATTTCATATGAAGAAAAACATGGGGTAGATGATGAAATAAGCTTAAGTTCAGGTGAGAATAACAGCGTTTGGCCACACGATGATGTGATGTAGACCTATTAGTAAGCAATACTTAAAAAAAATTAGAGGTCAGTTGGGAAGCTAGATCTGAATCACCAATAGATAGCCAAGTCTCAGTAATTGCAGATATAGAAAAATTAGAATCAATAATTGATTGTGTAATCAAATTAACTTTATTTCGTACTGATCTATAATTGAGAAGTTGAAATAAATACTTGTTATGAGAGTGCACTAGTATTCAATCAACAGTTGAATCTTTTTTTAAGCGAATAAATCACATGATTGGAACCATTTATCAACACATTTTCTTTTTCCATTGCGGAATTCCAATTGTAGTAACTGTAGTATGTATGAGATTGAATAAGAGTTAATATAGCCTACTATACATATATACGTGACTAACCTTGTCTGGAAGTTCGCCGTATCTCGTATCGTGTATTACGATATATTATATATATTATATATATTATATATATTATATAGGTTATATGATATAATTATGTATAGGTGCTGATTAGTTGTGCATTAATAAGTAAGTGTCTCGTAAGTCATGTGTAATGGGCGTGGCTTAGTCACGCTATATATGTATAGTAGGCGTATTCAATAATACTACAGTAACCACTTACTGTGAAATTACTATAATCTACAAATGGATATAAATTAAATTTTCTTTATTTTGTATATAGATAAATATTATCGGTAAGCCTTCTAATTTTATTTCCGAGATAAGATGAACGATATTTAAAATTTACTTGTTCATATTTCGTAGTGTTATTCTTTGGGTTTGGGGTTGGTTGGATATTTGATTATGTTACTGCTATTCTGTGATCTATTAATTTATCTGTTCCTATTTTAGTTAGAAAACCAAATATTTTTTTAGTTTTCTCATGATAGGGTAACTAATTACAATTAAATTATTAACATTTATTTTAATATTTATCATAATTTTAGAAAATATTTTATAAAACCATAAATAGGATATACTGAATTGGATCCTCACTATAATGTATATGACTAAATACATACATTCTAATAAATAAATATAATATAAATAAAATTATAAAATATAAATATAAATATAATTAAATATCTATAGAAATACTATAGTAAATAATATATGAAAAAAACTTAATGTGAAACAAGTTTTAGGGGCCTACCTGATCTCAGGGGCGGGCCTTGCCCCGTAGGCCCCCCTGATAGCCCTCCCCCTGTGGCTTCGGGCCTGCCTACTAGTGATATATGAGTGGTATGGTAATATCTATGATAAGTGGAAATATATCAAACTCTCATCATATACAAATGATCAATATGTAGTTTAATTCTAATGTAATACAACTTTCATTTATAATATATATATAACATACTTTATATACTTTATTATTTAGATATCAATGAATGTAGACGAGATACTTCCTTATGTTCAAAATTACGACATTCTTATTGCGTAAATACAAATACAAGTTACGAATGTAAATGTAATAATGGATATGAAAAGAAAGGAGAAGTGTGTACTGGTTACAATATATTAAAATATTTATATTATATATTACATAATATTTGTTAAATAATTTAATAATATAATATATATCGATCATTTTAAATTTTTCTCAAGTTTGTATGTTTTAATAAATATTAACTTTTTCAATTTTTATATATATATATATACATCTGTATTATATATTCCTTCTATTTTTATTATATCTGATATCACCTTTAAGTTTTATTCTTATTATTATTCTAATGAATTTACTATAGAACCCATTACAATATTATCTTCAAATAAGGATTCATATATTCTTGATATATTCAATCTTTCCCTAAATAATGGTTTTTTCCTACTTAGCTCAATCATGATATAATTTCTCCAATGTTAAAATATCTTATTTATTCAATAACATTCAATTTATACCCTTTTTCATAACATCGGTTCCCTGAAAATGTTGGAATGTCATGTTGCAATATAATTTAATAGATTTATTGCACACAAAAATAAGTAACATTACACATTTAAGAATTAATTGAGATGAGATAACTCCAATGAATATGCGCTACATTAAATACTCAAATAAATATTCCAAGAGTATTATCAATCCTATATCCTTACATATCCTATATATTATATTATTGAATTTCTCATTTATTCTATTTCATATTCCATTAAATTCGTATATCAATCCTAGAAAAAAAATATCTTCTTGGAAGCCTACTAAAATATTAACTTCCTTTATTTTAAATCGATTATCATTGGTGACATTTTCAATATATCTACCCAATATCCCCCTTAATTAAATTTGTCTCCAGATACTTATTCCCTGCCACCTCCTACTCTCATTATATATACATATAATGCTTGTACATGATATTACTCCCTTATATAAATTATCACATATATGTGAATGCCATTCGAATATTGTTATTCTTGTCTTACTATTCCAATATACTATCAGATAACTTCCAATTATCTAACTATGCATAACTCAATAGATCATGGCTTATATATATATGTTATTTTTGTGTATAAATAAACATTCAATAAATCAATATAACATTATAATTCTGAATCATCAATATCTCTAAATCATCTCTCTTCGATAGCTAATTCAACTGTCGCTTTTTACTGCAATTATAACTGACATTTTATTTCGCATTTAAAATTTAACCTTTAACCCTAAACTCGTCCTTTTTAATCGTAACCCGCTGAAACTATATGAAAATCTACACTTTTATATCACATATAATATATGTATGAACTATAAAAATCAATAAAACAATATACATTATAATAAAATGATATCAGAATTTATTTTATGAAGAGAAAAAAATAATTATGTAATAGCCAGACAAAAGAAATTAAAATTAAATTATTTTGACAAATCTACAATACAAAAGAAAATAAAATTAAAAATATATATTTTATAAATACTTGGTATTCATCAAATGAAATATAAATAAAATATAAAATAATGTGTTAATTTATAAATTTTAAATGTACATTTTGAATGAAATAGTAATGTAAAAAAAAAAGACTGTTCACTTCGGCATTCAAAATTCAACTAAATATATATATATATATATATATATATATATATATTCCTTATACATGATAATATTCCCTTATATCAATTATCACATATATGTAAATGCATGGTTAGCAGAAGTAGGGGTTTTTGGGGTTTTTGGGTTTTTTGGGGGTTTTTCATTTTTGTTGTCATTATTATTTCTGGGTTTTAGTAGGGGACGTGAGGGGGTTGTGGTCGATGGCAATATAACCACAACGGTAATAGATATGAAAATATCTTACATAAACGAACTGTGTATAATGTTAATGTTACCTAATATTTTAAGAAAAATTTAAGAAAAATTAAATATATTGAATAATATTATCGATTATGTAAAAAGTGCATTTTCTGCTATATTATTGTAATAAATAGCGGAGAGTTAATGGTAAATTACAACACAATTAAAAACATTTTTATGATAATTTTTTTATAATATTAAACTACTCAATATTCTACATAAAATGAAATAAAAATTAATTAAAAATATTAATTATATAATTGAACAAAGATAACATAACAATACTATATGCTATGAGGGTATTTTGGTCGATATCATGAGGGGGTTTTGGGCGATGAATCGACCAATCAACGATAACAAATTTGCATAATTAAATTCTCTAAATAATATACAAATTGCGGTCGTTCCATTGAATGGTATATGATATACATTGATTTATACCATACAATTAATAAATTGTATTAATTATACTATAAAGATTATATACTACAAATATTAGATAGAAATAATAAAGTATATATTATATATATATATATATATATATATATATATGTATGTGTTATATATACATGTATGTGTTATACTTATTTGTATGTTTTATATATATATATATAATATAAAATTATAATGTATATCTTATTTATATATATATACTTATTTGTATGTTTTATATATATATAATATAAAATTATAATTTATATCTTATTTATATATATATATATACTTATTTGTATGTTTTATATATATATATATATATATATATATATATATATATATATATATATATATATATATATATATATATATATAATATACAATTATAATGTATATCTTATTTTTTTATATATATATATATATATATATATATATATATATATACTTATTTGTATGTTTTATATATATATATATAATATAAAATTATAATTTATATCTTATTTATATATATATATACTTATTTGTATGTTTTATATATATATAAAATTATAATGTATATCTTATATATATATATATATATAATAATAATAATAATAATATCAGATTCAGTTGATGACCGAGATCAAAAACCCAGGTATGGTATAGAAGTTCTATTGAACTTATCGAGATACCAACCTGCTCTTGGTAATGAGAGAATTAATACAAAATGAATAAATATAAATAAATATTTTACAATTCTATATTGTTCATTCGTGTTCTGTCTCATAAAAAAGCAATACAATAAAATTAAATATATCTCTCAATACCAAGAAATCATCATGTATATAACAATAAAATAATAATAAAATATAATAAAAATATATAATAAAATATTAAAAAATGTAAAAAGATACTAAAATAATAAATAAGTTAAACTATAAAAATCAAAGAAAACTAAAGACCAAAGGCTAGAGATAAAAATATGTACAATACGAACAATTTAAAAGAGGTAAAAAGAAGAAAAGATGATCATGTAAATAAAATAACAAACAATACAGATAAGGTGTAAGTGATTAAATATAACTATTTAAAAGCATGTTTTTAATATGTATTGTAAAAGTATTCAAATTCGTCAAAGATGATGTGGTTGTATTTAAAGCATTCCATAAATATGCGCCTTTGTAACGAATACTAAATTTATCATGATCAAATCTTATTTTTGCTATTAAGAATGTTCTATTTAACCTAAAAGTATATAAAGAGCAATTATAGGTAAATAACTTACAAATTGAACTATGCAAATAATGATTGTTATATATTCTAAACATATATTTATAAATGGATATATGATATATATATATATACTTATTTGTATATTTTATATATATATATATATATATATATATGATATCATTAACATATTATTGTCCCTATTTTAAATAACCTAATATTAAAACATTAAACACATCAATTCCCACTAACTCAGAATTATTTACAGATTCTAGTTTAATTCTATGTAAATATATTAATAATAATTAGATATATCACACACTTTGTTTTTCCTTGTTGGTCTGATTAAGCATGACTTGACACTATATATACATATATATATATATATATATATATATATATATATATATGATTATTCAGTAATATATAGAACTGAATTAATATAAATGATAATTATTTATTTTCATAAAATATAATTAATTTGTGAAATTATAAATAATAAAATATTCTTTATCAATATTATTAATATTATTAATTATATATAATTGTTTTCTTTAAATATACATATAACTATATTAATCAAATTAATGCAACTGGTAGGTTTGTATATTATGCATAATAAATATAATAATTATTAAACAAAATATTATTATAATATATATTATATAAACTATATATTAACTATATACTTTTTTAAATAATTCTAACAAAATTATAATAAATTACTCATAAACTAGTCATATATGTTGAATTTAGTGAAATTGTATATGATACATCGTTTAGCCCACATTATGTAAATATATTTACAATGGAAAAGTATAATTATGTTATATTGTACACTGTTAACCAGAGGATTAATCACAGGATTAATGATTATTAATTATTTATGTATATATATATAACATATATGATTTATTACAATTAATTCCATTTTTATAGTTGTCATATATATATAAATTAATATATTAAACTATTTATATATATAATATGTTTCAAGTTATTTAATAATACATTAAATTCATATATAATTTATCAATTTTAAAAATAAGATTACAAAAATAGCTTTATAAATTGTTCTTAATTATAAATTAATATATTAACTATTTTATTTAATAATACATTAATATATAATTGAATAGTATATAATTAATTGATTTTGAAATATTTAATAAATAATAATACATTCACAAGTGATTTATTAAATAATATTTTCATATATAATTTATTATAATAGTATTACAATATATTCTATAATATATATATAGTCTAGACAATATGTAAACTATAGTCTACATTCAACTTATATAATTAATAATAATTAATTTGTTATGTAAACTAGTTATTTAATTATAAATTAATATACTCTTTCAATATTAACAGTAGGATTTAAAAAAAAAACAATTATTTATAAATTATTTGTATGAAATAAACATATAGCCACATATATAAAATTAATTGATTTATAAATATTTCAAAAATACTAAAAAATACATAAATATATGAATGATTTATTAAAATATAATTATAATGATTATCCTTATGTATATTATCATATATATAATATAATAAAATGAGGGATTTATTAAAATATTAGAATGAGTATCCCATGTTCATATAAATTATATAATAAAATATATGTGTGATTTATTAAAATATAATTTTATTGATTATCATATGTTCATATATATTATTAAAATAAATGTAATTTTTGTTTATAAATTTATTTAAATTCACAAATTTAATTTAATTCGTGTATAATGCATGGCACTATAATTAGCATAGTTTAAATTAAACATGAATTCATAGTAAGATATGATACAATTATATAATATTTTATTTTATTTTTAATTGTTATATACATTTTTTAGACATAGTATTTATTTATCTTCCACATTTAGCTTATACTGAGATCCTTGATAACAACTGTATAACCCTTTCTTTTACCTAATGGAAAATTAATTAGTTATAATATAATAGTTATATTAAATATCGATAAATGCATATATGAATTTAATTTTAATAATATGAAAATATAGTATGTGATAATATTAAATTAACATATACATATTCTATAATAATTTTACAAATATTTTTTTTACATTTTGAGAAATAATGTTATTACACATATTTTATTACATACCTATTAAATATATATATATATATATACAATTAAAATGTAATTAAACTATATTCATATTATATATATAATATGATTTATACTAGTAAAATAATTAATAGATATTTGTATATTTAATAAATTTAACATATTTTAATATTGTATGTTAAGTAAAAACCATTTTTATGATAATCTGATAGGTTAGCCCAGGTTTATATTTTCTGAATCGGTTTGAATTAACTATAGGAAATTAAAATTATTATTATATAAATATTCAAACATTATTATAATATAATAATTATTTATATAACAATTATTAATTTAAAATATATTTATAATAATTTTTTTTAATTATTTGTTAAAATACATTTATTTAGGTGTATAATTTAATTATTTCTATTTATGTTAAATTTATAAAATTGACCTATATTTCACATTATGTATAAATAAGTTATTTATAATTAATTATTAAAGTATTTAAATATATACATTTAAATTAAATGTATATCAGATTACATATTTATATTTTAAATAAATATAAAATATTTTAATCTTAATATTGTATAAAGTAAAGTAAAGTTTAAGTAAGTAAAAACCATGTTTACAAGAGGAACATGAATTAGCCCACCTGCAGGATCTGCAGTGCAGGTTGATGATCTCTGAACCAAGTTAACTGTAGAAAATTAAATCATTAGTAGTATATAACTATAGTTATATATATATGCATGTATACATATTGTATATTTTGAGAATAATGTTATCAACTATATTTTTTTATAAATAAATGCATTTATATATTATAATTAAATTGTTATTTAAACTATATGTATATTATAATATATGATTTATGCTAGTAAATATATAATTTAATTATTTCTATTAATGATAAATTTATAAAAATTATAAAATGTACCCATATTTCACATTATGTATAAATAATTTATTTATAATTAATTATTAAAGTATTTAAATATATAAATTTTAAATTAAATGTATATCAGATTACATCTTTATATTTTAAATAAATATAATATATTTTAATCTTAATATTGCATGAGTAAGTAAAAACCATGTTTACAAGAGGAACATGAATTAGCCCACCTGCAGGATCTGCAGTGCAGGTTGATGATCTCTGAACCGAGCTAACTGTAGACAATTACATCATTAGTAGTATATAACCAATGACATATGGTCGTTGATATAACTATAGTTATATGTATATATGCACACATAATATAGACATAGAATAATAATTTAATTTTAATTTATATATATATATATATTGTCTATTTTGAGAAATAATGTTATCAAATATATTTTTTTATAAATAAATGCATTTATATATTATAATTAAATTGTTATTAAACTACATGTATATTATAATATATGATTTATGCTAGTAAATATATAATTTAATTATTTCTATTCATGTTAAATTTATCAAAGTAATTACATTATTTATCAATTAATTATTTATAAAAAAATACATATAATTCAATTATTATTAAATTTATTTTAATATCATAATATATGTATAATATACATTGTATATAATATATATGCATATTATGTGATTTTAATATTTTAAATTAAAAACCTAGTTTACGAGCAGGACATGTATTAGCCAGGTTGATGTTCTCTGAATCGATTTGAGTTAACTATAGAACATTTTATCATAGAATAATAATGTAATACTAATGTAAATTATTAATTTCAAATATATAAATATATACAAATATATATTGTATATTTTGAGAAACTGTTGAATAAATGTTAAATATATTTGTTATAAAATATAATTATATATAGTTTAATTTAATTATTTCGTGTCAGATTCTTTATAAATAAGTTATTTATATTAAAAAAAAGTATGTATAATTAAATATATATTCAATGAATTTTAATATCAGAATACATATTTGTATACATAATGACATTAATATATTATAATATTAATCAATATTGAATGTGTAATGTGTAATAAATAAAAACCATATCTACTCGAACGACTCAAATTGTCCACCTGAAGAATGTTCTCTGAGCTGAGTTAACTATAGGAAATTAAATTATTATTATTATATAAATATGCACAAAATATTATCATAGAATACTATTTGTATTCAAATATATATATATATATATATATATATATATTAGTTTTTATGGTGTACCCCAATATTCTATTCTTGGACAATTACTTTTTTCTATATTTATTAATTATATGATATTATGTTCTCCAAAAAATAAATACATATTATTTGCTGATGATACTAATATAATTATTAAATATAAATAATCTAATAATTATAAATTATAATTAGCATGTGATGAACTTTTTCTATGGTATATAGTATATACTATATACCATAGATTAGCATTATATTACCATTATATTACCATTATATAAACTTAATAAATTATCCATAAATAGGGATAAAACGAATTTTATATATGTAATGATAATATTTAATATATGTATAGATTATACACTTTTATCTCAGCTAACTTCTACATAATTTCTTGGAATAAATATGGATACTTGTTTAAATTAGAAATTTATTTAGGTTATATTAAAATATATTATTGAAAATTGTATGGATTATAAAAAATGTTTCATACTTTGTAAATACATCTACCATGATCAAACTATACTATACTATTCTTTATTTTATACACATTTAATTTACTGTATAGAAATATGGGGTCATCGTATGTATCAAACTTAAATTTCATTTATTTAATTCAAAAATTGATTTTAAACATAATTTTTAATAAACCAAATTATTTTGTTTCTCTATTTAAGGGAAAATAGAGGAAACTATAACATTATCTTTATGATATTTGTAAGTACAAGACTTGCATTTACATGTATAAAATATTCTATAAATTGTACCATCCTATTATTTTAAATCATTTTAAATTGAAGTCTACAAAATATTCAATAACAGGAGTTACTGTAATGTTATTCAACCTTATTTTAAATATAATTATATGAATAATACCTTAAGTAATTACTTACAGTCGGACCAAGACTTTGGAATGATTTAAGTATAGATATAAGAAATTCCTATTCCTTATCATTATTTTGTAAAAATCTTAAAATAAGTATATATAATAGTATTATTATATTATAATACTTAAGTGGTGATCACACCAAAAATGCCGGCAAAATATACCGCCATATTATGTCGAAATATCTACAGTTTAAAAAATAGAGAATATAATAAATCCTCTGTGATTGACACATATGGGTGCGTCTAATATGTGTCAATCAATGTATTAATAGATTGTATTATAAACAACTTAAAAACTTACAGCGTAGTAGATTGTTATAGTTATCGTTATCCTATTTGGCAGTAGAACGTAGTATTAGAACGTAGTATTAATTTATTTATATACATAACTAAACAGAGAAAACAATGAAAATATTAAAGTATTTATTATTAAAAAAGTTATTACAACAAAAACGTACTACGTTACGTAGAGAGGGTGTTTTTTGTTATCTATACTATACGCATCCCAGATAACCGATCTATTCTTAATTTCTCTCACGCATTTTATGTTTACTTCTTCTTTAGACATATTAATTTTCAAAATAATTTTTAATATATTTTTTATTATATTCATCTGTGATTGACACATATAGCCGTGTAGGACACACCTTCAATGTATTAATACATTTATTATAATTTAAAGTTTATCATATTTAATATATAATATAGCCTATATTATATATTATAAGTACATATATTTAATATAATTTAATATATAATATAGTATATATATATTATATATGATATTATTATATTTAACATATAATTTTATATAGATATATACAGTTATATAGGTTAATTTATTATTATATTATATTAAGCTCCTCTGTGATTGACACATAGGACACACCTTTTTGCCGACATAAATCAGAAAAATTAGGAATAATTCTATTTATTATGCAGGCATTTGTGTCGACATAATATATGCAGTTCACACCAATTTGTCGGTATATATGACTTATTCCGGCAAAAATGTCGACATATATGTCGACATAAGTCCGGTGTGTTCACCACTTTAGTCTATTTGACTTTGGAAAATATTTTTTATATACATTTTTATTATATTTATTTGACATTATAAAAAATACTGACTATATTCAATTATGACACTCTAAAAAACTGACTTTATAAAAATTATTATATATAATTTTATGATTTTGTTAGCTTTTATTTTATTTTTAATTACTTCAGGAAAATTTAAATTATAAAATTAATTTAAATATAGGCATATGTATATATGTGTATGTATGTATGTATGTGTATATAGTTATATGTAGATGTGTTCTGTGTATATGAATATGTATATATGTGTGTGCGAGTGTGTATATTTGTATATATGTACATTCGAAATTGTTAACCTTACATTGTATTGAATATATTTATTTATTTTGTTCTCTTGTTTCTTTTAGTTTTAAATGTTGGCTATCTCCTATTTATTTCCTCTATATTATATTTTAGTTTATGTTATTATAATGCTTGATGTATTTCTTAGATTTTAATTATAATTTTATAATGTATTTATGTTATTATATGTAGTTACATGATTATCATTATCATATTAAATAATAATGTTATACTATTATGACTTACTGGTTACATATATAATATAAAAAAATAAAATATATAATAAAATATTTATTATATATTTTAATTTTTTTTATATTATATATGTAACCAGTAAGTCATAATAGTATACTATTAATATATATAATTATATATATATATATATATATATATATATATATATATATTATAGTATATATAATATAACATTATATATATATATATACAATTATTATTTATTTCTTACTATTATCTATAATGATACTTATCATGTTAATAAAGGTGTAATTTTCTCGATAAGCAACATTGCTTCTATAATTATAATAGCTTATACGCTGCCATTGCCTAAATATGATAACTTTGATAATAATATATGTAATAGTTATATGATATGTATATTCAATATACTTACATATAAATATAAATTGCTACTAATGTCATAATGCTATATAACTTTCATATTAATAAGATTTAATAAATTATATATATATATATATATATATATATATATATATATACATTACATACAAATTATAGCATATATGATATATAATATATAAAAATGTATATATTTAATTTCTTACCCGAGTTATTGCTTTCTGATGTATTCATTTATATATCTTCCTAAAGCTCTGTCATAAATACAAGTCATAATATTCTTTATTTAATGTATTATATTTCGTAATTTATATGATTGGTAAACATATATGTACACGCGTAACTATATCAAAAACGTAATACAAAGTAATATAAAGTAATATAAAATCATTATAATAGTTTATATATTGCGTGTGTTGTATATTTGTCATCGAATTATGACGAATATACGAAAAAGTTTATTTTAATGACAAATTTAATGTTTGAGTACATAGGGCGACACCTATTAACACATTCGGAACTATCGCCCAAAACCCCCTCACGTACCATATTTTACTGATATTTACTAGTATTATTAGAATTGATAATACATAAATTTTATATAATGAAATACATATCCGAGATAGCTATCTAGTATATTAACATCTTTTTAATACGTAATCTAAAATTTAAATACTAATATTTAATATTCACGGAGTACTGACTACTTTGGCGAGGGCTAAATTGTATCGCCCAAAACCCCCTCACGTCCCCTATATAATTAATTATTATTATTTAATTGTCACATTTTAATTAATTTATAAGTAAGTTAATAATGATATACATATATATATATATATATATACTTTTTGATTCTACTCCTTAATTCCTCATATTATTGCCATCACTAAATCTGCAAATCATCATCTATTTAGAATTAGAAAAATACGATAAAAAATTACTGTATCTCTTACTAAAACTCTAGTTAATTCCCTTGTTCTCTCATGTATAGATTACTGTTCCTCGATCCTTATCAATCTTCCATTATACTCTCTCCTCCCAAAATCGAGTTATTCATTCATCAATCCGTACAAAATATAACCTACGTATTCGAGACCATACCTATATAGGATATACAGTATATACTTACTCATACCAACACTTACCTCCATGGTTCCCATTTAACAAATGATCTGATTATCGTATACTATCTATTGTTCATTCCTCAATATACTCAATATACAGAGCTCTTAAGAGCTCTTCGAATTGCCCCTCCTATATGTCTGCTTCTCTAGTACAAAGATCTTCCCTTCCATCTCTTAGAAACTATGAATCCAATTTTCTATCTACCCCAATTCTCCATCCATCAATAATGAATACTCGGGCACTGAGTTATATTTGTCCAAAACTATGGAATTCACTCCCACCCTATATTAGATCCATACAATAGCATAAAACATAAATGAAAGATATACAACAATTTATATCAGGTGGCAACCTGTAATACTAATATTGTTTGTCATTATTTATTAATTTACATACGGTTTATTCTATTTTATTTAATAATATTAATAGTATTTATTGTTTTACCTAATATATTATTTGTATTCTATATATTCAATCAATTAATCAATATATATATATTTAGATTTATATATATATATATATATATATATATATTTATACTGAGGAGTCTATTTATATCTACTATTATTATATGTGATTTAATAAATAAATATTATTATTAAGTGTATAAATATAATTATATTTCAAATATATATTAATTATTTATATTTATTTATAATATAAATCATTTATTATAATACTTGACATTTTACAATTTAAAATGTCATTAACCTTTATAGTATTATATTAATATATATTAAAACACTATTATATTATTTAATTTATATAATATATATATTTTTTTTAAATATTTTTCCTTGATTTTTTTATTTTTAAATTTAAGATAAAGAAAAACACCCAACACCCTAGAAACACCTAAAAACCCACCAAAAACCCAATAACTCAAAAACCCCTTATATATTTCTTAGATTTTTGGGGTTTTTGCCGACCCTGTGTGAATTAAATTCAACAATATTCATTATTGTTTTACTATTCCAATGTACTATCAGATAATTTCCAATTATCTAATTATGCTTTAATTAATACCCAGGAAACACATACTTTTTCAATCTGTATTAGATCCGGATTGAATCTGGATTAATTTCGGATCAAGATAAATGTATCCGGATCCTGATTTAATCCGGATTAAATTTGAATCATAGGATCCAAAAATATAATTTTATATAAAAATTAATTATGTTTACAATATACAAAGTTTGCTGTTTTATAAATGAAGAATATTATATATTTAATATATTAAATATACGAATATATATTATATTTGAGATTATATAATCTCAAATTTGTTTAATAATTATTAGATACGGATTAGATCCAGATTGGATTCGAATAAAATGTCGGATTAAACCTTGCATTTTGATTCAAATTCAATATTGATTCTATCCGGATTAAGTGATACGGATTAAATTTGGATTGTTCAATACGGATTAAGTGATACGGATTTAATTTGGATTGTTCAATACGGATTAAATCCGGATTATGCAATCCGGATTGAATTTGAATTTTTCAATACGGATTCAATTCGGATTATGTAATCAGGATTTAATTTGGATTGTCCTATATGTATTCAATCCAGATTAAGTGATACGGATTTAATTTAGATTGTTCAATACGGATTGTCAAATTGTATACATAATATATATATATACATATATATATATATATATATATATATATATATATATATATCCAGAAAATAGCAATAGCCTCATAATAACATCATAACATAATATTTAATAGCCTCAAATGTTTACATTGTTCTATTATGCAGCTATTTTAATAATATCAACATAATAGCAGCATACTATACTTTTAAAATTAATAGAAGCATAATAATAGAATTATATACTTTAAATAGCAACATAACAGCATCATAATAGCATGACAAATTAATAGCAGCATAATAGACATTTAATGGCAACATAATAACAGCATAATAGCACAATGTAAATATTTGATGCTATTAATTATGCTGTTATGTTCCTATTATAGGGCTATTACTGTATACTTTTAAAGATGTATACAAAAAGTTTTTAAATATTAATATATAAATATATTAAATATATTAAATATTTATTTATAAATATTTCCAATTATTTAGTTATTTATTATTTTATTAAATTTAAGTAAATCTATTGAATCTAAATTAATTAAAATAAATAAAAAATATTGAATATTTTTTGATAAATTTAACATATTAAAAAAATGTTTTTTTTTAAAAACAATTTATTTAACCTATATATAACAATGTAATATATAATATATATTTAAAATACAATATATTTATAAATACTTATAAAATAATTAAGATCATATAAGTATTTAGGGATCATACTTATATATGAGGGTACGTATTAGTGATGGAATTTAGGTTTCAGATTCAGTTTCGTTGAAAACATCTAGGTTTCAGTTTCAGTTTCGATTAAATTACACATGTTTCGAAACCGTTTCGAAACTAAATTGAACTATTAACTAAAGTAAGTAAATTAATTAACAAACTATTTATGTTGACTATACAATGTATACATAGTATACTATATATAGTATACTAAGTAACTCTCTTGGTTTTATTTTTGATAGTAAGTTATAGATGTTTTATCGATTAGATCTCAAGTGTATGTCAATCTTCGTCCTTCAATTTACACAACTTAACAACTATTAGAATTGTTTTACCATATAACATTTCTAAGCTCATATTGAATCCAAGTCCTATCTCGTATTGAGTACTTTAATTCTTTATATCACAGATTT
The DNA here is from genome assembly GCA_964019155.1 of Osedax fenrisi. Lineage (NCBI taxonomy): Eukaryota > Metazoa > Annelida > Polychaeta > Sabellida > Siboglinidae > Osedax > Osedax fenrisi. Next base: position 3,102,099 of record OZ025246.1, on the reverse strand, counting down.
CCTATATTTAATAAATTGCATAAATAGAGTTATACGGAGTTCGGTACGCTTACTATTTCGCATTAAATTATGTGATCATACTTGCAGTTCCGAAACATTATCTGGCATAAAATGGATATCTGGCAGATTTATAAACCCATAATTTTGTAAAATTCCCATAACAAGTATATAGGCTCCTCTAGTATAGCATATAGGCACCTCTAGTGTAACCTATAGGCATATCTACACTGTTAAAAATAACCATTTAGTTTTCGCTGAATAAACCTTTAGTTAGTGGTCCACTGAGTGAAGGGTTTGAGTAACCTTTAGTAAAAGCTTTAGTGAAACATGAAGGGTTTTGCTACATAAAGAACTAAAGGGGTATGAACAATATTAACTAAAGGGTTTTTAACTTATTTGAACTAAAGGGTTTTGAACTTAATTGAACTAAAGGGTTTTGAACTTATTTGAATTAAAGGGTTTTGAACTTAATTGAACTAAAGGGTTTTGATAAAATATTAACTAAAGGGTTTTGAACTTATTTGAACTAAAGGGTTTTGAACTTAATTGAACTAAAGGGTTTTGAACTTATTTGAACTAAAGGGTTTTGAACTTAATTGAACTAAAGGGTTTTGATAAAATATTAACTAAAGGGTTTTGAACTTATTTGAACTAAAGGTTATTTGAATTTTATTAACTAAAGGGTTTCGATAGAATATTAACTAAAGGGTTTTGAACTTATTTGAACTAAAGGTTATTTGAATTTTATTAACTAAAGGGTTTCGATAGAATATTAACTAAAGGGTTTTGAACTTATTTGAACTAAAGGTTATTTGAATTTTATTAACTAAAGGGTTTTAATAGAATATTAACTAAAGGGTTTTGAACTTATACTAGAAATATTTGATATAAAATATAAAATTTATTAAAATAAACACAAATAAAAATAATATGACAATAAAATAAAATAAAAATATATTATTATAATTTCCTATATAATCCAATTACACATCGTGGTACTGAACTGCACTTGATTTTAAATATATAATTGGAAATGAAAATAAGTGTTTTATTAATAGGAGGAGTAAAAACAATATTGAATATATAAAACGAATAAAACCACGAAACAAATACACGTTTAAATGACGAATTTCTACATATAAGTAGATTATCTATTCTTAATTCGTAATCTCCTTCATTTTCAAGAATAGTTGGATATGGCTTTAATATTTCCTGTAATAATATGTAATTTTTATTAAATGTTTTAAATTACTTAAAGTACTAACAGCTTTATTAGTAAGTATATATGATGAATCTTCTTTCAAAAGTAACGATATCCCCATTATGCATAATTCAATTTCTGCATCTATATAATATATATAGGTATTAATCAGATTGTGTAGATAGGGTGTGTTATATCTTTGATAAGCAACATATTTAGCGCTAATATATACAATATTCTATTACTAATTTACCATGTTATAAATTAATTGTATTATTAATCTAATATCACATGTGAAAAAAATATACATATTTTTGAGTTTGCGTTATTTAAATCAATGTATATATTAGTTATATAAAATTAGTATGGATATCAATAATGTATAATATGTATATGATGTATAGGATATCAATTATGTATAATAAAATACAAATACACACCTTTCTTTTTTTCATTGCCAGACCCAATACACCATTTGTATTTTTCATAACAATTATTGAAACTTTCATTGTTCGACGGTTTAACATATTTTACTAATTTAGGTAAATAGGTAATAATAATGTCCACTTCATTATATTCTCCTATAAAGCCGTATCTGAGCTGTGCATCATTTAGTATCTGTATTAATGTAAAAAATGTAATAAAATAATGTAAAACCTAATATTTGTAATGATGATATATATGAAATAAGTATTTATAAATTATTAAGAAAAGTTAAAAACATAAGTAGACTCTTTTAAGTTTAAGTGACTTTTAGTTTATCATTCATTTTATTAAGATTAATTTATTGTTAATAAGTATTTATAAATTATTAAGAAAAGTTAAAAACATAAGTAGATTATTTTAAGTTTAAGTGACTTTTAGTTTATCATTCATTTTATTAAGATTATTTTATTGTTATAATATTTTATATTTATATATTTAAATTAAATAAATATAAATCTGTACAATCTTATTATTAGTATACTTATTTGCATAATACTGTACTACAGTACCAATTCTACTAAAATTATATATTAATAACCATATCACATAGTGAAATTGCCGGATACTCCTTGATCATCTCTTGAATGGAAATAGTGTCATTACTAAATAGCTTATCTCTGTCATCTACTGTTTCTGCCATCAAATAACTGTAAAATAATAATTTATTTTATTACTTCACTTAATTAATAATAAATAATTATAAAATAAATATACAAACTTTAATATGTCATAATTTCTTTTAACTTTAAACATTTCCGCTACCATTTGTAGTTTATATTTGTTTACATTTTCAATTGTAATAGCTTCTTTAATATTCTTTATCTGTAATATATATATATATAATGTTATAAATATTAAGATATATTATTGGCTTATTTATAAAAGCGCATATATGTTTATTATAGAATATTAAAACAAAATTATAAGTATTAAGATATATTTACTTAAAGATATATCTATTATAATATGTTTTACACCTTCTATTGTTATAAGTCTTACATCTTCTAATATGAATATGTTTTACACCTTCTATTATTATAATAATAATAATAATAATAATCAGATTGGTTCGTCGTAATAAACGAGAGTGAACCCAGGTAGATATAGAAGTTCACTGAACTTATCGAGATATCTACCTGTCAGTAAAAGGAATGGAAAAAAAACAAACTGTAATAAAATTAACAATAGATAAAATAAAATTTGAAATTAAAAAAAAAATATAAATATAAAGTAAAATTTTTAATATTAAAATAGTTAAAATATAAATAAATATTATATATAAATAAAAATAAAATTATAATAGATAAAAATAATAATAAAACAAGATGTGTACAAATAAAGAGGGAAAAACAACACATAGTTCATAAATCGACCACAGCGAATGAATAGTATAAGGCTACCAACTTTCAGTAAGGATGTGCCAAGTCCTTAATAACTTAAGATGATCCCCTCACAATCATATCGGTATATATACCTTTTAATATTATAAGTTTTACACCATCTAATATTTATAATAATTAATAATTGATTACTAATTGTTATTTGTTATAATATAATAACAATTTTGAAATAGAGAACATGTTATAAACTAATATAATTTTATTTATAAAATTAATAATATTGGCATAATAATTTAGTTGAACAATACATTTGTATATAATAATTATACAAAACATTTAGAGGTGTGATTTATAATTTATATTATACGCTAGTGTAACATTTTAATTTTACACCATACAAATACATTATTTTACACTTTATAAACTCATATATTTTACACGTTTAAATAATTGTTATTAACATACACACATTATGATGTACACGCGTTAGGGTAGAAAGTCAACAGGCATTTTACACCTTTAAAATCTTCTTTATTATTTATAACAGTTTATATTAATAACATCAATTATAGTGAATTTAATATCATTTTGAGATACCATACATTGTAAGTATTACAGTAAACACATGAAATCAGTTTAATTATTTACTATGTGTCAAAATATGTTAAATTGTGGATTCATATTTATGAAAAAACATATCATATATAATTTAATAAACTAAAAATATAAATAAATTATGTAAATAAGATTGTAATATTAATAACCTAATTAATACATATATGACTATGAATAGTAAGAAACCATGGTTTATAAATATGAATGTTGACAAGTACACACTTACTATTATTTATGTATTAAAAATATACTTACTTTTTTTGTGTAAATCTTTCTTTTGATATTAAAGATCTCAGTAACTTTCCTTTTTCTGCCAATTCCAGGTGTACCATATTTTAGTTTTAGTTCATCATGTATAATATTTGTATTTTCACCTCTCGAAATACTCATACGTCGAAGAAATGATTTTTTCCATGAATCCTAAATATTAAATAAAATATTATATTTATATTTACATTTAATAAGTCATTTTATTGGTTATTATTATTTATATTAAATGTTATATATATTATCCAATCGCTCTCATTCTCGACAGCGCTTGGGTAATTTTATGAATTGTAAAATAAAAGTATATACTAATAGTTAAATTATAATCAGATGGTTAAATTAAATATATTATTAAAATGTACTAACTTTACTGCCAAGATAAGGGTATGTATTTAATAAAGACGAGATTATTCTATTAATTCCAGTAATACTTAAAACTCTATTCAAAAATAAATATTATTTAATATAATATATTTGTTATTAATATTTAATATAATTTACTATTACATTTATATATTTATATAAAATTATCTATTTTATATATTATTAACTACTTTATAATTTATAGATCCATTAACATATAATTAACTAATTATATATTAATAAAATGACATAAATATGTATTACTAACAATGAATATCTCATTCGGAGATCTTCTATAATAAAGTGAATAATTTTTTTCCGATTAGTAGAAAATACCACATAATATTTTTCTTCATTTAATGAAGATAAAATCAGTTTTAATTCTTCATTAAATTCAGGAAGACTATCAGATCAGAATAAGGGTTATTATAGGATATATAAGTATTTGATCATTTATATTTTCTATAAAATATATAGCTAATTTTTAGTGAAGATCAATATTCAATAAAAAAAGTATTAATTATATTGTATATTAACCTATATCCAAATACATCATTCTTGTGATATGTTGATGGTTGAACATTAGGTAAACAGTTTGTTGAAGACGCTTGAATCATAGATGGTCGAATTTCTTGCTCATTTTCTCTAAAATATGACATATGATAATGTAAAATATTATAGAATATATAAGTATTTGATAATTTATATTTTCTATAAAATATATAGTTACTTTTTAGTGAAGATCAATATTCAATAAAACAAATTATTAATTATATTGTATATTAACCTATATCCATATAGATCTTGGGTTAGTGAGGGTTGAACATTAGGTAAACAGTTTGTTGAAGACGCTTGAATCATAGATTGTCGAATTTCTTGCTCATTTTCTCTAAAATATGACATATGATAATGTAAAATATTATAGAATATATAAGTATTTGATAATTTATATTTTCTATAAAATATATAGTTACTTTTTAGTGAAGATCAATATTCAATAAAACAAATTATTAATTATATTGTATATTAACCTATATCCATATAGATCTTGGGTTAGTGAGGGTTGAACATTAGGTAAACAGTTTGTTGAAGACGCTTGAATCATAGATTGTCGAATTTCTTGCTCATTTTCTCTAAAATATGACATATGATAATGTAAAATATTATAGAATATATAAGTATTTGATAATTTATATTTTCTATAAAATATATAGTTACTTTTTAGTGAAGATCAATATTCAATAAAACAAATTATTAATTATATTGTATATTAACCTATATCCATATAGATCTTGGGTTATCTCAATTATAGAAAAAATACTGATTGGGTCGTATTAAAATATTATTTTCCATTATTTTAATTCAAATATCATTAGTGAATTTCCAATTTATCTACCCAACATCACCCTTCATTACAGTTTTCCTCAGGGACCTATTCTTGGTAATATCTTCATCTCATTATATATCTATTTATGCTTCAATTAATATATCATGGCTTATATCTAATATTCTACTTCTAAATCATAAACATATCAATACATATCAATATCATCAATACACCCTCTTCGATAGCTAATTTAAATATCGATGTTTTACTACAATTATAACTGACTGTCACCCCATTCATCCGTATCTGGCTTCTTTAAATATTAGAATTACTTTTGATGTTAATTCATCCCTAAATTCACACTTCGATAATTTATCTAATTCAGCAAACTATAGCATGTATCGTATATATATATATATATATATATATATATATATATATATATATATATGTGTGTATATCGTTCTATCCTTACCAAACTACCTATATATATCCATCATACCCACGCGTTCATATATTTAATTTATAGCTATATATAGTAACACAAGAAACAAAAGTAGGTGAAAAATGGTATGCAAATAGCGCATTTACAACGTTGTAAATTTGGGTGCTATGTGAGCAAATAAAAACTAGTGCATATACATCATTCTCTACCTAAAAATACAACTTCATAATGTAAAATAAAAATATAAAATAGTGCATATACACCATTCTCCACCTAAAAATACAACTTAATAATGTAAAATAAAAATAAAAAATAGTGCATATACACCATTCTCCACCTAAAAATACAACTTCATAATGTAAAATAAAAATAAAAAATAGTGCATATACACCATTCTCCACCTATAAATACAACTTTATTATGTAAAATAAAAAAGTGCATATACATCAACCATTTGTATTTTCTAATTATCAATATAATTATGATTATAATTGTTGTTCAAGGTGAAACTTGAATAAAATAATTGTGATTTTGTAAAATACTATAATGATTATTCAATAAAATATGAATTTTAAAATAATAACTTATTTATTAAAAACAGAATATTAAATTAAATATAAAATTAAAATAATAATTTATAATTAATTTATATTAGTAATAAGTTAATAAATATATTAAAATAAAGAAAAAGTAAAATATTTTAATAATTAGGATTAAATTAAATAAAATATAAATAAATATATATATTATTAATTAATTTATTTAATGTTTACAGTTATTAAAAATTAATAGTATTATAAACTATTACAACTATAAAATATAAATGGTGCATTTACACTATTCTACGCCTATTTTTGCAACTTATTTAAAGTTATAAGTGGTATTTTTGAGTGTAAATACAACGTATTACAACTATAAAATTTAAATGGTGTTTTTACACTATTCTATACCTATTTTTACAACTTATTTTAAGTTATAAGTTGTATTTTTGAGTGTAAATATAACGAATTACAACTATAAAATATAAATGGTGTATTTACACTATTCTACACCTATTTTTACAACTTATTTTAAGATATATGTTGTATTTTTGAGTGTAAATACAACGAATTACAACAATAAAATATAAATGGTGTATTTACACTATTCTACACCTATTCTACAACTTATTTTACATTATAAGTTGTATTTGTGAGTGTAAATACAACGAATTACAACTATAAATTATAAATGGTGTATTTACACTTAAAAATACAACTTATTTTAAATTATAAGTTGTATTTTTGAGTGTAAATACAACGAATACCAACTATAAAATATAAATTTTGTATTTACACTATTCTACACCTAATAATACAACTTATTTTAAATTATAAGTTGTATTTTTGAGTGTAAATACAACGTATTTACACTATGTTACACCTATTTTTACAACCAATTACAACCAAATACAACCAATCGCAACATAATACACCTACTTTGGTTTCCTGGGAATGTCTATATTACATTAATGTAATAGTATTATTATTCATTCATGTTAATCGTGAATCATTACTATTATTATAAATTGTTTTATATTATCGTTTTGTTTAATTATTTTTTATTTATTAATTTATTATTCTCGTTCATCATTATCTATATTATATTATTTATGTGAGCCTACCATTGATATAGGATTGGCATGGGTATATCTATGATAAGTGGACATATACCAAAAACTCATCATATACAAATGATCAATATGTAGTTCAATTCTAATGTAATTAAATAAAATTTACATTTATAATATATTTAATATACTTTAAATACTAGATTATTTAGATATCAATGAATGTAAACGAAATACTACCATATGTTCAACTGTACCATATACTTATTGCGTAAATACAAAAAATGGTGGCCGATGTAGATGTATTAAAGGATATAGACTGCAAAGAAGAGTTTGTACAGGTTACAATATATTACAATATTTATATTATATATTACATTATATTTATTAAATAATTTATGTGTAAACCTAATGTGTATCGATAATTTATTTTGTTATCAAGTTTGTATGTTTTAATACATTTTATCTTTTTAATTTTTATATATATATAAATCTGTATTATATATTACTTCTATTTTCATTATATCTGATATAATATTTAATTCTTATTCTTATTATTATTATAATATATTTACTTTAGAAAATTTTACAATATTATCTTAAAATAGGGATTCATATATTCTTGATATAATCAATATTTCCCAAAATAATAGTTTTTTTCCAACTTAGTTCAAGCAAGATTTAATTTCCCGGATGATTAAAATATCTTATTTATTAAATAAAATCTAAATTATTACCCTTTTTCATAACTTAAGTTCTCTTAAGAATTCTGGAATGTCATGTAGCTATATAATTGAATAGATTTATTGCAAACAAATAAGTTACATTAAACATATATTTAAAATTTTGATTAAATATTTTAGAATTAATTGAGACGATAGAACTCCAATGAATATGCGCTACATTAATACTCAAATAAATATACCAAGAGTTTATCTATTCTATATCCTTACATCTCCTACATATTATATTATTGAATTTCTCACTTATTCTATTTCATGTGCCATTAAATTCGTATATCAATCCCAGAAAAAAAAATTCGATATAGAAAATAGTTAGTAGTGCGTATTATATTATTAATGTGTGGATAGAAGTCTAGATGAGAGGTTATAGTGACACCGAGGGTAGTTATAGATTGAGAAGTTAGCAGATATAGTATAAAAGGATGAGTGATTGATAGAAGATAACTGAGTCTTGAGAATATGATAGTATTAGTGTTAATAATAGTTAAGGAAATGGAGTTATGAGATAACAAATGAGTTAGATCAGTAATACAATTAAACATAGATATTTGAATCAGACCAGAATCGCTAGAACTAGGTAAATGCTATATATATGAAGATCATCGGCATAAAGATAATAGTTAATATTATGATATTAGGATATGTGTGAACAATTTATTTGATAGGAAGAATATAAATAATGAACAATATAGGGCCAAGAATAGATCATTATGGAACACCATGTATGTTAACATAAGGAGGAGACAACAGGTGTTAATCTTCACCGAAGATGTTCTAGATGAGGATGTTCCGATTGTGGAATTGACCATGTAAATTAATTTCATTAAGTCTAATAGATATAATATTGTGTTGAAAGTATCAAAAGCACTAGATAAGTATAGTAGTACGATATAGTATGGGGCTTTATTATCAAGAGATATGACAGTATAATTAATGATCTAAGTAAGGGCAGTTTCGGTACTACGATGAGGAGAATATGCATTTTGATATTTATCAATAATAGCATTGATAATAATATAATTAAAAAAATTATTGGACATAACTTGTTCTAATGTCTTATATAAGGATGGTATCTGGGATATTGGATGATAACTTGATAAATTAGATGCATAATTGATGTCTGGAAGTACATTGATAATACTATACTTTTTATATTGGAATAATTGGTAAACAAGGAACAAATAACTGAATAATTTGGTCAGGAAGATGATAGGTCTGAGTTTTACCTACTAAGGTGGAAGATTATGTATAAGCTTGCTTAGAAAATATAAGTTTTTTTCTTATAAAGCTATCGAAAATTTTATAAGCAATAATATTAATTCAAGTTTATACAATGCATATTTATATTGTAGTCTACGAAGTAGTTGCCGCGAGTTAACAAACTCAATATGAAACCAGGGAAACTTATATACATTCGGTTGATAAGAGTAATGGAGGGTACAAAAATATCAAGCGACTGAGATAATTCCAAATTAAAATAATTAAAAAGTGTACACATATAAAAAGATATAATGTTGTTAAATTGATGGAATACAAAGTTAATAGATATTGGTTTATCAATAGAGGAGATTTTCCGAAACGATCTATAGATCTATAGAACGATCTATAGAAGGTGGATTAATTTGTATCACCGGCAAGTTTAAATCAAATAATATGGAAAAGTGATCATATATTAGAGAACTTTGAGTTGGATATGAAATTAATTTAGAATCAGCTAAATACAAAAAAAAGTCAATCGTATTACTATTAGTGTTAGTTGTAAAGCAAAAATGTTGCGTCAGGGAATACTAAAATATAAGTTCATTCAGAGATAAGGAATCATGATTTTATTATTAATTTGAATATTAAAATAACCAAGAATAGCCGTGTTAACTATGTGAAAGATTCTAAAATAGAAAAGAGGTCATCTAAGAAATAGGCTAGATGAAGGTGAACGGTAGATAAGTATAATTACAATGGTAAATAATGATGGGAACTGAATATTACAGATCAGAATTTCATATGAAGAAAAACATGGGGTAGATGATGAAATAAGCTTAAGTTCAGGTGAGAATAACAGCGTTTGGCCACACGATGATGTGATGTAGACCTATTAGTAAGCAATACTTAAAAAAAATTAGAGGTCAGTTGGGAAGCTAGATCTGAATCACCAATAGATAGCCAAGTCTCAGTAATTGCAGATATAGAAAAATTAGAATCAATAATTGATTGTGTAATCAAATTAACTTTATTTCGTACTGATCTATAATTGAGAAGTTGAAATAAATACTTGTTATGAGAGTGCACTAGTATTCAATCAACAGTTGAATCTTTTTTTAAGCGAATAAATCACATGATTGGAACCATTTATCAACACATTTTCTTTTTCCATTGCGGAATTCCAATTGTAGTAACTGTAGTATGTATGAGATTGAATAAGAGTTAATATAGCCTACTATACATATATACGTGACTAACCTTGTCTGGAAGTTCGCCGTATCTCGTATCGTGTATTACGATATATTATATAGGTTATATGATATAATTATGTATAGGTGCTGATTAGTTGTGCATTAATAAGTAAGTGTCTCGTAAGTCATGTGTAATGGGCGTGGCTTAGTCACGCTATATATGTATAGTAGGCGTATTCAATAATACTACAGTAACCACTTACTGTGAAATTACTATAATCTACAAATGGATATAAATTAAATTTTCTTTATTTTGTATATAGATAAATATTATCGGTAAGCCTTCTAATTTTATTTCCGAGATAAGATGAACGATATTTAAAATTTACTTGTTCATATTTCGTAGTGTTATTCTTTGGGTTTGGGGTTGGTTGGATATTTGATTATGTTACTGCTATTCTGTGATCTATTAATTTATCTGTTCCTATTTTAGTTAGAAAACCAAATATTTTTTTAGTTTTCTCATGATAGGGTAACTAATTACAATTAAATTATTAACATTTATTTTAATATTTATCATAATTTTAGAAAATATTTTATAAAACCATAAATAGGATATACTGAATTGGATCCTCACTATAATGTATATGACTAAATACATACATTCTAATAAATAAATATAATATAAATAAAATTATAAAATATAAATATAAATATAATTAAATATCTATAGAAATACTATAGTAAATAATATATGAAAAAAACTTAATGTGAAACAAGTTTTAGGGGCCTACCTGATCTCAGGGGCGGGCCTTGCCCCGTAGGCCCCCCTGATAGCCCTCCCCCTGTGGCTTCGGGCCTGCCTACTAGTGATATATGAGTGGTATGGTAATATCTATGATAAGTGGAAATATATCAAACTCTCATCATATACAAATGATCAATATGTAGTTTAATTCTAATGTAATACAACTTTCATTTATAATATATATATAACATACTTTATATACTTTATTATTTAGATATCAATGAATGTAGACGAGATACTTCCTTATGTTCAAAATTACGACATTCTTATTGCGTAAATACAAATACAAGTTACGAATGTAAATGTAATAATGGATATGAAAAGAAAGGAGAAGTGTGTACTGGTTACAATATATTAAAATATTTATATTATATATTACATAATATTTGTTAAATAATTTAATAATATAATATATATCGATCATTTTAAATTTTTCTCAAGTTTGTATGTTTTAATAAATATTAACTTTTTCAATTTTTATATATATATATATATACATCTGTATTATATATTCCTTCTATTTTTATTATATCTGATATCACCTTTAAGTTTTATTCTTATTATTATTCTAATGAATTTACTATAGAACCCATTACAATATTATCTTCAAATAAGGATTCATATATTCTTGATATATTCAATCTTTCCCTAAATAATGGTTTTTTCCTACTTAGCTCAATCATGATATAATTTCTCCAATGTTAAAATATCTTATTTATTCAATAACATTCAATTTATACCCTTTTTCATAACATCGGTTCCCTGAAAATGTTGGAATGTCATGTTGCAATATAATTTAATAGATTTATTGCACACAAAAATAAGTAACATTACACATTTAAGAATTAATTGAGATGAGATAACTCCAATGAATATGCGCTACATTAAATACTCAAATAAATATTCCAAGAGTATTATCAATCCTATATCCTTACATATCCTATATATTATATTATTGAATTTCTCATTTATTCTATTTCATATTCCATTAAATTCGTATATCAATCCTAGAAAAAAAATATCTTCTTGGAAGCCTACTAAAATATTAACTTCCTTTATTTTAAATCGATTATCATTGGTGACATGTTCAATATATCTACCCAATATCCCCCTTAATTAAATTTGTCTCCAGATACTTATTCCCTGCCACCTCCTACTCTCATTATATATACATATAATGCTTGTACATGATATTACTCCCTTATATAAATTATCACATATATGTGAATGCCATTCGAATATTGTTATTCTTGTCTTACTATTCCAATATACTATCAGATAACTTCCAATTATCTAACTATGCATAACTCAATAGATCATGGCTTATATATATGTTATTTTTGTGTATAAATAAACATTCAATAAATCAATATAACATTATAATTCTGAATCATCAATATCTCTAAATCATCTCTCTTCGATAGCTAATTCAACTGTCGCTTTTTACTGCAATTATAACTGACATTTTATTTCGCATTTAAAATTTAACCTTTAACCCTAAACTCGTCCTTTTTAATCGTAACCCGCTGAAACTATATGAAAATCTACACTTTTATATCACATATAATATATGTATGAACTATAAAAATCAATAAAACAATATACATTATAATAAAATGATATCAGAATTTATTTTATGAAGAGAAAAAAATAATTATGTAATAGCCAGACAAAAGAAATTAAAATTAAATTATTTTGACAAATCTACAATACAAAAGAAAATAAAATTAAAAATATATATTTTATAAATACTTGGTATTCATCAAATGAAATATAAATAAAATATAAAATAATGTGTTAATTTATAAATTTTAAATGTACATTTTGAATGAAATAGTAATGTAAAAAAAAAAGACTGTTCACTTCGGCATTCAAAATTCAACTAAATATATATATATATATATATATATATATATATTCCTTATACATGATAATATTCCCTTATATCAATTATCACATATATGTAAATGCATGGTTAGCAGAAGTAGGGGTTTTTGGGGTTTTTGGGTTTTTTGGGGGTTTTTCATTTTTGTTGTCATTATTATTTCTGGGTTTTAGTAGGGGACGTGAGGGGGTTGTGGTCGATGGCAATATAACCACAACGGTAATAGATATGAAAATATCTTACATAAACGAACTGTGTATAATGTTAATGTTACCTAATATTTTAAGAAAAATTTAAGAAAAATTAAATATATTGAATAATATTATCGATTATGTAAAAAGTGCATTTTCTGCTATATTATTGTAATAAATAGCGGAGAGTTAATGGTAAATTACAACACAATTAAAAACATTTTTATGATAATTTTTTTATAATATTAAACTACTCAATATTCTACATAAAATGAAATAAAAATTAATTAAAAATATTAATTATATAATTGAACAAAGATAACATAACAATACTATATGCTATGAGGGTATTTTGGTCGATATCATGAGGGGGTTTTGGGCGATGAATCGACCAATCAACGATAACAAATTTGCATAATTAAATTCTCTAAATAATATACAAATTGCGGTCGTTCCATTGAATGGTATATGATATACATTGATTTATACCATACAATTAATAAATTGTATTAATTATACTATAAAGATTATATACTACAAATATTAGATAGAAATAATAAAGTATATATTATATATATATATATATATATATATGTATGTGTTATATATACATGTATGTGTTATACTTATTTGTATGTTTTATATATATATATATATAATATAAAATTATAATGTATATCTTATTTATATATATATACTTATTTGTATGTTTTATATATATATAATATAAAATTATAATTTATATCTTATTTATATATATATATATACTTATTTGTATGTTTTATATATATATATATATATATATATATATATATATATATATAATATACAATTATAATGTATATCTTATTTTTTTATATATATATATATATATATATATATATATATATATATACTTATTTGTATGTTTTATATATATATAATATAAAATTATAATTTATATCTTATTTATATATATATATACTTATTTGTATGTTTTATATATATATAAAATTATAATGTATATCTTATATATATATATATATATAATAATAATAATAATAATATCAGATTCAGTTGATGACCGAGATCAAAAACCCAGGTATGGTATAGAAGTTCTATTGAACTTATCGAGATACCAACCTGCTCTTGGTAATGAGAGAATTAATACAAAATGAATAAATATAAATAAATATTTTACAATTCTATATTGTTCATTCGTGTTCTGTCTCATAAAAAAGCAATACAATAAAATTAAATATATCTCTCAATACCAAGAAATCATCATGTATATAACAATAAAATAATAATAAAATATAATAAAAATATATAATAAAATATTAAAAAATGTAAAAAGATACTAAAATAATAAATAAGTTAAACTATAAAAATCAAAGAAAACTAAAGACCAAAGGCTAGAGATAAAAATATGTACAATACGAACAATTTAAAAGAGGTAAAAAGAAGAAAAGATGATCATGTAAATAAAATAACAAACAATACAGATAAGGTGTAAGTGATTAAATATAACTATTTAAAAGCATGTTTTTAATATGTATTGTAAAAGTATTCAAATTCGTCAAAGATGATGTGGTTGTATTTAAAGCATTCCATAAATATGCGCCTTTGTAACGAATACTAAATTTATCATGATCAAATCTTATTTTTGCTATTAAGAATGTTCTATTTAACCTAAAAGTATATAAAGAGCAATTATAGGTAAATAACTTACAAATTGAACTATGCAAATAATGATTGTTATATATTCTAAACATATATTTATAAATGGATATATGATATATATATATATACTTATTTGTATATTTTATATATATATATATATATATATATATATATGATATCATTAACATATTATTGTCCCTATTTTAAATAACCTAATATTAAAACATTAAACACATCAATTCCCACTAACTCAGAATTATTTACAGATTCTAGTTTAATTCTATGTAAATATATTAATAATAATTAGATATATCACACACTTTGTTTTTCCTTGTTGGTCTGATTAAGCATGACTTGACACTATATATACATATATATATATATATATATGATTATTCAGTAATATATAGAACTGAATTAATATAAATGATAATTATTTATTTTCATAAAATATAATTAATTTGTGAAATTATAAATAATAAAATATTCTTTATCAATATTATTAATATTATTAATTATATATAATTGTTTTCTTTAAATATACATATAACTATATTAATCAAATTAATGCAACTGGTAGGTTTGTATATTATGCATAATAAATATAATAATTATTAAACAAAATATTATTATAATATATATTATATAAACTATATATTAACTATATACTTTTTTAAATAATTCTAACAAAATTATAATAAATTACTCATAAACTAGTCATATATGTTGAATTTAGTGAAATTGTATATGATACATCGTTTAGCCCACATTATGTAAATATATTTACAATGGAAAAGTATAATTATGTTATATTGTACACTGTTAACCAGAGGATTAATCACAGGATTAATGATTATTAATTATTTATGTATATATATATAACATATATGATTTATTACAATTAATTCCATTTTTATAGTTGTCATATATATATAAATTAATATATTAAACTATTTATATATATAATATGTTTCAAGTTATTTAATAATACATTAAATTCATATATAATTTATCAATTTTAAAAATAAGATTACAAAAATAGCTTTATAAATTGTTCTTAATTATAAATTAATATATTAACTATTTTATTTAATAATACATTAATATATAATTGAATAGTATATAATTAATTGATTTTGAAATATTTAATAAATAATAATACATTCACAAGTGATTTATTAAATAATATTTTCATATATAATTTATTATAATAGTATTACAATATATTCTATAATATATATATAGTCTAGACAATATGTAAACTATAGTCTACATTCAACTTATATAATTAATAATAATTAATTTGTTATGTAAACTAGTTATTTAATTATAAATTAATATACTCTTTCAATATTAACAGTAGGATTTAAAAAAAAAACAATTATTTATAAATTATTTGTATGAAATAAACATATAGCCACATATATAAAATTAATTGATTTATAAATATTTCAAAAATACTAAAAAATACATAAATATATGAATGATTTATTAAAATATAATTATAATGATTATCCTTATGTATATTATCATATATATAATATAATAAAATGAGGGATTTATTAAAATATTAGAATGAGTATCCCATGTTCATATAAATTATATAATAAAATATATGTGTGATTTATTAAAATATAATTTTATTGATTATCATATGTTCATATATATTATTAAAATAAATGTAATTTTTGTTTATAAATTTATTTAAATTCACAAATTTAATTTAATTCGTGTATAATGCATGGCACTATAATTAGCATAGTTTAAATTAAACATGAATTCATAGTAAGATATGATACAATTATATAATATTTTATTTTATTTTTAATTGTTATATACATTTTTTAGACATAGTATTTATTTATCTTCCACATTTAGCTTATACTGAGATCCTTGATAACAACTGTATAACCCTTTCTTTTACCTAATGGAAAATTAATTAGTTATAATATAATAGTTATATTAAATATCGATAAATGCATATATGAATTTAATTTTAATAATATGAAAATATAGTATGTGATAATATTAAATTAACATATACATATTCTATAATAATTTTACAAATATTTTTTTTACATTTTGAGAAATAATGTTATTACACATATTTTATTACATACCTATTAAATATATATATATATATACAATTAAAATGTAATTAAACTATATTCATATTATATATATAATATGATTTATACTAGTAAAATAATTAATAGATATTTGTATATTTAATAAATTTAACATATTTTAATATTGTATGTTAAGTAAAAACCATTTTTATGATAATCTGATAGGTTAGCCCAGGTTTATATTTTCTGAATCGGTTTGAATTAACTATAGGAAATTAAAATTATTATTATATAAATATTCAAACATTATTATAATATAATAATTATTTATATAACAATTATTAATTTAAAATATATTTATAATACTTTTTTTTAATTATTTGTTAAAATACATTTATTTAGGTGTATAATTTAATTATTTCTATTTATGTTAAATTTATAAAATTGACCTATATTTCACATTATGTATAAATAAGTTATTTATAATTAATTATTAAAGTATTTAAATATATACATTTAAATTAAATGTATATCAGATTACATATTTATATTTTAAATAAATATAAAATATTTTAATCTTAATATTGTATAAAGTAAAGTAAAGTTTAAGTAAGTAAAAACCATGTTTACAAGAGGAACATGAATTAGCCCACCTGCAGGATCTGCAGTGCAGGTTGATGATCTCTGAACCAAGTTAACTGTAGAAAATTAAATCATTAGTAGTATATAACTATAGTTATATATATATGCATGTATACATATTGTATATTTTGAGAATAATGTTATCAACTATATTTTTTTATAAATAAATGCATTTATATATTATAATTAAATTGTTATTTAAACTATATGTATATTATAATATATGATTTATGCTAGTAAATATATAATTTAATTATTTCTATTAATGATAAATTTATAAAAATTATAAAATGTACCCATATTTCACATTATGTATAAATAATTTATTTATAATTAATTATTAAAGTATTTAAATATATAAATTTTAAATTAAATGTATATCAGATTACATCTTTATATTTTAAATAAATATAATATATTTTAATCTTAATATTGCATGAGTAAGTAAAAACCATGTTTACAAGAGGAACATGAATTAGCCCACCTGCAGGATCTGCAGTGCAGGTTGATGATCTCTGAACCGAGCTAACTGTAGACAATTACATCATTAGTAGTATATAACCAATGACATATGGTCGTTGATATAACTATAGTTATATGTATATATGCACACATAATATAGACATAGAATAATAATTTAATTTTAATTTATATATATATATATATTGTCTATTTTGAGAAATAATGTTATCAAATATATTTTTTTATAAATAAATGCATTTATATATTATAATTAAATTGTTATTAAACTACATGTATATTATAATATATGATTTATGCTAGTAAATATATAATTTAATTATTTCTATTCATGTTAAATTTATCAAAGTAATTACATTATTTATCAATTAATTATTTATAAAAAAATACATATAATTCAATTATTATTAAATTTATTTTAATATCATAATATATGTATAATATACATTGTATATAATATATATGCATATTATGTGATTTTAATATTTTAAATTAAAAACCTAGTTTACGAGCAGGACATGTATTAGCCAGGTTGATGTTCTCTGAAACGATTTGAGTTAACTATAGAACATTTTTATCATAGAATAATAATATAATACTAATGTAAATTATTAATTTCAAATATATAAATATATACAAATATATATTGTATATTTTGAGAAACTGTTGAATAAATGTTAAATATATTTGTTATAAAATATAATTATATATAGTTTAATTTAATTATTTCGTGTCAGATTCTTTATAAATAAGTTATTTATATTAAAAAAAAGTATGTATAATTAAATATATATTCAATGAATTTTAATATCAGAATACATATTTGTATACATAATGACATTAATATATTATAATATTAATCAATATTGAATGTGTAATGTGTAATAAATAAAAACCATATCTACTCGAACGACTCAAATTGTCCACCTGAAGAATGTTCTCTGAGCTGAGTTAACTACAAGAAATTAAATTATTATTATTATATAAATATGCACAAAATATTATCATAGAATACTATTTGTATTCAAATATATATATATATATATATATATATATATATTAGTTTTTATGGTGTACCCCAATATTCTATTCTTGGACAATTACTTTTTTCTATATTTATTAATTATATGATATTATGTTCTCCAAAAAATAAATACATATTATTTGCTGATGATACTAATATAATTATTAAATATAAATAATCTAATAATTATAAATTATAATTAGCATGTGATGAACTTTTTCTATGGTATATAGTATATACTATATACCATAGATTAGCATTATATTACCATTATATTACCATTATATAAACTTAATAAATTATCCATAAATAGGGATAAAACGAATTTTATATATGTAATGATAATATTTAATATATGTATAGATTATACACTTTTATCTCAGCTAACTTCTACATAATTTCTTGGAATAAATATGGATACTTGTTTAAATTAGAAATTTATTTAGGTTATATTAAAATATATTATTGAAAATTGTATGGATTATAAATGTTTCATACTTTGTAAATACATCTACCATGATCAAACTATACTATACTATTCTTTATTTTATACACATTTAATTTACTGTATAGAAATATGGGGTCATCGTATGTATCAAACTTAAATTTCATTTATTTAATTCAAAAATTGATTTTAAACATAATTTTTAATAAACCAAATTATTTTGTTTCTCTATTTAAGGGAAAATAGAGGAAACTATAACATATCTTTATGATATTTGTAAGTACAAGACTTGCATTTACATGTATAAAATATTCTATAAATTGTACCATCCTATTATTTTAAATCATTTTAAATTGAAGTCTACAAAATATTCAATAATAGGAGTTACTGTAATGTTATTCAACCTTATTTTAAATATAATTATATGAATAATACCTTAAGTAATTACTTACAGTCGGACCAAGACTTTGGAATGATTTAAGTATAGATATAAGAAATTCCTATTCCTTATCATTATTTTGTAAAAATCTTAAAATAAGTATATATAATAGTATTATTATATTATAATACTTAAGTGGTGATCACACCAAAAATGCCGGCAAAATATACCGCCATATTATGTCGAAATATCTACAGTTTAAAAAATAGAGAATATAATAAATCCTCTGTGATTGACACATATGGGTGCGTCTAATATGTGTCAATCAATGTATTAATAGATTGTATTATAAACAACTTAAAAACTTACAGCGTAGTAGATTGTTATAGTTATCGTTATCCTATTTGGCAGTAGAACGTAGTATTAGAACGTAGTATTAATTTATTTATATACATAACTAAACAGAGAAAACAATGAAAATATTAAAGTATTTATTATTAAAAAAGTTATTACAACAAAAACGTACTACGTTACGTAGAGAGGGTGTTTTTTGTTATCTATACTATACGCATCCCAGATAACCGATCTATTCTTAATTTCTCTCACGCATTTTATGTTTACTTCTTCTTTAGACATATTAATTTTCAAAATAATTTTTAATATATTTTTTATTATATTCATCTGTGATTGACACATATAGCCGTGTAGGACACACCTTCAATGTATTAATACATTTATTATAATTTAAAGTTTATCATATTTAATATATAATATAGCCTATATTATATATTATAAGTACATATATTTAATATAATTTAATATATAATATAGTATATATATATTATATATGATATTATTATATTTAACATATAATTTTATATAGATATATACAGTTATATAGGTTAATTTATAATTATATTATATTAAGCTCCTCTGTGATTGACACATAGGACACACCTTTTTGCCGACATAAATCAGAAAAATTAGGAATAATTCTATTTATTATGCAGGCATTTGTGTCGACATAATATATGCAGTTCACACCAATTTGTCGGTATATATGACTTATTCCGGCAAAAATGTCGACATATATGTCGACATAAGTCCGGTGTGTTCACCACTTTAGTCTATTTGACTTTGGAAAATATTTTTTATATACATTTTTATTATATTTATTTGACATTATAAAAAATACTGACTATATTCAATTATGACACTCTAAAAAACTGACTTTATAAAAATTATTATATATAATTTTATGATTTTGTTAGCTTTTATTTTATTTTTAATTACTTCAGGAAAATTTAAATTATAAAATTAATTTAAATATAGGCATATGTATATATGTGTATGTATGTATGTATGTGTATATAGTTATATGTAGATGTGTTCTGTGTATATGAATATGTATATATGTGTGTGCGAGTGTGTATATTTGTATATATGTACATTCGAAATTGTTAACCTTACATTGTATTGAATATATTTATTTATTTTGTTCTCTTGTTTCTTTTAGTTTTAAATGTTGGCTATCTCCTATTTATTTCCTCTATATTATATTTTAGTTTATATTATTATAATGCTTGATGTATTTCTTAGATTTTAATTATAATTTTATAATGTATTTATGTTATTATATGTAGTTACATGATTATCATTATCATATTAAATAATAATGTTATACTATTATGACTTACTGGTTACATATATAATATAAAAAAATAAAATATATAATAAAATATTTATTATATATTTTAATTTTTTTTATATTATATATGTAACCAGTAAGTCATAATAGTATACTATTAATATATATAATTATATATATATATATATATATATATATTATAGTATATATAATATAACATTATATATATATATATACAATTATTATTTATTTCTTACTATTATCTATAATGATACTTATCATGTTAATAAAGGTGTAATTTTCTCGATAAGCAACATTGCTTCTATAATTATAATAGCTTATACGCTGCCATTGCCTAAATATGATAACTTTGATAATAATATATGTAATAGTTATATGATATGTATATTCAATATACTTACATATAAATATAAATTGCTACTAATGTAATAATGCTATATAACTTTCATATTAATAAGATTTAATAAATTATATATATATATATATATATATATATATATATATATACATTACATACAAATTATAGCATATATGATATATAATATATAAAAATGTATATATTTAATTTCTTACCGGAGTTATTGCTTTCTGATGTATTCATTTATATAGCTTCCTAAAGCTCTGTCATAAATACAAGTCATAATATTCTTTATTTAATGTATTATATTTCGTAATTTATATGATTGGTAAACATATATGTACACGCGTAACTATATCAAAAACGTAATACAAAGTAATATAAAGTAATATAAAATCATTATAATAGTTTATATATTGCGTGTGTTGTATATTTTTCATCGAATTATGACGAATATACGAAAAAGTTTATTTTAATGACAAATTTAATGTTTGAGTACATAGGGCGACACCTATTAACACATTCGGAACTATCGCCCAAAACCCCCTCACGTACCATATTTTACTGATATTTACTAGTATTATTAGAATTGATAATACATAAATTTTATATAATGAAATACATATCCGAGATAGCTATCTAGTATATTAACATCTTTTTAATACGTAATCTAAAATTTAAATACTAATATTTAATATTCACGGAGTACTGACTACTTTGGCGAGGGCTACATTGTATCGCCCAAAACCCCCTCACGTCCCCTATATAATTAATTATTATTATTTAATTATCACATTTTAATTAATTTATAAGTAAGTTAATAATGATATACATATATATATATATATATATATATATATATATATATATATATATATATATATATATATACTTTTTGATTCTACTCCTTAATTCCTCATATTATTGCCATCACTAAATCTGCAAATCATCATCTATTTAGAATTAGAAAAATACGATAAAAAATTACTGTATCTCTTACTAAAACTCTAGTTAATTCCCTTGTTCTCTCATGTATAGATTACTGTTCCTCGATCCTTATCAATCTTCCATTATACTCTCTCCTCCCAAAATCGAGTTATTCATTCATCAATCCGTACAAAATATAACCTACGTATTCGAGACCATACCTATATAGGATATATAGTATATACTTACTCATACCAACACTTACCTCCATGGTTCCCATTTAACAAATGATCTGATTATCGTATACTAACTATTGTTCATTCCTCAATATACTCAATATACAGAGCTCTTAAGAGCTCTTCGAATTGCCCCTCCTATATGTCTGCTTCTCTAGTACAAAGATCTTCCCTTCCATCTCTTAGAAACTATGAATCCAATTTTCTATCTACCCCAATTCTCCATCCATCAATAATGAATACTCGGGCACTGAGTTATATTTGTCCAAAACTATGGAATTCACTCCCACCCTATATTAGATCCATACAATAGCATAAAATATAAATGAAAGATATACAACAATTTATATCAGGTGGCAACCTGTAATACTAATATTGTTTGTCATTATTTATTAATTTACATACGGTTTATTCTATTTTATTTAATAATATTAATAGTATTTATTGTTTTACCTAATATATTATTTGTATTCTATATATTCAATCAATTAATCAATATATATATTTAGATTTATATATATATATATATATATATATTTATAATGAGGAGTCTATTTATATATACTATTATTATATGTGATTTAATAAATAAATATTATTATTAAGTGTATAAATATAATTATATTTCAAATATATATTAATTATTTATATTTATTTATAATATAAATCATTTATTATAATACTTGACATTTTACAATTTAAAATGTCATTAACCTTTATAGTATTATATTAATATATATTAAAACACTATTATATTATTTAATTTATATAATATATATATTTTTTTAAAATATTTTTCCTTGATTTTTTTATTTTTAAATTTAAGATAAAGAAAAACACCCAACACCCTAGAAACACCCAAAAACCCACCAAAAACCCAATAACTCAAAAACCCCTTATATATTTCTTAGATTTTTGGGGTTTTTGCCGACCCTGTGTGAATTAAATTCAACAATATTCATTATTGTTTTACTATTCCAATGTACTATCAGATAATTTCCAATTATCTAATTATGCTTTAATTAATACCCAGGAAACACATACTTTTTCAATCTGTATTAGATCCGGATTGAATCTGGATTAATTTCGGATCAAGATAAATGTATCCGGATCCTGATTTAATCCGGATTAAATTTGAATCATAGGATCCAAAAATATAATTTTATATAAAAATTAATTATGTTTACAATATACAAAGTTTGCTGTTTTATAAATGAAGAATATTATATATTTAATATATTAAATATACGAATATATATTATATTTGAGATTATATAATCTCAAATTTGTTTAATAATTATTAGATACGGATTAGATCCAGATTGGATTCGAATAAAATGTCGGATTAAACCTTGCATTTTGATTCAAATTCAATATTGATTCTATCCGGATTAAGTGATACGGATTAAATTTGGATTGTTCAATACGGATTAAATCCGGATTATGTAATCCGGATTGAATTTGGATTGTTCAATACGGATTAAGTGATACGGATTTAATTTGGATTGTTCAATACGGATTAAATCCGGATTATGCAATCCGGATTGAATTTGAATTTTTCAATACGGATTCAATTCGGATTATGTAATCAGGATTTAATTTGGATTGTCCTATATGTATTCAATCCAGATTAAGTGATACGGATTTAATTTAGATTGTTCAATACGGATTGTCAAATTGTATACATAATATATATATATACATATATATATATATATATATATATATATATATATATCCAGAAAATAGCAATAGCCTCATAATAACATCATAACAGAATATTTAATAGCCTCAAATGTTTACATTGTTCTATTATGCAGCTATTTTAATAATATCAACATAATAGCAGCATACTATACTTTTAAAATTAATAGAAGCATAATAATAGAATTATATACTTTAAATAGCAACATAACAGCATCATAATAGCATGACAAATTAATAGCAGCATAATAGACATTTAATGGCAACATAATAACAGCATAATAGCACAATGTAAATATTTGATGCTATTAATTATGCTGTTATGTTGCTATTATAGGGCTATTACTGTATACTTTTAAAGATGTATACAAAAAGTTTTTAAATATTAATATATAAATATATTAAATATATTAAATAGTTATTTATTATTTTATTAAATTTAAGTAAATCTATTGAATTTAAATTAATTAAAATAAATAAAAAATATTGAATATTTTTTGATAAATTTAACATATTAAAAAAATGTTTTTTTTTAAAAACAATTTATTTAACCTATATATAACAATGTAATATATAATATATATTTAAAATACAATATATTTATAAATACTTATAAAATAATTAAGATCATATAAGTATTTAGGGATCATACTTATATATGAGGGTACGTATTAGTGATGGAATTTAGGTTTCAGATTCAGTTTCGTTGAAAACATCTAGGTTTCAGTTTCAGTTTCGATTAAATTACACATGTTTCGAAACCGTTTCGAAACTAAATTGAACTATTAACTAAAGTAAGTAAATTAATTAACAAACTATTTATGTTGACTATACAATGTATACATAGTATACTATATATAGTATACTAAGTAACTCTCTTGGTTTTATTTTTGATAGTAAGTTATAGATGTTTTATCGATTAGATCTCAAGTGTATGTCAATCTTCGTCCTTCAATTTACACAACTTAACAACTATTAGAATTGTTTTACCATATAACATTTCTAAGCTCATATTGAATCCAAGTCCTATCTCGTATTGAGTACTTTAATTCTTTATATCACAGATTTCCTATATTTAATAAATTGCATAAATAGAGTTATACGGAGTTCGGTACGCTTACTATTTCGCATTAAATTATGTGATCATACTTGCAGTTCCGAAACATTATCTGGCATAAAATGGATATCTGGCAGATTTATAAACCCAGAATTTTGTAAAATTCCCATAACAAGTATATAGGCTCCTCTAGTATAGCATATAGGCACCTCTAGTGTAACCTATAGGCATATCTAGTGTAGCATATATGCACCTCTAGTGTAGCATATAGGCACCTCTAGTGTATCATATAGGTACATCTAGCATATAGGCACCTCTAATATAGTATATAGGCACCTCTAGTGTAGCTATATTATATAGCCTATATATATATATATATATATATATATATATATATATGTATGTGTGTGTATATACTACATTCAATGTTACATTGTATACTAGTTTGTTATTTATTATATAGTATCATACTAAGTATGATATAATATAATTAATTGAAATTAATAGAATTATTATATATATATATATATATATCACATATATTATATGTGTTTGTATGTGGTCAAACATAACGAGTTAGTAATCTTGTATACGAATGTATACTCTATTCTTTATCTATTAACTGTATGCATTAATTCGTGTATATAAGCTAATTTATCTGCTCGAATGGCGGCCAGTCAATCTGTCAATCAAAACACATTCTCAAATATTGCGTAGTGGCATCGCTTGGGGTAAACTATTAATCTATGGTAACTACTAAGGTTATAAGGGTCACGCAGATTATAAATATTTGAAATAAATTTAAATTAATATTTTTTTTTAATTGATAATATAATTATATCGAGTAATGCAACTTTACTTCCATTACTCGGATTCCATATACACATACTCGAAACCTACTGTTCTAGCTACTCTAACATTCAAGACACTCGATACCCGCTCAATATCCGAGTACTCGAAACCGCTCGATAAATACTCGACTCGGAGCCATCACTAATATATATATATATATATATATATATATATATATATATATATATATAAACAATTTAATATATATATATATATATATATATATATATATATATATATATATATAAATATATATATATATATATTATAAAATATATATGAATGAATGAATAAATGTGATGAAATAAATCTTGATGAAATTATATATATATATATATAATATAAATAACTAATAAACCAAATATAAAATTTTAATAATATATATATATATATATATATATATATATATATATTAATAGTAACTTGTAAATATCACTTACGATAAATAAATGCAAATAATATGTATGTAAATATAAATAATCAAGTGTAAAAGTGAATAAAAAAAAGTAGAAATCAAACTGAAAATAGAAAATTTATAAAATTATAGCGTCTGTTTATATATTATATAGATAAGTTTATAATATCACAATATATGATATTTACCAATGACTGTATAAATTAAATAAATGTAAAAATTCCAATTTTTAATTTTGTTAAATAGGCATTATATTACACTGTTAGAAAAAGAGTTTTCTATACCACCGAAAAAGAGTTTTCCGAGTATCCCTGTATTATAACTCTTTTCGAGAATTAAGCAATAGAACATTATTTTGTAAAATAGTATTATAGATATTAATAATAAAACATTATATTAGTAATAAAACATTGCATCAAAAAGAGATTTTTCCTTAATAGCTACTTTATCTATATGTTTTTTAAAATTAATTTCTCTTATATTGTTATGTTTAAATCACTATATTGTTCTACTAAATATATATTAAATATATATATATATATATATATTAAATATATATATTATATATATAAAGTATTCATATTATGGAAAATATTATTTAACGAACAAATATATTTATAATAATTATTTTAATTCTATTTTTGACTTTAGATATAAATGATTGTAAAAATAGCCCCTGTAAAAATGGCGGAAAATGTAATGATCTATTAAATGCCTATACATGTATTTGTGTTATTGGATATACGGGTATGAATTGTGACTTCAATATTAATGATTGCATTAATATAGTATGTAACAATGGAGGATCTTGCATAGATGACATTAATAAGTACACATGCAAATGTGTATCTGGCTATGGTGGTGAATTATGCGCGTATGGTTAGTATAAATATTTCAGTTGTTTTATATTTTATTGAAAAAAGAAAATATACATTTATTTATATACAAATGTATTTTATATTTGTAGTGTATAATAAATTGTATACAATTAAGTAACATTTATCTAAAATACAAATAAATGAAGAAACATATTTTTTTTAATATTTAAAAAATTAATCAAAAATTATTTCAAAAAATATATTAAAAAATACAACATAACATATTTCAAATATAACAAAATATGTTGAAAACTCAAACCAAAACCGCCCCAACCCAGCGTTGCTCGTTTTTGATTATTTGCATATCTATCATTTATTAATTATAACTATTCCTGATTTGGGATTGCTTGCGGTACCCAACCGTGCTTTACTCATTGTTTAATAGTTTTCATATCTATTATTTATTAATTATGGATATTCATGATTCTGCCTTTCTAGTATATACAATAACATACATTTTTGATAAAATACAAACAAATTTAGACAAATATTTTATTATTTCAATAATTAGTGGAAAAATATTTCAAAAATATTTTATATAAATTTAGTTTGAATATATAACATATATATAAGAGTTTATAGAATTTATATATATATATATATATATATATATATATATATATTATATTTTATTATGTACAACATTTCCTTCTTTTTACTTATTCTATTTTGCAAGTTTATAGACTTTTTTGTGTACGTTTCATTATATAATATACTAGCCGTACCCGACCCGGCGTTGCTCGGTTTTGATTATTTTCCTATCTATTATTTATTAATTATAGTTATTCCTGATTTTGCATTGCTTACACGGCATTACTCGGTTTTTGATTTTTCATTATTTACTAACTATAGCTGTAATTGACTCGAAATTTCGCGATTTTTGATTTTTTTAACATAAATATTTATCTAATATAAATATTTAATTTTTGAGAAAAAAAATGCGAGTAAACCTAGAGTTCTATATTAAAAAGTTGTATACGAATTTGGATCAATATAAGCCACTTAACCACGTCAAGGTATCGTATATAAAGTGGATTTTTACTCACTATTAATTAATTTTTACTATGATTCAACATTGAATTATATCCATATTTTATATTGTTTTTAATACATAATTTCCAATATCAATTTTATTTTTAAACCATTCTGTATCTCTAATTTATGATAAATATACTATATTTTATGTTAAAAGTACATTAATTTGCCACTTTGTATTCTCGTAATATTAAAAAATAATTATAATTTATATAATATATATATGTAATATATATGTTTAAATATTTATCAACTATTATGAAAGATTGTGAAAAAACTACAGCCAATCAAATATTTTATAAATGTAATGAGACAGTTTTAATTTTAATTTTGAAATTTAATTTTAATAGACCCACTCGATAATTAACGTAAAATGATATTGGAAATAAATATTAATAAAACCGCAGCCTTAAAGTAGGTTTTACTGGAATTGCAACCTAAAATTTCATGTGTGATATATCTAGCTGGTCCGAACTCTGATTCACTTGTATAATAATGTATGTAATAATTTCAATAAAGTAATATCTATTTTTGTATATATATAGTATATTTTATAATACTTCCTTGTATACCACATTCCTAGTCATTCCATTATTGGCAAGAATATACAGTTGATTTTCATCTCTGGCCCTTGAACATCCGACATATAATTGACCGTGGGAAAAACACTCTGTTTCCAGATCTAATCCTACTACTTTAAAAGACTGTCCTTGAGATTTGTTTATAGTCATGGAAAAGCACATAGTCTTATAGGGAATTGTAGTCGTTTGAAGTTAAAAGGGTAATCGGAAGGTATTAGTGGAATTTTAGGAATCATAACTTGTTCTCCTTTATATTCCCCTGTCAATATTCTTGCTTCTATAATATGGTTTTTAAGATTGGTCACTAAAAGTCTGGACCCATTACAAAGTCTTGGTGGATCTAAATTTCTAAGTAGAATAATTGGAACGCCAACCTTCAATTCTATCATATGATCTGGTAATCCTGGAAGATTAATAGAGTTCAGGAATTCTATTGGGTAATCAACAACTTCATCTTCTTTCACTACTCTATCGATTGACATATATAATTTTGGATCTCCAGGAAATAAATTCAATAAACGTTTATTAATATTACATACATTATTATTTTTGGGGGCAAGTATACATCTTTCGCTAAGCCAATCTTCATCTAAATATTTTTCTAATAAATTTTCATATATTTTTGATATCAATTCATTATGATTTTTTACTATGATTCCACATGGAATTATATCCATATTTTCATTTTTCTTTAATACCCCATTTCCAATATCTAATAGATTTTGTTCAAACGACCCTGTGTCTCTATTTTTTGATAAATATACTCGCATGTTTTTTTTTAAAGTCAATTTTTCTATGTATTTCCATAATATTGATGTTTTTAGGCAGGCATTTATATGATCAGCTTTAGTTCCTCTTCGTACTACAGGTAAAATTTGTCTGAAGTCTCCACTTAGTAATAATGTTATTCCTCCCATTGGTTTTCTATCATTTACTATATCTCTTAACATTCTATCTACTGCCTCAAGAGCATATTTATGTGCCATTGTGCACTCATCCCATACAATGAATTTACAGTTTCTGAATTGTTCTGCCTCTTTTGAATTTCTCGTTATGCTACAAATTGAATTTTCATTTATTTTTATAGGAATTTTAAATGTAGAATGTGCAGTTCTTCCATTTAGTAGTAATGTAGCTGCGATACCCGATGATGCCACAGCCAACTGCTCTGTTCGAGACATTTTATTCTTAGCTAATAATAAATTTATTAAGAAAGTTTTACCAGTTCCAGCTGGAGCATCTAAAAAGAATAATTTCCCTTCTTCATTAATAACACTCTGCAATATATTATTGTATACTATTCTTTGTTCATAATTTAATTTATTCTCATCTATTTGGAGAATCCTATCATAGTTATGTTCATTTGGTATAGAGGATACCATTTCAATATTTACAAATCCATATTTCTGTAAGGAATCTCCTCCCATTCTTTTAACTATTCCTTGCACGCGTGCCAGAGATCCAAGAAATATTTCTTCATTATACTCAATTACTTCTTCGGTATTATTTCTTCTATATTCCAACAAAATATCTTCGTTCATGCATTCTCTATTATTCAACCATAATGATGGTATATCTGTTATTTCGCAGTGACAAATCATCATTGCGAATAGTTCTCTTATTTTCCTAGGAGATCTAGATATAGATGCTTCTTTTAATGTATTATCCCAGTGTTCATCATCTTCTAATAGATCTAACATTGCACATGCCTTCTTATATGTATTACATATTACCCCATTAACTGTTCTAATATCTTCGAATGATACTGGTCCTTTCACATTAGTTAATAATAGCCGAAGATAGAAGCATTCCAGATTCTTCTGATGTACCGTATATAATCTTCCAATGGTAGATGATTTAAATATCCCTTCACTAATTCGATCCCCTTGTAATCTCCTTTTCCATATTCTATTTCCTACTTGCCAAGTATAATATTGCGGGATATCTTGATATAATAAAGTCTTCGCAAAATTATCAATCCCGCATAAATCGAAGAAAGATGTAAGTATTGTCTTCGGAGGTATATTAATCCTTTCCCTAACATTACTCTCGGTAAAATAAATCCTTTGCCCATTCTCTAAATGAATCACTAATTGAATAATGGCCGGGTATCTTTGATGTATTTGAAAATCTAGTATTCTCCATATTGCCTCGTTACTACTTATATATCTAGCTATCTGATATCTTTTTATCTCATCTCATTTATCAGTTTCTTCTAATTCAACTATCGCCATATCTGAACCTTTATGAATGTATTTGCAAATATATTTAATGATTTTACGGAATTGCACATTTCAACATTGATATGTGCATTAAATATTTTAGATAATAATGGGCAATAAGGTACAACCCATCTATTATCTATTTGTATTTCTTTTCCGTGTATCATTTTAGTCACAATTTTTCCGCCATTATTTGCATCCCTTCTTCTATACAATGGATAACCATCTCTATCAGTTTGTGTTTCTCCTATAAAATTATTAGGGAAATTCTTTGAACATTTTCCATTACTCATGCAAGGAGATTTTATATTTAAATATCCACAAGGACCGTGAATCATATTATTCTTTACAGTATTGTATAGTTGTTAATCTTCTATATTTGGAATCTCTGCACTTATTATGCTATCTACTTATTTTAATTTTGTTTCTAACTAATATTTAATAATTCTAACTGTATCCGATGTAGATCTAGCGTTGTTCTTTTTAAGATTTATTCATAAAATATTTGTAAAAATAGAAAAAATAATTTAAAATATTATAAAATATATTTTAAAAAAGTGTCAATAAATATTTTTTTAAATATAAAAAATATTTCAATATATTAGTAACCTAGGCTAGTATACCAGGCTTTGCTAGGTTTTTGATTGTTTGACTATTTATTATTATTGATTATAGCTATTCCTGATTATGCTAAAATATATAATTGCTAAAAAATACAACAAATATTTAAAATATTACAAAATAATTTTTAAAAAAATGTCGAAAACTCAAACCTAAATCCAAATACAAACAGTACATTTATCGGTTTTTGATTGTTTTCCTATTTACAATTTATTAATTAGAGCTGTTCCTGATCCTACATTTCTAGTATATACAATTAAATAAAGTTTATCTAAAATACAAACAAATGTAGAAACATATTTTTTTTAATATTTAAAAAATTAGTGAAAAAATATTTCAAAAAATAAAACAGATATTTCAAATATTCCAAAATATGTTGAAAACCTAAACCCACACCGTTCCAAATCGGAGTTGCTCGGTTTTTTTAAATTATTTTCCTATCTATCATTTATTAATTTATAACTATTCCTGATTTGGAATTATTTGCCGTATCCAACTCTACTTTACTCGTTGTTTGATAGTTTGCCAATCTATTATTTATTAATTATGGCTATATGATTCTGCTTTTCATGTACAATAACATAAATTTTTCATAAAAAAATTCAAACAAATTTAGACAAATATTCGTTTTTAATATCTCAAAAATTAGTGGAAAAATATTTCAAGAATATTTCAAAAAATATTAAAAAAAATACAACACATATTTCCAATATTACAAAATATTACTTACAAAATTCAGAAAACCCAAACCGCACCCTGCGTTGTTCGATTTTTGATTTTTGATTGTTGTTGCCTATCTATTATTTATTAATTATAGCTATTCCTGATTCTGTATTGTTAGTATATAATAAATATTTCCAAATATTACAAAAATATTTTCTATAAATGTTCTACAAATATTTTAAAAAGTATAATATTTATATCTTATAATATTTATATCTTTATTATATAATTATAATATTTTAATTATATCTTTAAATAATATAATAACGATTAGTTGAAAAATATAAAAAAATATTTCAAATTTTTTAAAATATTTTTAAAAATAAAACAAAAAATATAGATAATATTACAAAATATATTTTAAAAAAATTTCAAAAAAATGTTTAAAATTATTTCAAAAAATTTCAAAAATATTTCAAAAAATTTCAAAAATATTTCAAAAAATTTCAAAAATATTTCAAAATTTTCAAAAAAATTTCAACAAATTTCAAAAAAAAATTCAAAAAAATTTTAAAAAAATACTTTGAAAAAAATGTAAAAAAAATCTTTCAAAAAAGCGACGCCGAAGATTTTAGATGACAAAAAATCATTTTAATGGCAAAAAGTCAATTTTTTAGGTTTTTCTGGGTTAGCGGTAAAAAGATTTTTTTAAGATATATACACATACCTACTTACAGTTCTAGAAGCTTCGACGATGCACATACCTAACTGCTAAAACCCAAACAGTTCCAAATCGGCGTTGCTCGGTTTTTTATTATTTGCCTATCTATCATTTATTAATTATAACTATTCCTGATTTGGAATTTCTTGCCGTACCCAACTTTGCTTTACTCGTGGTTTAATAGCTTACCTATCTATTATTTATTATTTATGGCTATTCATGATTCTGCTTTTCATATACAATAACATAAATTGTTGCTAAAATTCAAACAAATTTATACAAATATTAATATCTCAAAAATTAGTGGAAAAATATTTCAAAAATATTTCAAATAATATTTAAAAAAATACAACACTAATATTACAAAATATTACTTAATAAATATCGAAAACCCAAACCGCACCCTGCGTTGGTCGATTTTTGATTGTTTGCCTATCTATTATTTATTAATTATAGCTATTCCTGATTCTGTATTCATAGTATACAACAAATATTTCCAAATATTACAAAATATATTTTTTATAAATGTTCTACAAATATTTTAAAAAGTATAATATTTATATCTTATATTTATATATTTATTATATAATTATAATATTTTAATTATATCTTAAAATAATAATATTTCAACGAATAGTTGAAAAATATAAAAAAATATTTCAAATAATATTTTTTAAAATACAAAAAATATAAATAATATTACAAAATATATTTTAAAAAAATTTCAAAAAAAATTTTAAAAATAATTCAAAAAATTTCAAAAATATTTCAAAAAATGTCAAAAATATTTCAAAAATATTTCAAAAAATTTCCAAAAATTTCAAAAAAA
This sequence comes from Osedax fenrisi, assembly GCA_964019155.1. Classification (NCBI taxonomy): domain Eukaryota; kingdom Metazoa; phylum Annelida; class Polychaeta; order Sabellida; family Siboglinidae; genus Osedax; species Osedax fenrisi. The sequence continues at coordinate 3,066,960 of OZ025246.1, read as the reverse complement.
AATCAAAAAAAATTCAAAAAAATACTTCGAAAAAATGTCAAAAAAATATTTCAAAAAAGCGAGGCCGAAGATTTTGGACGACAAAAAATCATTTTAATGGCAAAAAGTCAATTTTTCAGGTTTTTCTGGGGTACGCGGTATAAAATTCAAAAAATTTTCCGGACCAAGACCATACTGTTGCAAATTTATTAAGATCGGGTATAAAATATTTTCGCGACGTACCCCGGTTCTCGAGTTACCTCACCAGATACACACACACACACATATATATATATAATTAAATAGACTTTCTTTTATATAATAGATATAAAAATTAATATATATATTTATATATATATATATATATACTTACAATATATTCAGTGTAAATAAACACACATAATATATTAAAATAGACTATGCATATTAGTGATTCATTCGAAACAAATGAAACCTGATAAAGTTGGTTTCGAAACAAATTAAACCGAATAAAGTTGGTTTCGAAACAAATGAAACAGGATAAAGTTGGTTTCGAAAAATAAAATATGGTCGATATAAAATCAATATTATAATAAAATTATATAAAGATAATAGGTAAGATATGATGTAACTAGACAGTATACTGTTGTAGTACTATTAGTGATTTAAATTTTTCCCATTTTTCATTATCTCGAGATAATAAAATCCTACAATTTATTATCTCAAGACAATCAAATCCTAAATTTCATTATTTCAAGACTCTCGAAAAAATGTGTCATTAAAATGATTTTTTATCATGTAAAATCTTAAGCAAAAAAAAATGTTAAAATATTAATAATTTTTTTTAAATATTTTTTAAATTTGTTTGAAATATTTTCAAATTTTAACAATTTTTTTAAATATTTTTAAACATTTTTTTGATATATATTTTTTAACATTTTTTTGAAATATGTCAATATATTTTTTAATATTTTCTTGAAATATTAAAAAAAAATTGAAATTAAAAAAAAAATTGTTAATATTTAAAAAAAATTAAAAACCAAATTACTAGTATCACTGGAAAGCTTATTTAATTCTATTATAGATGTCATATTGTAGTTATTTTTAATTTGTATTAAAACAAAGGTTATGATCACAATTTTTTTAAATATTTTTAAACATTTTGTTGATATATATTTTTTAACATTTTTTTGAAATATTTCAATATATTTTTTAATATTTTCTTGAAATATTAATAAAAAAATTGTTAATATTTAAAAAAAATTAAAAACCAAATTATTAGTATCACTGGAAAGCTTATTTAATTCTATTATAGATGTCATATTGTAGTTATTTTTAATTTGTATTAAAACAAAGGTTATGATCACAAATGTATATATTTTAATATTTATTGAAATATTTAAATACTTATTTTCCAAATTACATAACGTTGTGCTAGAAGTTGATAGTATGGTATGATGGAACATGATACTAAGATATTTAGTATAGTTTGCAGGGCAATATTTATTCATGAATTATTAATATAAAAATAATATCATAATATAATAATTATTAAATAATATTAAAAATAAAGTATATATAATAACTAAAAATGTATAATATATAATTTATTATATCATTTAACAACTACTAAGTTATATTCCTTATTTAATTACGAGTGATTATAACAATTATTTGCTGCACACAAATAACTTAATAATGTTATTTTATTATATTAATAATAATGTATTTAATAATATCTGTAATTAAAAATATCTGGGTTGTTATTCATGTGATCATCAATTACATACGAATACTCTAAATTATTCATATTTAAAAAATTATAATAACACCAATAATGGAAAAATATAAACACTAATAATATGATACATTTCAATACATTTTATTAAATAATTTAAATCCTTAAATTTAATATTCATTAAAAAAAGCTCGATAGAGTTTCAGTCCGATTCGACTCGAGCCGGACTCTGGCTCGACTCGACTCGAAAAACTCGACTCGTTTGAATCACTAATGCATATACGTATACAAATATAAATGTTAATAAATATATATATATAAACAATTTAATATATATATATTAGTGATGGGAATTTTACAAAAATCTGGGTTTCGAAACGGTTTCACTCAACAAATTTAGGTTTCAGATTCAGTTTCGTTGAAAACATCTAGGTTTCAGTTTCAGTTTCGATTAAATTACACATGTTTCGAAACCGTTTCGAAACTAAATTGAACTATTAACTAAAGTAAGTAAATGAATTAACAAACTATTTATGTTGACTATACAATGTATACATAGTATAGTATGCTAAGTAACTCTCTTGGTTTTATTTTTGATAGTAACTTACTATTAGTAAGTCATAGATGTTTTATCGATTAGATCTCAAGTGTATGTCGATATTCGTCCTTCAATTTACACAACTTAACAACTATTAGAATTGTTTTACCATATAACATTTCTAATCTCATATTGAATCCAAGTCCTATCTCGTATTGAGTACTTTAATTCTTTATATCACAGATTTCCTATATTTAATAAATTGCATAAATAGAGTTATACGGAATTCGGTACGCTTACTATTTCGCATAACATTATGTGATCATGCTTGCAGTTCCGAAACATTATATGGCATAAAATGGATATCTGGCAGATTTATAAACCCAGATTTTTGTAAAATTCCCATAACTAGCATATAGGCACCTCTAGTTTAGCATATAGGCATCTCTAGTGTAGCCTATAGGCACCTCTAGTGTAGCATATAGGCACCTCTAGTGTAGCATATAGGCACCTCTAGTGTAGCATATAGGCACCTCTAGTGTAGCATATATGCACCTCTAGTGTAGCATATAGGCACCTCTAATATAGTATATAGGCACCTCTAGTGTAGCATATAGGCACCTCTAGTGTAGCATATAGGCACCTCTAGTGTAGCATATATGCACCTCTAGTGTAGCATATAGGCACCTCTAGTGTAGCATATAGGCACCTCTAGTGTAACATATAGGCACCTCTAGTGTAGCATATAGGCACCTCTAGTGTAGCATATAGGCATCTCTAGTGTAGCATATAGGCACATCTAGTGTAGTATATAGGCACCTCTAATATAGTATATAGGCACCTCTAGTGTAGCATATAGGCACCTCTAGTGTAGCATATAGGCACCTCTAGTGTAGCCTATAGGCACCTCTAGTGTAGCATATAGGCACCTCTAGTGTAGCCTATAGGCACCTCTAGTGTAGCATATAGGCACCTCTAATATAGTATATAGGCACCTCTAGTGTAGCATATAGGCATCTCTAGTGTAGCATATAGGCACATCTAGTGTAGTATATAGGCACCTCTAATATAGTATATAGGCACCTCTAGTGTAGCATATAGGCACCTCTAGTGTAGCATATAGGCACCTCTAGTGTAGCCTATAGGTACCTCTAGTGTAGCATATAGGCACCTCTAGTGTAGCATATAGGCACCTCTAGTGTAGCATATAGGCACCTCTAGTGTAGCATATAGGCACCTCTAGTGTAGCCTATAGGCACCTCTAGTGTAGCATATAGGCACCTCTAGTGTAGCATATAGGCACCTCTAGTGTAGCATATAGGCATCTCTAGTGTAGCATATAGGCACCTCTAGTGTAGCATATAGGCACCTCTAGTGTAGCATATAGGCACCTCTAGTGTAGCATATAGGCACCTCTAGTGTAGCATATATGCATATCTAGTGTAGCATATAGGCACCTCTAGTGTAGCATATAGGCACCTCTAGTGTAGCATATAGGCACCTCTAGTGTAGCATATAGGCACCTCTAATATAGCATATAGGCATCTCTAGTGTAGAATATAGGCACCTCTAGTGTAGCATATAGGCACCTCTAGTGTAGAATATAGGCACCTCTAGTGTAGCATATAGGCACCTCTAGTGTAGCATATAGGCACCTCTAGTGTAGCCTATAGGCATCTCTAGTGTAGCCTATAGGCACCTCTAGTGTAGCATATAGGCACCTCTAGTGTAGCATATAGGCACCTCTAGTGTAGCATATAGGCATCTCTAGTGTAGCATATAGGCACCTCTAGTGTAGCATATAGGCATCTCTAGTGTAGCATATAGGCACCTCTAGTGTAGCATATAGGCATCTCTAGTGTAGAATATAGGCACTTCTAGTATAGTATATATGCACCTCTAGTGTAGCATATAGGCACCTCTAGTGTAGCCTAGAGGCACCTCTAGTGTAGCATATAGGCACCTCTAGTGTAGCATATAAGCACCTCTAGTGTAGCTTATAGGCACCTCTAGTGTAGCATATAGGCACCTCTAGTGTAGCATATAGGCACCTCTAGTGTAGAATATAGGCACCTCTAGTGTAGCATATAGGCACCTCTAGTGTAGCATATAGGCACCTCTAGTGTAGCCTATAGGCATCTCTAGTGTAGCCTATAGGCACCTCTAGTGTAGCATATAGGCACCTCTAGTGTAGCATATAGGCACCTCTAGTGTAGCATATAGGCACCTCTAGTGTAGCATATAGGCACCTCTAGTGTAGCATATAGGCATCTCTAGTGTAGCATATAGGCACCTCTAGTGTAGCATATAGGCATCTCTAGTGTAGAATATAGGCACCTCTAGTGTAGCATATAGGCACCTCTAGTGTAGCATATAGGCACCTCTAGTGTAGCATATAGGCACCTCTAGTGTAGCTTATAGGCACCTCTAGTGTAGCATATAGGCACCTCTAGTGTAGCATATTGTCACCTCTAATATAGTATATAGGCATCTCTAGTGTAGCATATAGGCACCTCTAGTGTAGCATATAGGCACCTCTAGTGTAGCATATAGGCACCTCTAGTGTAGCATATAGGCACCTCTAATATAGTATATAGGCACTTCTAGTATAGTATATATGCACCTCTAGTGTAGCTATATATATATATATATATATATATATATATATATATATATATATATATATATATATATATATATATATATATATTTATATATAATATATATATATATATATATATATATATGTATGTATGTGTGTGTATATACTACATTCAATGTTACATTGTATACTAGTTTGTTATTTATTATATAGTATTATACTAAGTATGATATAATATAATTAATTGAAATTAATAGTATTATTATATATATATCAAAAAAATGGAATGAAATTATTAAAAATCCATGTATTTCAATGCATTTAAAAAATAATAATTTTAAAAATATTTAAAAAAAATACCTCTTAAAACAGTATTCATAGATATTATTCATATATATTTGTTAATAGATTTATTTTTCTTCTTCTTTTTATTCATTTATTTTAATATATTTATTTACTCATTGTTTATTTGTTTATAAAAGTATTTTCCCCTACAGTATTAACTTTAAAAAAAAAAAAAATCTTTAATTTTTATTATATATAATCTTCATTTTTATTTCGTTTATATAAGGTATTTTTTCTTTTCAGTATTACAATTTTTAATAAAAGTATTCTTCTTCTTTTTATTTATTTATTCATTTATTTTAATATATTTATTACATATTCTTTATTTGTTTATAAAAAGTATTTTCTCCTACAGTATTAATTTTTTTTAAATAATCTCTAATTTTAATTTTTATTATATATAATCTTCATATTTTATTTCGCCTATATAAGGTATTTTTTCTTTTCAGTATTACAATTTTTAATAATTTATTCTTCTTCTTTTAATTCATTTATTTTAATATATCTATTACACATTGTTTATTTGTTTATAGAAAGTATTTTCCCATACAGTATTAACTTCTTTTTTTTTTCAAATAATCTCTAATTTTCATTTTTATTATATATAATCTTCATGTTTTATTTCGATTATATAAGGTATCGTTCTTTTCAGTATTATAATTTATATATATATATATAAATAATCATTAATTTAATTATTAATTTAAAAACAAAACAAAATTTAAATCACAAAAAATAATAAAATCAAAAATATTATTTTTGTTTTATGTTAGGTATTCAGGTGCAACTCCATTTTTTATTTTTAACAATTTATATATAATAACCTCATACTTTCTCTCTTTTTAGAGACATTTTAATTTTTTACATTCTTAAATATATTTATATTTATTTATTTTATGATAATCTAGACTATCCAAAAATATGATGATTGGGGAAATTCTAGTAAAAACATTAACTTGTTTATTAATGTCCCCATCATTCCTAGCCTGTTGGAGAGGTGATAAATCGATAAATGATAAATCTGATTTATTTATTTATTTATATATAAATATATATATATATATATTATAAAATATATATAAATGAATGAATAAATGTGATGAAATAAATCTTGATGAAATTATATATATATATATATATATATATATATATAATATAAATAACTAATAAACCAAATATAAAATTGTAATAATATATATATATATATATATATATATATATATATTAATAGTAACTTGTAAATATCACTTACGATAAATAAATGCAAATAATATGTATGTAAATATAAATAATCAAGTGTAAAAGTGAATAAAAAAAGTAGAAATCAAACTGAAAATAGAAAATTTATAAAATTATAGCGTCTGTTTATATATTATATAGATAAGTTTATAATATCACAATATATGATATTTACCAATGACTGTATAAATTAAATAAATGTAAAAATTCCAATTTTTAATTTTGTTAAATAGGCATTATATTACACTGTTAGAAAAAGAGTTTTCTATACCACCGAAAAAGAGTTTTCCGAGTATCCCTGTATTATAACTCTTTTCGAGAATTAAGCAATAGAACATTATTTTGTAAAATAGTATTATAGATATTAATAATAAAACATTATATTAGTAATAAAACATTGCATCAAAAAGAGATTTTTCCTTAATAGCTACTTTATCTATATGTTTTTTAAAATTAATTTCTCTTATATTGTTATGTTTAAATCACTATATTGTTCTACTAAATATATATTAAATATATATATATATATATATTAAATATATATATTATATATATAAAGTATTCATATTATGGAAAATATTATTTAACGAACAAATATATTTATAATAATTATTTTAATTCTATTTTTGACTTTAGATATAAATGATTGTAAAAATAGCCCCTGTAAAAATGGCGGAAAATGTAATGATCTATTAAATGCCTATACATGTATTTGTGTTATTGGATATACGGGTATGAATTGTGACTTCAATATTAATGATTGCATTAATATAGTATGTAACAATGGAGGATCTTGCATAGATGACATTAATAAGTACACATGCAAATGTGTACCTGGCTATGGTGGTGAATTATGCGCGTATGGTTAGTATAAATATTTCAGTTGTTTTATATTTTATTGAAAAAAGAAAATATACATTTATTTATATACAAATGTATTTTATATTTGTAGTGTATAATAAATTGTATACAATTAAGTAACATTTATCTAAAATACAAATAAATGAAGAAACATATTTTTTTTAATATTTAAAAAATTAATCAAAAATTATTTCAAAAAATATATTAAAAAATACAACATAACATATTTCAAATATAACAAAATATGTTGAAAACTCAAACCAAAACCGCCCCAACCCAGCGTTGCTCGTTTTTGATTATTTGCATATCTATCATTTATTAATTATAACTATTCCTGATTTGGGATTGCTTGCGGTACCCAACCGTGCTTTACTCATTGTTTAATAGTTTTCATATCTATTATTTATTAATTATGGATATTCATGATTCTGCCTTTCTAGTATATACAATAACATACATTTTTGATAAAATACAAACAAATTTAGACAAATATTTTATTATTTCAATAATTAGTGGAAAAATATTTCAAAAATATTTTATATAAATTTAGTTTGAATATATAACATATATATAAGAGTTTATAGAATTTATATATATATATATATATATATATTATATTTTATTATGTACAACATTTCCTTCTTTTTACTTATTCTATTTTGCAAGTTTATAGACTTTTTTGTGTACGTTTCATTATATAATATATATAAAAATTAATATATATATTTATATATATATATATATACTTACAATATATTCAGTGTAAATAAACACACATAATATATTAAAATAGACTATGCATATTAGTGATTCATTCGAAACAAATGAAACCTGATAAAGTTGGTTTCGAAACAAATTAAACCGAATAAAGTTGGTTTCGAAACAAATGAAACAGGATAAAGTTGGTTTCGAAAAATAAAATATGGTCGATATAAAATCAATATTATAATAAAATTATATAAAGATAATAGGTAAGATATGATGTAACTAGACAGTATACTGTTGTAGTACTATTAGTGATTTAAATTTTTCCTATTTTTCATTATCTCGAGATAATAAAATCCTACAATTTATTATCTCAAGACAATCAAATCCTAAATTTCATTATTCCAAGACTCTCGAAAAAATGTGTCATTAAAATGATTTTTTATCATGTAAAATCTTCAGCAAAAAAAAATGTAAAAATATTAATAATTTTTTTTTTTAATATTTTTTAAATTTGTTTGAAATATTTTCACATTTTAACAATTTTTTTAAATATTTTTAAACATTTTTTTGATATATATTTTTTAACATTTTTTTGAAATATCTCAATATATTTTTTAATATTTTCTTGAAATATTAAAAAAAAATTGAAATTAAAAAAAAAATTGTTAATATTTAAAAAAAATTAAAAACCAAATTATTAGTATCACTGGAAAGCTTATTTAATTCTATTATAGATGTCATATTGTAGTTATTTTTAATTTGTATTAAAACAAAGGTTATGATCACAAATGTATATATTTTAATATTTATTGAAATATTTAAATACTTATTTTCCAAATTACATAACGTTGTGCTAGAAGTTGATAGTATGGTATGATGGAACATGATACTAAGATATTTAGTATAGTTTGCAGGGCAATATTTATTCATGAATTATTAATATAAAAATAATATCATAATATAATAATTATTAAATAATATTAAAAATAAAGTATATATAATAACTAAAAATGTATAATATATAATGTATTATATCATTTAACAACTACTAAGTTATATTCCTTATTTAATTACGAGTGATTATAACAATTATTTGCTGCACACAAATAACTTAATAATGTTATTTTATTATATTAATAATAATGTATTTAATAATATCTGTAATTAAAAATATCTGGGTTGTTATTCATGTGATCATCAATTACATACGAATACTCTAAATTATTCATATTTAAAAAATTATAATAACACCAATAATGGAAAAATATAAACACTAATAATATGATACATTTCAATACATTTTATTATATAATTTAAATCCTTAAATTTAATATTCATTAAAAAAAGCTCGATAGAGTTTCAGTCCGATTCGACTCGAGCCGGACTCTGGCTCGACTCGACTCGAAAAACTCGACTCGTTTGAATCACTAATGCATATACGTATACAAATATAAATGTTAATAAATATATATATATAAACAATTTAATATATATATATTAGTGATGGGAATTTTACAAAAATCTGGGTTTCGAAACGGTTTCACTCAACAAATTTAGGTTTCAGATTCAGTTTCGTTGAAAACATCTAGGTTTCAGTTTCAGTTTCGATTAAATTACACATGTTTCGAAACCGTTTCGAAACTAAATTGAACTATTAACTAAAGTAAGTAAATTAATTAACAAACTATTTATGTTGACTATACAATGTATACATAGTATAGTATGCTAAGTAACTCTCTTGGTTTTATTTTTGATAGTAACTTACTATTAGTAAGTCATAGATGTTTTATCGATTAGATCTCAAGTGTATGTCGATATTCGTCCTTCAATTTACACAACTTAACAACTATTAGAATTGTTTTACCATATAACATTTCTAATCTCATATTGAATCCAAGTCCTATCTCGTATTGAGTACTTTAATTCTTTATATCACAGATTTCCTATATTTAATAAATTGCATAAATAGAGTTATACGGAGTTCGGTACGCTTACTATTTCGCATAAAATTATGTGATCATGCTTGCAGTTCCGAAACATTATATGGCATAAAATGGATATCTGGCAGATTTATAAACCCAGATTTTTGTAAAATTCCCATAACTAGCATATAGGCACCTCTAGTGTAGCATATAGGCATCTCTAGTGTAGCCTATAGGCACCTCTAGTGTAGCATATAGGCACCTCTAGTGTAGCATATAGGCACCTCTAGTGTAGCATATAGGCACCTCTAGTGTAGCATATATGCACCTCTAGTGTAGCATATAGGCACCTCTAATATAGTATATAGGCACCTCTAGTGTAGCATATAGGCACCTCTAGTGTAGCATATAGGCACCTCTAGTGTAGCATATAGGCACCTCTAGTGTAGCATATAGGCACCTCTAGTGTAACATATAGGCACCTCTAGTGTAGCATATAGGCACCTCTAGTGTAGCATATAGGCATCTCTAGTGTAGCATATAGGCATATCTAGTGTGTCATATAGACAACTCTAATATAGTATATAGGCACCTCTAGTGTAGCATATAGGCACCTTTAGTGTAGCATATAGGCACCTCTAGTGTAGCATATAGGCATCTCTAGTGTAGCATATAGGCACCTCTAGTGTAGCCTATAGGCACATCTAGTGTAGCATATAGGCATCTCTAGTGTAGCATATAGGCACATCTAGTGTAGTATATAGGCACCTCTAATATAGTATATAGGCACCTCTAGTGTAGCATATAGGCACCTCTAGTGTAGCATATAGGCACCTCTAGTGTAGCCTATAGGCACCTCTAGTGTAGCATATAGGCACCTCTAGTGTAGCCTATAGGCACCTCTAGTGTAGCATATAGGCACCTCTAATATAGTATATAGGCACCTCTAGTGTAGCATATAGGCATCTCTAGTGTAGCATATAGGCACATCTAGTGTAGTATATAGGCACCTCTAATATAGTATATAGGCACCTCTAGTGTAGCATATAGGCACCTCTAGTGTAGCATATAGGCACCTCTAGTGTAGCCTATAGGCACCTCTAGTGTAGCATATAGGCACCTCTAGTGTAGCATATAGGCACCTCTAGTGTAGCATATAGGCACCTCTAGTGTAGCATATAGGCACCTCTAGTGTAGCCTATAGGCACCTCTAGTGTAGCATATAGGCACCTCTAGTGTAGCATATAGGCACCTCTAGTGTAGCATATAGGCATCTCTAGTGTAGCATATAGGCACCTCTAGTGTAGCATATAGGCACCTCTAGTGTAGCATATAGGCACCTCTAGTGTAGCATATAGGCACCTCTAGTGTAGCATATATGCATATCTAGTGTAGCATATAGGCACCTCTAGTGTAGCATATAGGCACCTCTAGTGTAGCATATAGGCACCTCTAGTGTAGCATATAGGCTCCTCTAATATAGTATATAGGCACCTCTAGTGTAGCATATAGGCACATCTAGTGTAGCCTATAGGCACCTTTAGTGTAGCATATAGGCACCTCTAGTGTAGCATATAGGCACCTCTAGTGTAGCATATAAGCACCTATAGTATAGCGTATAGTCACCTCTAGTGTAGCATATAGGCACCTCTAGTGTAGCATATAAGCACCTATAGTATAGCGTATAGTCACCTCTAGTGTAGCATATAGGCACCTCTAGTGTAGCATATAGGCATCTCTAGTGTAGCATATAGGCACATCTAGTGTAGCATATAGGCACCTCTAATATAGTATATAGGCACCTCTAGTGTAGCATATAGGCCCTCTAGTGTAGCATATTGGCACCTCTAGTGTAGCATATAGGCACCTCTAATATAGTATATAGGCACATCTAGTGTAGCATATAGGCACCTCTAGTGTAGCATATAGGCATCTCTAGTGTAGCATATAGGCACCTCTAGTGTAGCATATAGGCATCTCTAGTGTAGCATATAGGCACCTCTAGTGTAGCCTAGAGGCACCTCTAGTGTAGCATATAGGCACCTCTAGTGTAGCATATAGGCACCTCTAGTGTAGCATATAGGCACCTCTAGTGTAGCATATAGGCACCTCTAGTGTAGTATATAGGCACCTCTAGTGTAGCATATAGGCACCTCTAGTATAGCGTATAGGCACCTCTAGTGTAGCATATAGGCACCTCTAGTGTAGCCTATAGGCACCTCTAGTGTAGCATATAGGCACCTCTAGTGTAGCATATAGGCATCTCTAGTGTAGCATATAGGCACCTCTAGTGTAGCATATAGGCATCTCTAGTGTAGCATATAGGCACCTCTAGTGTAGCATATAGGCATCTCTAGTGTAGCATATAGGCACCTCTAGTGTAGCATATAGGTACTTCTAGTGTAGCATATAGTCCCCTCTAGTGTAGCATATAGGCCCCTCTAGTGTAGCATATAGGCACCTCTAGTGTAGCATATAGGCACCTCTAGTGTAGCCTATAGGCACCTCTAGTGTAGCATATAGGCACCTCTAATATAGTATATAGGCATCACTAGTGTAACCTAGAGGCACCTCTAGTGTATAATATAGGCATATCTAGTGTAGCATATAGGCACCTCTAGTGTAGCCTAGAGGCACCTCTAGTGTAGCATATAGGCACCTCTAGTGTAGCATATAGACACCTCTAGTGTAGACTATAGGCACATCTAGTGTAGCATATAGGCACCTCTAGTGTAGCATATAGGCACCTCTAGTGTAGCCTATAGGCATCTCTAGTGTAGCCTATAGGCACCTCTAGTGTAGCATATAGGCACCTCTAGTGTAGCATATAGGCACCTCTAGTGTAGCATATAGGCACCTCTAGTGTAGCATATAGGCACCTCTAGTGTAGCATATAGGCCCCTCTAGTGTAGCATATAGGCACCTCTAGTGTAGCCTATAGGCATCTCTAGTGTAGCCTATAGGCACCTCTAGTGTAGCATATAGGCCCCTCTAGTGTAGCATATAGGCACCTCTAGTGTAGCATATAGGCCCTCTAGTGTAGCCTATAGGCACCTCTAGTGTGTCATATAGGCACCTCTAATATAGTATATAGGCACTTCTAGTATAGTATATATGCACCTCTAGTGTAGCTTATAGGCACCTCTAGTGTAGCATATAGGCACCTCTAGTGTAGCATATTGTCACCTCTAATATAGTATATAGGCATCTCTAGTTTAGCATATAGGCACCTCTAGTGTAGCATATAGGCACCTCTAGTGTAGCATATAGGCACCTCTAGTGTAGCGTATAGGCACCTCTAGTATAGTATATATGCACCTCTAGTGTAGCTTATAGGCACCTCTAGTGTAGCATATAGGCACCTCTAGTGTAGCATATTGTCACCTCTAATATAGTATATAGGCATCTCTAGTGTAGCATATAGGCACCTCTAGTGTAGCATATAGGCACCTCTAGTGTAGCATATAGGCACCTCTAGTGTAGCATATAGGCACCTCTAGTGTAGCATATAGGCACCTCTAGTGTAGCATATATGCACCTCTAGTGTAGCATATAGGCACCTCTAGTGTAGCATATAGGCACCTCTAGTGTAACATATAGGCACCTCTAGTGTAGCATATAGGCACCTCTAGTGTAGCATATAGGCACCTCTAGTGTAGCATATAGGCACCTCTAGTGTAGCATATAGGCACCTCTAGTATAGCATATAGGCACCTCTAGTGTAGCATATAGGCACCTCTAGTGTAGCATATAGGCACCTCTAGTGTAGCATATAGGCACCTCTAGTGTAGCATATAGGCACCTCTAGTGTAGCATATAGGCACCTCTAGTGTAGCATATAGGCACCTCTAGTGTAGCATATATGCACCTCTAGTGTAGCATATAGGCACCTCTAATATAGTATATAGGCACCTCTAGTGTAGCATATAGGCACCTCTAGTGTAGCATATAGGCACCTCTAGTGTAGCATATAGGCACCTCTAGTGTAGCATATAGGCATCTCTAGTGTAGCATATAGGCACCTCTAGTGTAGCATATAGGCATCTCTAGTGTAGCATATAGGCACCTTTAGTGTATTATATAGGCATCTCTAGTGTAGCATATAGGCACCTCTAGTGTAGCATATAGGCACCTCTAGTGTAGCATATATGCACCTCTAGTGTAGCATATAGGCACCTCTAGTGTAGCATATAGGCACCTCTAGTGTAACATATAGGCACCTCTAGTGTAGCATATAGGCACCTCTAGTGTAGCATATAGGCATCTCTAGTGTAGCATATAGGCACATCTAGTGTAGTATATAGGCACCTCTAATATAGTATATAGGCACCTCTAGTGTAGCATATAGGCACCTCTAGTGTAGCATATAGGCACCTCTAGTGTAACATATAGGCACCTCTAGTGTAGCATATAGGCACCTTTAGTGTATTATATAGGCATCTCTAGTGTAGCATATAGGCACCTCTAGTGTAGCATATAGGCACCTCTAGTGTAGCATATATGCACCTCTAGTGTAGCATATAGGCACCTCTAATATAGTATATAGGCACCTCTAGTTTAGCATATAGGCACCTCTAGTGTAGCATATAGGCACCTCTAGTGTAGCATATATGCACCTCTAGTGTAGCATATAGGCACCTCTAGTGTAGCATATAGGCACCTCTAGTGTAACATATAGGCACCTCTAGTGTAGCATATAGGCACCTCTAGTGTAGCATATAGGCATCTCTAGTGTAGCATATAGGCACATCTAGTGTAGTATATAGGCACCTCTAATATAGTATATAGGCACCTCTAGTGTAGCATATAGGCACCTCTAGTGTAGCATATAGGCACCTCTAGTGTAGCATATATGCACCTCTAGTGTAGCATATAGGCACCTCTAGTGTAGCATATAGGCACCTCTAGTGTAACATATAGGCACCTCTAGTGTAGCATATAGGCACCTCTAGTGTAGCATATAGGCATCTCTAGTGTAGCATATAGGCACCTCTAGTGTAGCATATAGGCACCTCTAGTGTAGCATATAGGCACCTCTAGTGTAGCATATAGGCACCTCTAGTGTAGCATATAGGCACCTCTAGTGTAGCATATAGGCACCTCTAGTGTAGCATATAGGCACCTCTAGTGTAGCATATAGGCACCTCTAGTGTAGCATATAGGCACCTCTAGTGTAGCATATAGGCATCTCTAGTGTAGCATATAGGCACATCTAGTGTAGTATATAGGCACCTCTAATATAGTATATAGGCACCTCTAGTGTAGCATATAGGCACCTCTAGTGTAGCATATAGGCACCTCTAGTGTAGCCTATAGGCACCTCTAGTGTAGCATATAGGCACCTCTAGTGTAGCATATAGGCACCTCTAGTGTAGCATATAGGCACCTCTAGTGTAGCATATAGGCACCTCTAGTGTAGCCTATAGGCACCTCTAGTGTAGCATATAGGCACCTCTAGTGTAGCATATAGGCACCTCTAGTGTAGCATATAGGCATCTCTAGTGTAGCATATAGGCACCTCTAGTGTAGCATATAGGCACCTCTAGTGTAGCATATAGGCACCTCTAGTGTAGCATATAGGCACCTCTAGTGTAGCATATATGCATATCTAGTGTAGCATATAGGCACCTCTAGTGTAGCATATAGGCACCTCTAGTGTAGCATATAGGCACCTCTAGTGTAGCATATATGCATATCTAGTGTAGCATATAGGCACCTCTAGTGTAGCATATAGGCACCTCTAGTGTAGCATATAGGCTCCTCTAATATAGCATATAGGCACCTCTAGTGTAGCATATAAGCACCTCTAGTATAGCGTATAGGCACCTCTAGTGTAGCATATAGGCATCTCTAGTGTAGCATATAGGCACATCTAGTGTAGCATATAGGCACCTCTAGTGTAGCATATAGGCACCTCTAGTGTAGCATATAAGCACCTCTAGTATAGCGTATAGTCACCTCTAGTGTAGCATATAGGCACCTCTAGTGTAGCATATAAGCACCTATAGTATAGCGTATAGTCACCTCTAGTGTAGCATATAGGCACCTCTAGTGTAGCATATAGGCATCTCTAGTGTAGCATATAGGCACATCTAGTGTAGCATATAGGCACCTCTAATATAGTATATAGGCACCTCTAGTGTAGCATATAGGCCCTCTAGTGTAGCATATTGGCACCTCTAGTGTAGCATATAGGCACCTCTAATATAGTATATAGGCACATCTAGTGTAGCATATAGGCACCTCTAGTGTAGCATATAGGCATCTCTAGTGTAGCATATAGGCACCTCTAGTGTAGCATATAGGCATCTCTAGTGTAGCATATAGGCACCTCTAGGGTAGCCTAGAGGCACCTCTAGTGTAGCATATAGGCACCTCTAGTGTAGCATATAGGCACCTCTAGTGTAGCATATAGGCACCTCTAGTGTAGCATATAGGCACCTCTAGTGTAGTATATAGGCACCTCTAGTGTAGCATATAGGCACCTCTAGTATAGCGTATAGGCACCTCTAGTGTAGCATATAGGCACCTCTAGTGTAGCATATAGGCACCTCTAGTGTAGCATATAGGCACCTTTAGTGTAGCATATAGGCATCTCTAGTGTAGCATATAGGCACCTCTAGTGTAGCCTATAGGCACCTCTAGTGTAACCTATAGGCATCTCTAGTGTAGCATATAAGCACCTCTAGTGTAGCATATAGGCATCTCTAGTGTAGCATATAGGCACCTCTAGTGTAGCATATAGGCACCTCTAGTGTAGCATATAGGCACCTCTAGTGTAGCATATAGGCACCTCTAGTGTAGAATATAGGCACCTCTAGTGTAGCATATAGGCACCTCTAGTGTAGCATATAGGCACCTCTAGTGTAGCCTATAGGCATCTCTAGTGTAGCCTATAGGCACCTCTAGTGTAGCATATAGGCACCTCTAGTGTAGCATATAGGCACCTCTAGTGTAGCATATAGGCACCTCTAGTGTAGCATATAGGCACCTCTAGTGTAGCATATAGGCCCCTCTAGTGTAGCATATAGGCACCTCTAGTGTAGCATATAGGCACCTCTAGTGTAGCATATAGGCACCTCTAGTGTAGCATATAGGCCCCTCTAGTGTAGCATATAGGCACCTCTAGTGTAGCATATAGGCACCTCTAGTGTAGCATATAGGCACCTCTAATATAGTATATAGGCACCTCTAGTGTAGCATATATGCACCTCTAGTGTAGCTTATAGGCACCTCTAGTGTAGCATATAGGCACCTCTAGTGTAGCATATTGTCACCTCTAATATAGTATATAGGCATCTCTAGTGTAGCATATAGGCACCTCTAGTGTAGCATATAGGCACCTCTAGTGTAGCATATAGGCACCTCTAGTGTAACATATAGGCACCTCTAGTGTAGCATATAGGCACCTCTAGTGTAGCATATAGGCATCTCTAGTGTAGCATATAGGCACATCTAGTGTAGTATATAGGCACCTCTAGTGTAGCATATAGGCATCTCTAGTGTAGCATATAGGCACCTCTAGTGTAGCATATAGGCACCTCTAGTGTAGCATATAGGCACCTATAGTGTAGCATATAGGCACCTCTAGTGTAGCATATAGGCACCTCTAGTGTAGCATATAGGCACCTCTAGTGTAGCATATAGGCACCTCTAATATAGTATATAGGCACCTCTAGTGTAGCATATAGGCACCTCTAGTGTAGCCTATAGGCACCTCTAGTGTAGCATATAGGCACCTCTAGTGTAGCATATAGGCACCTCTAGTGTAGCATATAGGCACCTCTAGTATAGCATATAGGCACCTCTAGTGTAGCATATAGGCACCTCTAGTGTAGCATATAGGCACCTCTAGTGTAGCATATAGGCACCTCTAGTGTAGCATATAGGCACCTCTAGTGTAGCATATAGGCCCCTCTAGTGTAGCATATAAGCACCTCTAGTGTAGCATATAGGCATCTCTAGTGTAGCATATAGGCACCTCTAGTGTAGCATATAGGCATCTCTAGTGTAGCATATAGGCACCTCTAGTGTAGCATATAGGTACTTCTAGTGTAGCATATAGTCCCCTCTAGTGTAGCATATAGGCACCTCTAGTGTAGCATATAGGCACCTCTAGTGTAGCATATAGGCACCTCTAGTGTAGCATATAGGCACCTCTAGTGTAGCATATAGGCACCTCTAGTGTAGCATATAGGCACCTCTAGTGTAGCATATAGGCACCTCTAATATAGTATATAGGCACCTCTAGTGTAGCATATAGGCACCTCTAGTGTAGCCTATAGGCACCTCTAGTGTAGCATATAGGCACCTCTAGTGTAGCATATAGGCACCTCTAGTGTAGCATATAGGCACCTCTAGTGTAGCATATAGGCACCTCTAGTGTAGCATATAGGCACCTCTAGTGTAGCATATAGGAACCTCTAATATAGTATATAGGCACTTCTAGTATAGTATATATGCACCTCTAGTGTAGCTTATAGGCACCTCTAGTGTAGCATATAGGCACCTCTAGTGTAGCATATAGGCACCTCTAGTGTAGCATATAGGCACCTCTAGTGTAGCATATATGCACCTCTAGTGTAGCATATAGGCACCTCTAATATAGTATATAGGCACCTCTAGTGTAGCATATAGGCACCTCTAGTGTAGCATATAGGCACCTCTAGTGTAGCATATATGCACCTCTAGTGTATAATATAGGTACCTCTAGTGTAGCATATAGGCACCTTTAGTGTAGCATATAGGCACCTCTAGTGTAGCATATAGGCACCTCTAGTGTAGCATATAGGCACCTCTAGTGTAACATATAGGCACCTCTAGTGTAGCATATAGGCACCTCTAGTGTAGCATATAGGCATCTCTAGTGTAGCATATAGGCACATCTAGTGTAGTATATAGGCACCTCTAATATAGTATATAGGCACCTCTAGTGTAGCATATAGGCACCTCTAGTGTAGCATATAGGCACCTCTAGTGTAGCATATAGGCACCTCTAGTATAGCATATAGGCACCTCTAGTGTTGCATATAGGCACCTATAGTGTAGCATATAGGCACCTCTAGTGTAGCATATAGGCACCTCTAGTGTAGCATATAGGCACCTCTAGTGTAGCATATAGGCACCTCTAGTGTAGCATATAGGCACCTCTAGTGTAGCATATATGCACCTCTAGTGTAGCATATAGGCACCTCTAATATAGTATATAGGCACCTCTAGTGTAGCATATAGGCACCTCTAGTGTAGCATATAGGCACCTCTAGTGTAGCATATATGCACCTCTAGTGTAGCATATAGGCACCTCTAGTGTAGCATATAGGCACCTCTAGTGTAGCATATAGGCACCTCTAGTGTAGCATATAGGCACCTCTAGTGTAACATATAGGCACCTCTAGTGTAGCATATAGGCACCTCTAGTGTAGCATATAGGCATCTCTAGTGTAGCATATAGGCACATCTAGTGTAGTATATAGGCACCTCTAATATAGTATATAGGCACCTCTAGTGTAGCATATAGGCACCTCTAGTGTAGCATATAGGCACCTCTAGTGTAGCCTATAGACACCTCTAGTGTAGCATATAGGCACCTCTAGTGTAGCATATAGGCACCTCTAGTGTAGCATATAGGCACCTCTAGTGTAGCATATAGGCACCTCTAGTGTAGCCTATAGGCACCTCTAGTGTAGCATATAGGCACCTCTAGTGTAGCATATAGGCACCTCTAGTGTAGCATATAGGCATCTCTAGTGTAGCATATAGGCACCTCTAGTGTAGCATATAGGCACCTCTAGTGTAGCATATAGGCACCTCTAGTGTAGCATATAGGCACCTCTAGTGTAGCATATATGCATATCTAGTGTAGCATATAGGCACCTCTAGTGTAGCATATAGGCACCTCTAGTGTAGCATATAGGCTCCTCTAATATAGTATATAGGCACCTCTAGTGTAGCATATAAGCACCTATAGTATAGCGTATAGTCACCTCTAGTGTAGCATATAGGCACCTCTAGTGTAGCATATAGGCACCTCTAGTGTAGCATATAGGCACCACTAGTGTAGCATATAGGCACCTCTAGTATAGCGTATAGTCACCTCTAGTGTAGCATATAGGCACCTCTAGTGTAGCATATAGGCATCTCTAGTGTAGCATATAGGCACATCTAGTGTAGCATATAGGCACCTCTAATATAGTATATAGGCACCTCTAGTGTAGCATATAGGCCCTCTAGTGTAGCATATTGGCACCTCTAGTGTAGCATATAGGCACCTCTAATATAGTATATAGGCACATCTAGTGTAGCATATAGGCACCTCTAGTGTAGCATATAGGCATCTCTAGTGTAGCATATAGGCACCTCTAGTGTAGCATATAGGCATCTCTAGTGTAGCATATAGGCACCTCTAGTGTAGCATATAGGCACCTCTAGTGTAGCATATAGGCACCTCTAGTGTAGCATATAGGCACCTCTAGTGTAGTATATAGGCACCTCTAGTGTAGCATATAGGCACCTCTAGTATAGCGTATAGGCACCTCTAGTGTAGCATATAGGCACCTCTAGTGTAGCATATAGGCACCTCTAGTGTAGCATATAGGCACCTCTAGTGTAGCATATAGGCATCTCTAGTGTAGCATATAGGCACCTCTAGTGTAGCCTATAGGCACCTCTAGTGTAACCTATAGGCACCTCTAGTGTAGCATATAGGCACCTCTAGTATAGCGTATAGGCACCTCTAGTGTAGCATATAGGCACCTCTAGTGTAGCATATAGGCACCTCTAGTGTAGCATATAGGCACCTCTAGTGTAGCATATAGGCACCTCTAGTGTAGCATATAGGCATCTCTAGTGTAGCATATAGGCACCTCTAGTGTAGCCTATAGGCACCTCTAGTGTAACCTATAGGCATCTCTAGTGTAGCATATAAGCACCTCTAGTGTAGCATATAGGCATCTCTAGTGTAGCATATAGGCACCTCTAGTGTAGCATATAGGCATCTCTAGTGTAGCATATAGGCACCTCTAGTGTAGCATATAGGTACTTCTAGTGTAGCATATAGTCCCCTCTAGTGTAGCATATAGGCCCCTCTAGTGTAGCATATAGGCACCTCTAGTGTAGCATATAGGCACCTCTAGTGTAGCCTATAGGCACCTCTAGTGTAGCATATAGGCACCTCTAATATAGTATATAGGCACCACTAGTGTAACCTAGAGGCACCTCTAGTGTATAATATAGGCATATCTAGTGTAGCATATAGGCACCTCTAGTGTAGCCTAGAGGCACCTCTAGTGTAGCATATAGGCACCTCTAGTGTAGCATATAGGCACCTCTAGTGTAGAATATAGGCACCTCTAGTGTAGCATATAGGCACCTCTAGTGTAGCATATAGGCCCCTCTAGTGTAGCATATAGGCACCTCTAGTGTAGCATATAGGCACCTCTAGTGTAGCATATAGGCACCTCTAGTGTAGCATATAGGCACCTCTAGTGTAGCATATAGGCCCCTCTAGTGTAGCATATAGGCACCTCTAGTGTAGCATATAGGCCCTCTAGTGTAGCCTATAGGCACCTCTAGTGTAGCATATAGGCACCTCTAATATAGTATATAGGCACTTCTAGTATAGTATATATGCACCTCTAGTGTAGCTTATAGGCACCTCTAGTGTAGCATATAGGCACCTCTAGTGTAGCATATTGTCACCTCTAATATAGTATATAGGCATCTCTAGTGTAGCATATAGGCACCTCTAGTGTAGCATATAGGCACCTCTAGTGTAGCATATAGGCACCTCTAGTGTAGCCTATAGGCACCTCTAGTGTAGCATATTGTCACCTCTAATATAGTATATAGGCATCTCTAGTGTAGCATATAGGCACCTCTAGTGTAGCATATAGGCACCTCTAGTGTAGCATATAGGCACCTCTAGTGTACCATATAGGCACCTCTACTGTAGCATATAGGCACCTCTAATATAGTATATAGGCACCTCTAGTGTAGCATATAGGCACCTCTAGTGTAGCCTATAGGCACCTCTAGTGTAGCATATAGGCACCTCTAGTGTAGCATATAGGCACCTCTAGTGTAGCATATTGTCACCTCTAATATAGTATATAGGCACCTCTAATATAGTATATAGGCACCTCTAGTGTAGCATATAGGCACCTCTAGTGTAGCCTATAGGCACCTCTAGTGTAGCATATTGTCACCTCTAATATAGTATATAGGCATCTCTAGTGTAGCATATAGGCACCTCTAGTGTAGCATATAGGCACCTCTAGTGTAGCATATAGGCACCTCTAGTGTAGCATATAGGCACCTCTAGTGTAGCATATAGGCACCTCTAATATAGTATATAGGCACCTCTAGTGTAGCATATAGGCACCTCTAGTGTAGCCTATAGGCACCTCTAGTGTAGCATATAGGCACCTCTAGTGTAGCATATAGGCACCTCTAGTGTAGCATATAGGCACCTCTAGTATAGCATATAGGCACCTCTAGTGTAGCATATAGGCACCTCTAGTGTAGCATATAGGCACCTCTAGTGTAGCATATAGGCACCTCTAGTGTAGCATATAGGCACCTCTAGTGTAGCATATAGGCCCCTCTAGTGTAGCATATAGGCACCTCTAGTGTAGCCTATAGGCATCTCTAGTGTAGCATATAGGCACCTCTAGTGTAGAATATAGGCACCTCTAGTGTAGCATATAGGCACCTCTAGTGTAGCATATAGGAACCTCTAATATAGTATATAGGCACTTCTAGTATAGTATATATGCACCTCTAGTGTAGCTTATATGCACCTCTAGTGTAGCATATAGGCACCTCTAGTGTAGCATATAGGCACCTCTAGTGTAGCATATATGCACCTCTAATATAGTATATAGGCACCTCTAGTATAGCATATAGGCACCTCTAGTGTAGCATATAGGCACCTCTAGTGTATCATATAGGCACCTCTAGTGTAGCATATAGGCACCTCTAGTGTAGCATATAGGCCCTCTAGTGTAGCATATAGGCACCTCTAGTGTAGAATATAGGCACCTCTAGTGTAGCATATAGGCACCTCTAGTGTAGCATATAGGAACCTCTAATATAGTATATAGGCACTTCTAGTATAGTATATATGCACCTCTAGTGTAGCTTATAGGCACCTCTAGTGTAGCATATAGGCACCTCTAGTGTAGCATATAGGCACCTCTAGTGTAGCATATAGGCACCTCTAATATAGTATATAGGCACCTCTAGTATAGCATATAGGCACCTCTAGTGTAGCATATAGGCACCTCTAGTGTAGCATATAGGCCCTCTAGTGTATCATATAGGCATCTCTAGTGTAGCATATAGGCACCTCTAGTGTAGCATATTGTCACCTCTAATATAGTATATAGGCATCTCTAGTGTAGCATATAGGCATCTCTAGTGTAGCATATAGGCACCTCTAGTGTAGCATATAGGTACTTCTAGTGTAGCATATAGTCCCCTCTAGTGTAGCATATAGGCCCCTCTAGTGTAGCATATAGGCACCTCTAGTGTAGCATATAGGCACCTCTAGTGTAGAATATAGGCACCTCTAGTGTAGCATATAGGCACCTCTAGTGTAGCATATAGGCACCTCTAGTGTAGCCTATAGGCATCTCTAGTGTAGCCTATAGGCACCTCTAGTGTAGCATATAGGCACCTCTAGTGTAGCATATAGGCACCTCTAGTGTAGCATATAGGCACCTCTAGTGTAGCATATAGGCACCTCTAGTGTAGCATATAGGCCCCTCTAGTGTAGCATATAGGCACCTCTAGTGTAGCATATAGGCCCTCTAGTGTAGCCTATAGGCACCTCTAGTGTAGCATATAGGCACCTCTAGTGTAGCATATAGGCACCTCTAATATAGTATATAGGCACCTCTAGTGTAGCATATAGGCACCTCTAGTGTAGCATATAGACACCTCTAGTGTAACCTATAGGCACCTCTAGTGTAGCATATAGGCACCTCTAGTGTAGCATATAGGCACATCTAGTGTAGAATATAGGCACCTCTAGTGTAGCATATAGGCACCTCTAGTGTAGCATATAGGCACCTCTAGTGTAGCCTATAGGCATCTCTAGTGTAGCCTATAGGCACCTCTAGTGTAGCATATAGGCACCTCTAGTGTAGCATATAGGCACCTCTAGTGTAGCATATAGGCACCTCTAGTGTAGCATATAGGCACCTCTAGTGTAGCATATAGGCCCCTCTAGTGTAGCATATAGGCACCTCTAGTGTAGCATATAGGCCCTCTAGTGTAGCCTATAGGCACCTCTAGTGTAGCATATAGGCACCTCTAGTGTAGCATATAGGCACCTCTAATATAGTATATAGGCACCTCTAGTGTAGCATATAGGCACCTCTAGTGTAGCATATAGGCACCTCTAGTGTAACCTATAGGCACCTCTAGTGTAGCATATAGGCACCTCTAATATAGTATATAGGCACTTCTAGTATAGTATATATGCACCTCTAGTGTAGCATATAGGCACCTCTAATATAGTATATAGGCACCACTAGTGTAACCTAGAGGCACCTCTAGTGTATAATATAGGCATATCTAGTGTAGCATATAGGCACCTCTAGTGTAGCCTAGAGGCACCTCTAGTGTAGCATATAGGCACCTCTAGTGTAGCATATAGGCACCTCTAGTGTAGAATATAGGCACCTCTAGTGTAGCATATAGGCACCTCTAGTGTAGCATATAGGCACCTCTAGTGTAGCCTATAGGCATCTCTAGTGTAGCATATAGGCACCTCTAGTGTAGCATATAGGCACCTCTAGTGTAACATATAGGCACCTCTAGTGTAGCATATAGGCCCCTCTAGTGTAGCCTATAGGCATCTCTAGTGTAGCATATAGGCCCCTCTAGTGTAGCTTATAGGCACCTCTAGTGTAGCATATAGGCACCTCTAGTGTAGCATATTGTCACCTCTAATATAGTATATAGGCATCTCTAGTGTAGCATATAGGCACCTCTAGTGTAGCATATAGGCACCTCTAGTGTAGCATATAGGCACCTCTAGTGTAGAATATAGGCACCTCTAGTGTAGCATATAGGCACCTCTAGTGTAGCATATAGGCACCTCTAGTGTAGCCTATAGGCATCTCTAGTGTAGCCTATAGGCACCTCTAGTGTAGCATATAGGCACCTCTAGTGTAGCATATAGGCACCTCTAGTGTAGCATATAGGCACCTCTAGTGTAGCATATAGGCACCTCTAGTGTAGCCTATAGGCATCTCTAGTGTAGCCTATAGGCACCTCTAGTGTAGCATATAGGCACCTCTAGTGTAGCATATAGGCCCCTCTAGTGTAGCATATAGGCACCTCTAGTGTAGCATATAGGCACCTCTAGTGTAGCCTATAGGCACCTCTAGTGTAGCATATAGGCACCTCTAATATAGTATATAGGCACCACTAGTGTAACCTAGAGGCACCTCTAGTGTATAATATAGGCATATCTAGTGTAGCATATAGGCACCTCTAGTGTAGCCTAGAGGCACCTCTAGTGTAGCATATAGGCACCTCTAGTGTAGCATATAGGCACCTCTAGTGTAGAATATAGGCACCTCTAGTGTAGCATATAGGCACCTCTAGTGTAGCATATAGGCACCTCTAGTGTAGCCTATAGGCATCTCTAGTGTAGCATATAGGCACCTCTAGTGTAGCATATAGGCACCTCTAGTGTAACATATAGGCACCTCTAGTGTAGCATATAGGCCCCTCTAGTGTAGCCTATAGGCATCTCTAGTGTAGCATATAGGCCCCTCTAGTGTAGCTTATAGGCACCTCTAGTGTAGCATATAGGCACCTCTAGTGTAGCATATTGTCACCTCTAATATAGTATATAGGCATCTCTAGTGTAGCATATAGGCACCTCTAGTGTAGCATATAGGCACCTCTAGTGTAGCATATAGGCACCTCTAGTGTAGCATATAGGCACTTCTAGTATAGTATATATGCACCTCTAGTGTAGCTTATAGGCACCTCTAGTGTAGCATATAGGCACCTCTAGTGTAGCATATTGTCACCTCTAGTGTAACCTATAGGCACCTCTAGTGTAGCATATAGGCACCTCTAGTGTAGCATATAGGCACCTCTAATATAGTATATAGGCACCTCTAGTGTAGCATATAGGCACCTCTAGTGTAGAATATAGGCACCTCTAGTGTAGCATATAGGCACCTCTAGTGTAGCATATAGGCCCCTCTAGTGTAGCATATAGGCACCTCTAGTGTAGCCTATAGGCATCTCTAGTGTAGCATATAGGCACCTCTAGTGTAGAATATAGGCACCTCTAGTGTAGCATATAGGCACCTCTAGTGTAGCATATAGGCACCTCTAGTGTAGCATATAGGCCCCTCTAGTGTAGCCTATAGGCATCTCTAGTGTAGCATATAGGCCCCTCTAGTGTAGCTTATAGGCACCTCTAGTGTAGCATATAGGCACCTCTAGTGTAGCATATTGTCACCTCTAATATAGTATATAGGCATCTCTAGTGTAGCATATAGGCACCTCTAGTGTAGCATATAGGCACCTCTAGTGTAGCATATAGGCACCTCTAATATAGTATATAGGCACTTCTAGTATAGTATATATGCACCTCTAGTGTAGCATATAGGCACCTCTAGTGTAGCATATAGGCACCTCTAGTATAGCATATAGGCACCTCTAGTGTAGCATATAGGCACCTCTAGTGTAGCATATAGGCATCTCTAGTGTAGCATATATGCACCTCTAGTGTAGCTTATAGGCACCTCTAGTGTAGCATATAGGCACCTCTAGTGTAGCATATTGTCACCTCTAATATAGTATATAGGCATCTCTAGTGTAGCATATAGGCACCTCTAGTGTAGCATATAGGCACCTCTAGTATAGCATATAGGCACCTCTAGTGTAGCATATAGGCACCTCTAGTGTAGCATATAGGCACCTCTAGTGTAGCATATAGGCACCTCTAGTGTAGCATATAGGCACCTCTAGTGTAGCATATAGGCCCCTCTAGTGTAGCATATAGGCACCTCTAGTGTAGCCTATAGGCATCTCTAGTGTAGCATATAGGCACCTCTAGTGTAGAATATAGGCACCTCTAGTGTAGCATATAGGCACCTCTAGTGTAGCATATAGGAACCTCTAGTGTAGCATATAGGCACCTCTAGTGTAGCCTATAGGCACCTCTAGTGTAGCATATAGGCACCTCTAGTGTAGCATATAGGCACCTCTAATATAGTATATAGGCACCTCTAGTGTAGCTATATATATATATATATATATATATATATATATATATATATATATATATATATATATATATATTTATATATAATATATATATATATATATATATATATATATATGTATGTATGTGTGTGTATATACTACATTCAATGTTACATTGTATACTAGTTTGTTATTTATTATATAGTATTATACTAAGTATGATATAATATAATTAATTGAAATTAATAGTATTATTATATATATATCAAAAAAATGGAATGAAATTATTAAAAATCCATGTATTTCAATGCATTTAAAAAATAATAATTTTAAAAATATTTAAAAAAAATACCTCTTAAAACAGTATTCATAGATATTATTCATATATATTTGTTAATAGATTTATTTTTCTTCTTCTTTTTATTCATTTATTTTAATATATTTATTTACTCATTGTTTATTTGTTTATAAAAGTATTTTCCCCTACAGTATTAACTTTAAAAAAAAAAAAAAATCTTTAATTTTTATTATATATAATCTTCATTTTTATTTCGTTTATATAAGGTATTTTTTCTTTTCAGTATTACAATTTTTAATAAAAGTATTCTTCTTCTTTTTATTTATTTATTCATTTATTTTAATATATTTATTACATATTCTTTATTTGTTTATAAAAAGTATTTTCTCCTACAGTATTAATTTTTTTTAAATAATCTCTAATTTTAATTTTTATTATATATAATCTTCATATTTTATTTCGCCTATATAAGGTATTTTTTCTTTTCAGTATTACAATTTTTAATAATTTATTCTTCTTCTTTTAATTCATTTATTTTAATATATCTATTACACATTGTTTATTTGTTTATAGAAAGTATTTTCCCATACAGTATTAACTTCTTTTTTTTTTCAAATAATCTCTAATTTTCATTTTTATTATATATAATCTTCATGTTTTATTTCGATTATATAAGGTATCGTTCTTTTCAGTATTATAATTTATATATATATATAAATAATCATTAATTTAATTATTAATTTAAAAACAAAACAAAATTTAAATCACAAAAAATAATAAAATCAAAAATATTATTTTTGTTTTATGTTAGGTATTCAGGTGCAACTCCATTTTTTATTTTTAACAATTTATATATAATAACCTCATACTTTCTCTCTTTTTAGAGACATTTTAATTTTTTACATTCTTAAATATATTTATATTTATTTATTTTATGAGAATCTAGACTATCCAAAAATATGATGATTGGGGAAATTCTAGTAAAAACATTAACTTGTTTATTAATGTCCCCATCATTCCTAGCCTGTTGGAGAGGTGATAAATCGATAAATGATAAATCTGATTTATTTATTTATTTATATATAAATATATATATATATATTATAAAATATATATAAATGAATGAATAAATGTGATGAAATAAATCTTGATGAAATTATATATATATATATATATATATATATATATAATATAAATAACTAATAAACCAAATATAAAATTGTAATAATATATATATATATATATATATATATATATATATATATATATTAATAGTAACTTGTAAATATCACTTACGATAAATAAATGCAAATAATATGTATGTAAATATAAATAATCAAGTGTAAAAGTGAATAAAAAAAAGTAGAAATCAAACTGAAAATAGAAAATTTATAAAATTATAGCGTCTGTTTATATATTATATAGATAAGTTTATAATATCACAATATATGATATTTACCAATGACTGTATAAATTAAATAAATGTAAAAATTCCAATTTTTAATTTTGTTAAATAGGCATTATATTACACTGTTAGAAAAAGAGTTTTCTATACCACCGAAAAAGAGTTTTCCGAGTATCCCTGTATTATAACTCTTTTCGAGAATTAAGCAATAGAACATTATTTTGTAAAATAGTATTATAGATATTAATAATAAAACATTATATTAGTAATAAAACATTGCATCAAAAAGAGATTTTTCCTTAATAGCTACTTTATCTATATGTTTTTTAAAATTAATTTCTCTTATATTGTTATGTTTAAATCACTATATTGTTCTACTAAATATATATTAAATATATATATATATATATATTAAATATATATATTATATATATAAAGTATTCATATTATGGAAAATATTATTTAACGAACAAATATATTTATAATAATTATTTTAATTCTACTTTTGACTTTAGATATAAATGATTGTAAAAATAGCCCCTGTAAAAATGGCGGAAAATGTAATGATCTATTAAATGCCTATACATGTGTTTGTGTTATTGGATATACGGGTAAGAATTGTGTAATCAATATTAATGATTGCATTAATATAGTATGTAACAATGGAGGATCTTGCATAGATGACATTAATAAGTACACATGCAAATGTGTACCTGGCTATGGTGGTGAATTATGCGCGTATGGTTAGTATAAATATTTCAGTTGTTTTATATTTTATTGAAAAAAGAAAATATACATTTATTTATATACAAATGTATTTTATATTTGTAGTGTATAATAAATTGTATACAATTAAGTAACATTTATCTAAAATACAAATAAATGAAGAAACATATTTTTTTTAATATTTAAAAAATTAATCAAAAATTATTTCAAAAAATATATTAAAAAATACAACATAACATATTTCAAATATAACAAAATATGTTGAAAACTCAAACCAAAACCGCCCCAACCCAGCGTTGCTCGTTTTTGATTATTTGCATATCTATCATTTATTAATTATAACTATTCCTGATTTGGGATTGCTTGCGGTACCCAACCGTGCTTTACTCATTGTTTAATAGTTTTCATATCTATTATTTATTAATTATGGATATTCATGATTCTGCCTTTCTAGTATATACAATAACATACATTTTTGATAAAATACAAACAAATTTAGACAAATATTTTATTATTTCAATAATTAGTGGAAAAATATTTCAAAAATATTTTATATAAATTTAGTTTGAATATATAACATATATATAAGAGTTTATAGAATTTATATATATATATATATATATATATATTATATTTTATTATGTACAACATTTCCTTCTTTTTACTTATTCTATTTTGCAAGTTTATAGACTTTTTTGTGTACGTTTCATTATATAATATATATAAAAATTAATATATATATTTATATATATATATATATACTTACAATATATTCAGTGTAAATAAACACACATAATATATTAAAATAGACTATGCATATTAGTGATTCATTCGAAACAAATGAAACCTGATAAAGTTGGTTTCGAAACAAATTAAACCGAATAAAGTTGGTTTCGAAACAAATGAAACAGGATAAAGTTGGTTTCGAAAAATAAAATATGGTCGATATAAAATCAATATTATAATAAAATTATATAAAGATAATAGGTAAGATATGATGTAACTAGACAGTATACTGTTGTAGTACTATTAGTGATTTAAATTTTTCCCATTTTTCATTATCTCGAGATAATAAAATCCTACAATTTATTATCTCAAGACAATCAAATCCTAAATTTCATTATTTCAAGACTCTCGAAAAAATGTGTCATTAAAATGATTTTTTATCATGTAAAATCTTAAGCAAAAAAAAATGTTAAAATATTAATAATTTTTTTTAAATATTTTTTAAATTTGTTTGAAATATTTTCAAATTTTAACAATTTTTTTAAATATTTTTAAACATTTTTTTGATATATATTTTTTAACATTTTTTTGAAATATGTCAATATATTTTTTAATATTTTCTTGAAATATTAAAAAAAAATTGAAATTAAAAAAAAAATTGTTAATATTTAAAAAAAATTAAAAACCAAATTACTAGTATCACTGGAAAGCTTATTTAATTCTATTATAGATGTCATATTGTAGTTATTTTTAATTTGTATTAAAACAAAGGTTATGATCACAATTTTTTTAAATATTTTTAAACATTTTGTTGATATATATTTTTTAACATTTTTTTGAAATATTTCAATATATTTTTTAATATTTTCTTGAAATATTAAAAAAAAAATTGTTAATATTTAAAAAAAATTAAAAACCAAATTATTAGTATCACTGGAAAGCTTATTTAATTCTATTATAGATGTCATATTGTAGTTATTTTTAATTTGTATTAAAACAAAGGTTATGATCACAAATGTATATATTTTAATATTTATTGAAATATTTAAATACTTATTTTCCAAATTACATAACGTTGTGCTAGAAGTTGATAGTATGGTATGATGGAACATGATACTAAGATATTTAGTATAGTTTGCAGGGCAATATTTATTCATGAATTATTAATATAAAAATAATATCATAATATAATAATTATTAAATAATATTAAAAATAAAGTATATATAATAACTAAAAATGTATAATATATAATTTATTATATCATTTAACAACTACTAAGTTATATTCCTTATTTAATTACGAGTGATTATAACAATTATTTGCTGCACACAAATAACTTAATAATGTTATTTTATTATATTAATAATAATGTATTTAATAATATCTGTAATTAAAAATATCTGGGTTGTTATTCATGTGATCATCAATTACATACGAATACTCTAAATTATTCATATTTAAAAAATTATAATAACACCAATAATGGAAAAATATAAACACTAATAATATGATACATTTCAATACATTTTATTAAATAATTTAAATCCTTAAATTTAATATTCATTAAAAAAAGCTCGATAGAGTTTCAGTCCGATTCGACTCGAGCCGGACTCTGGCTCGACTCGACTCGAAAAACTCGACTCGTTTGAATCACTAATGCATATACGTATACAAATATAAATGTTAATAAATATATATATATAAACAATTTAATATATATATATTAGTGATGGGAATTTTACAAAAATCTG
This sequence comes from Osedax fenrisi, assembly GCA_964019155.1. Classification (NCBI taxonomy): domain Eukaryota; kingdom Metazoa; phylum Annelida; class Polychaeta; order Sabellida; family Siboglinidae; genus Osedax; species Osedax fenrisi. The sequence goes on along the minus strand of OZ025246.1, from coordinate 3,034,904 downwards.
GGTTTCGAAACGGTTTCACTCAACAAATTTAGGTTTCAGATTCAGTTTCGTTGAAAACATCTAGGTTTCAGTTTCAGTTTCGATTAAATTACACATGTTTCGAAACCGTTTCGAAACTAAATTGAACTATTAACTAAAGTAAGTAAATGAATTAACAAACTATTTATGTTGACTATACAATGTATACATAGTATAGTATGCTAAGTAACTCTCTTGGTTTTATTTTTGATAGTAACTTACTATTAGTAAGTCATAGATGTTTTATCGATTAGATCTCAAGTGTATGTCGATATTCGTCCTTCAATTTACACAACTTAACAACTATTAGAATTGTTTTACCATATAACATTTCTAATCTCATATTGAATCCAAGTCCTATCTCGTATTGAGTACTTTAATTCTTTATATCACAGATTTCCTATATTTAATAAATTGCATAAATAGAGTTATACGGAATTCGGTACGCTTACTATTTCGCATAAAATTATGTGATCATGCTTGCAGTTCCGAAACATTATATGGCATAAAATGGATATCTGGCAGATTTATAAACCCAGATTTTTGTAAAATTCCCATAACTAGCATATAGGCACCTCTAGTTTAGCATATAGGCATCTCTAGTGTAGCCTATAGGCACCTCTAGTGTAGCATATAGGCACCTCTAGTGTAGCATATAGGCACCTCTAGTGTAGCATATAGGCACCTCTAGTGTAGCATATATGCACCTCTAGTGTAGCATATAGGCACCTCTAATATAGTATATAGGCACCTCTAGTGTAGCATATAGGCACCTCTAGTGTAGCATATAGGCACCTCTAGTGTAGCATATATGCACCTCTAGTGTAGCATATAGGCACCTCTAGTGTAGCATATAGGCACCTCTAGTGTAACATATAGGCACCTCTAGTGTAGCATATAGGCACCTCTAGTGTAGCATATAGGCATCTCTAGTGTAGCATATAGGCACATCTAGTGTAGTATATAGGCACCTCTAATATAGTATATAGGCACCTCTAGTGTAGCATATAGGCACCTCTAGTGTAGCATATAGGCACCTCTAGTGTAGCCTATAGGCACCTCTAGTGTAGCATATAGGCACCTCTAGTGTAGCCTATAGGCACCTCTAGTGTAGCATATAGGCACCTCTAATATAGTATATAGGCACCTCTAGTGTAGCATATAGGCATCTCTAGTGTAGCATATAGGCACATCTAGTGTAGTATATAGGCACCTCTAATATAGTATATAGGCACCTCTAGTGTAGCATATAGGCACCTCTAGTGTAGCATATAGGCACCTCTAGTGTAGCCTATAGGCACCTCTAGTGTAGCATATAGGCACCTCTAGTGTAGCATATAGGCACCTCTAGTGTAGCATATAGGCACCTCTAGTGTAGCATATAGGCACCTCTAGTGTAGCCTATAGGCACCTCTAGTGTAGCATATAGGCACCTCTAGTGTAGCATATAGGCACCTCTAGTGTAGCATATAGGCATCTCTAGTGTAGCATATAGGCACCTCTAGTGTAGCATATAGGCACCTCTAGTGTAGCATATAGGCACCTCTAGTGTAGCATATAGGCACCTCTAGTGTAGCATATATGCATATCTAGTGTAGCATATAGGCACCTCTAGTGTAGCATATAGGCACCTCTAGTGTAGCATATAGGCACCTCTAGTGTAGCATATAGGCACCTCTAATATAGCATATAGGCATCTCTAGTGTAGAATATAGGCACCTCTAGTGTAGCATATAGGCACCTCTAGTGTAGAATATAGGCACCTCTAGTGTAGCATATAGGCACCTCTAGTGTAGCATATAGGCACCTCTAGTGTAGCCTATAGGCATCTCTAGTGTAGCCTATAGGCACCTCTAGTGTAGCATATAGGCACCTCTAGTGTAGCATATAGGCACCTCTAGTGTAGCATATAGGCATCTCTAGTGTAGCATATAGGCACCTCTAGTGTAGCATATAGGCATCTCTAGTGTAGCATATAGGCACCTCTAGTGTAGCATATAGGCATCTCTAGTGTAGCATATAGGCACTTCTAGTGTATCATATAGGCACCTCTAGTGTAGCATATAGGCACCTCTAATATAGTATATAGGCACTTCTAGTATAGTATATATGCACCTCTAGTGTAGCATATAGGCACCTCTAGTGTAGCATATAGGCACCTCTAGTGTAGCATATAGGCACATCTAGTGTAGCATATAGGCACCTCTAGTGTAGAATATAGGCACTTCTAGTATAGTATATATGCACCTCTAGTGTAGCATATAGGCACCTCTAGTGTAGCCTAGAGGCACCTCTAGTGTAGCATATAGGCACCTCTAGTGTAGCATATAAGCACCTCTAGTGTAGCTTATAGGCACCTCTAGTGTAGCATATAGGCACCTCTAGTGTAGCATATAGGCACCTCTAGTGTAGAATATAGGCACCTCTAGTGTAGCATATAGGCACCTCTAGTGTAGCATATAGGCACCTCTAGTGTAGCCTATAGGCATCTCTAGTGTAGCCTATAGGCACCTCTAGTGTAGCATATAGGCACCTCTAGTGTAGCATATAGGCACCTCTAGTGTAGCATATAGGCACCTCTAGTGTAGCATATAGGCACCTCTAGTGTAGCATATAGGCATCTCTAGTGTAGCATATAGGCACCTCTAGTGTAGCATATAGGCATCTCTAGTGTAGAATATAGGCACCTCTAGTGTAGCATATAGGCACCTCTAGTGTAGCATATAGGCACCTCTAGTGTAGCATATAGGCACCTCTAGTGTAGCTTATAGGCACCTCTAGTGTAGCATATAGGCACCTCTAGTGTAGCATATTGTCACCTCTAATATAGTATATAGGCATCTCTAGTGTAGCATATAGGCACCTCTAGTGTAGCATATAGGCACCTCTAGTGTAGCATATAGGCACCTCTAGTGTAGCATATAGGCACCTCTAATATAGTATATAGGCACTTCTAGTATAGTATATATGCACCTCTAGTGTAGCTATATATATATATATATATATATATATATATATATATATATATATATATATATATATATATTTATATATAATATATATATATATATATATATATATATGTATGTATGTGTGTGTATATACTACATTCAATGTTACATTGTATACTAGTTTGTTATTTATTATATAGTATTATACTAAGTATGATATAATATAATTAATTGAAATTAATAGTATTATTATATATATATCAAAAAAATGGAATGAAATTATTAAAAATCCATGTATTTCAATGCATTTAAAAAATAATAATTTTAAAAATATTTAAAAAAAATACCTCTTAAAACAGTATTCATAGATATTATTCATATATATTTGTTAATAGATTTATTTTTCTTCTTCTTTTTATTCATTTATTTTAATATATTTATTTACTCATTGTTTATTTGTTTATAAAAGTATTTTCCCCTACAGTATTAACTTTAAAAAAAAAAAAAAATCTTTAATTTTTATTATATATAATCTTCATTTTTATTTCGTTTATATAAGGTATTTTTTCTTTTCAGTATTACAATTTTTAATAAAAGTATTCTTCTTCTTTTTATTTATTTATTCATTTATTTTAATATATTTATTACATATTCTTTATTTGTTTATAAAAAGTATTTTCTCCTACAGTATTAATTTTTTTTAAATAATCTCTAATTTTAATTTTTATTATATATAATCTTCATATTTTATTTCGCCTATATAAGGTATTTTTTCTTTTCAGTATTACAATTTTTAATAATTTATTCTTCTTCTTTTAATTCATTTATTTTAATATATCTATTACACATTGTTTATTTGTTTATAGAAAGTATTTTCCCATACAGTATTAACTTCTTTTTTTTTTCAAATAATCTCTAATTTTCATTTTTATTATATATAATCTTCATGTTTTATTTCGATTATATAAGGTATCGTTCTTTTCAGTATTATAATTTATATATATATATATAAATAATCATTAATTTAATTATTAATTTAAAAACAAAACAAAATTTAAATCACAAAAAATAATAAAATCAAAAATATTATTTTTGTTTTATGTTAGGTATTCAGGTGCAACTCCATTTTTTATTTTTAACAATTTATATATAATAACCTCATACTTTCTCTCTTTTTAGAGACATTTTAATTTTTTACATTCTTAAATATATTTATATTTATTTATTTTATGATAATCTAGACTATCCAAAAATATGATGATTGGGGAAATTCTAGTAAAAACATTAACTTGTTTATTAATGTCCCCATCATTCCTAGCCTGTTGGAGAGGTGATAAATCGATAAATGATAAATCTGATTTATTTATTTATTTATATATAAATATATATATATATATTATAAAATATATATAAATGAATGAATAAATGTGATGAAATAAATCTTGATGAAATTATATATATATATATATATATATATATATATATAATATAAATAACTAATAAACCAAATATAAAATTGTAATAATATATATATATATATATATATATATATATATATATTAATAGTAACTTGTAAATATCACTTACGATAAATAAATGCAAATAATATGTATGTAAATATAAATAATCAAGTGTAAAAGTGAATAAAAAAAAGTAGAAATCAAACTGAAAATAGAAAATTTATAAAATTATAGCGTCTGTTTATATATTATATAGATAAGTTTATAATATCACAATATATGATATTTACCAATGACTGTATAAATTAAATAAATGTAAAAATTCCAATTTTTAATTTTGTTAAATAGGCATTATATTACACTGTTAGAAAAAGAGTTTTCTATACCACCGAAAAAGAGTTTTCCGAGTATCCCTGTATTATAACTCTTTTCGAGAATTAAGCAATAGAACATTATTTTGTAAAATAGTATTATAGATATTAATAATAAAACATTATATTAGTAATAAAACATTGCATCAAAAAGAGATTTTTCCTTAATAGCTACTTTATCTATATGTTTTTTAAAATTAATTTCTCTTATATTGTTATGTTTAAATCACTATATTGTTCTACTAAATATATATTAAATATATATATATATATATATTAAATATATATATTATATATATAAAGTATTCATATTATGGAAAATATTATTTAACGAACAAATATATTTATAATAATTATTTTAATTCTATTTTTGACTTTAGATATAAATGATTGTAAAAATAGCCCCTGTAAAAATGGCGGAAAATGTAATGATCTATTAAATGCCTATACATGTATTTGTGTTATTGGATATACGGGTATGAATTGTGACTTCAATATTAATGATTGCATTAATATAGTATGTAACAATGGAGGTTCTTGCATAGATGACATTAATAAGTACACATGCAAATGTGTAGCTGGCTATGGTGGTGAATTATGCGCGTATGGTTAGTATAAATATTTCAGTTGTTTTATATTTTATTGAAAAAAGAAAATATACATTTATTTATATACAAATGTATTTTATATTTGTAGTGTATAATAAATTGTATACAATTAAGTAACATTTATCTAAAATACAAATAAATGAAGAAACATATTTTTTTTAATATTTAAAAAATTAATCAAAAATTATTTCAAAAAATATATTAAAAAATACAACATAACATATTTCAAATATAACAAAATATGTTGAAAACTCAAACCAAAACCGCCCCAACCCAGCGTTGCTCGTTTTTGATTATTTGCATATCTATCATTTATTAATTATAACTATTCCTGATTTGGGATTGCTTGCGGTACCCAACCGTGCTTTACTCATTGTTTAATAGTTTTCATATCTATTATTTATTAATTATGGATATTCATGATTCTGCCTTTCTAGTATATACAATAACATACATTTTTGATAAAATACAAACAAATTTAGACAAATATTTTATTATTTCAATAATTAGTGGAAAAATATTTCAAAAATATTTTATATAAATTTAGTTTGAATATATAACATATATATAAGAGTTTATAGAATTTATATATATATATATATATATATATATTATATTTTATTATGTACAACATTTCCTTCTTTTTACTTATTCTATTTTGCAAGTTTATAGACTTTTTTGTGTACGTTTCATTATATAATATATATAAAAATTAATATATATATTTATATATATATATATATACTTACAATATATTCAGTGTAAATAAACACACATAATATATTAAAATAGACTATGCATATTAGTGATTCATTCGAAACAAATGAAACCTGATAAAGTTGGTTTCGAAACAAATTAAACCGAATAAAGTTGGTTTCGAAACAAATGAAACAGGATAAAGTTGGTTTCGAAAAATAAAATATGGTCGATATAAAATCAATATTATAATAAAATTATATAAAGATAATAGGTAAGATATGATGTAACTAGACAGTATACTGTTGTAGTACTATTAGTGATTTAAATTTTTCCCATTTTTCATTATCTCGAGATAATAAAATCCTACAATTTATTATCTCAAGACAATCAAATCCTAAATTTCATTATTTCAAGACTCTCGAAAAAATGTGTCATTAAAATGATTTTTTATCATGTAAAATCTTAAGCAAAAAAAAATGTTAAAATATTAATACTTTTTTTTAAATATTTTTTAAATTTGTTTGAAATATTTTCAAATTTTAACAATTTTTTTAAATATTTTTAAACATTTTTTTGATATATATTTTTTAACATTTTTTTGAAATATCTCAATATATTTTTTAATATTTTCTTGAAATATTAAAAAAAAATTGAAATTAAAAAAAAAATTGTTAATATTTAAATAAAATTAAAAACCAAATTACTAGTATCACTGGAAAGCTTATTTAATTCTATTATAGATGTCATATTGTAGTTATTTTTAATTTGTATTAAAACAAAGGTTATGATCACAATTTTTTTTAATATTTTTAAACATTTTGTTGATATATATTTTTTAACATTTTTTTGAAATATTTCAATATATTTTTTAATATTTTTTTGAAATATTAAAAAAAAAATTGTTAATATTTAAAAAAAATTAAAAACCAAATTATTAGTATCACTGGAAAGCTTATTTAATTCTATTATAGATGTCATATTGTAGTTATTTTTAATTTGTATTAAAACAAAGGTTATGATCACAAATGTATATATTTTAATATTTATTGAAATATTTAAATACTTATTTTCCAAATTACATAACGTTGTGCTAGAAGTTGATAGTATGGTATGATGGAACATGATACTAAGATATTTAGTATAGTTTGCAGGGCAATATTTATTCATGAATTATTAATATAATAATAATATCATAATATAATAATTATTAAATAATATTAAAAATAAAGTATATATAATAACTAAAAATGTATAATATATAATTTATTATATCATTTAACAACTACTAAGTTATATTCCTTATTTAATTACGAGTGATTATAACAATTATTTGCTGCACACAAATAACTTAATAATGTTATTTTATTATATTAATAATAATGTATTTAATAATATCTGTAATTAAAAATATCTGGGTTGTTATTCATGTGATCATCAATTACATACGAATACTCTAAATTATTCATATTTAAAAAATTATAATAACACCAATAATGGAAAAATATAAACACTAATAATATGATACATTTCAATACATTTTATTAAATAATTTAAATCCTTAAATTTAATATTCATTAAAAAAAGCTCGATAGAGTTTCAGTCCGATTCGACTCGAGCCGGACTCTGGCTCGACTCGACTCGAAAAACTCGACTCGTTTGAATCACTAATGCATATACGTATACAAATATAAATGTTAATAAATATATATATATAAACAATTTAATATATATATATTAGTGATGGGAATTTTACAAAAATCTGGGTTTCGAAACGGTTTCACTCAACAAATTTAGGTTTCAGATTCAGTTTCGTTGAAAACATCTAGGTTTCAGTTTCAGTTTCGATTAAATTACACATGTTTCGAAACCGTTTCGAAACTAAATTGAACTATTAACTAAAGTAAGTAAATTAATTAACAAACTATTTATGTTGACTATACAATGTATACATAGTATAGTATGCTAAGTAACTCTCTTGGTTTTATTTTTGATAGTAACTTACTATTAGTAAGTCATAGATGTTTTATCGATTAGATCTCAAGTGTATGTCGATATTCGTCCTTCAATTTACACAACTTAACAACTATTAGAATTGTTTTACCATATAACATTTCTAATCTCATATTGAATCCAAGTCCTATCTCGTATTGAGTACTTTAATTCTTTATATCACAGATTTCCTATATTTAATAAATTGCATAAATAGAGTTATACTGAGTTCGGTACGCTTACTATTTCGCATAAAATTATGTGATCATGCTTGCAGTTCCGAAACATTATATGGCATAAAATGGATATCTGGCAGATTTATAAACCCAGATTTTTGTAAAATTCCCATAACTAGCATATATGCACCTCTAGTGTAGCATATAGGCACCTCTAATATAGTATATAGGCACCTCTAGTGTAGCATATAGGCACCTCTAGTGTAGCATATAGGCACCTCTAGTGTAGCATATAGGCACCTCTAGTGTAGCATATATGCACCTCTAGTGTAGCATATAGGCACCTCTAATATAGTATATAGGCACCTCTAGTGTAGCATATAGGCACCTCTAGTGTAGCATATAGGCACCTCTAGTGTAGCATATATGCACCTCTAGTGTAGCATATAGGCACCTCTAGTGTAGCATATAGGCACCTCTAGTGTAACATATATGCACCTCTAGTGTAGCATATAGGCACCTCTAGTGTAGCATATAGGCATCTCTAGTGTAGCATATAGGCACATCTAGTGTAGTATATAGGCACCTCTAATATAGTATATAGGCACCTCTAGTGTAGCATATAGGCACCTCTAGTGTAGCATATAGGCACCTCTAGTGTAGCCTATAGGCACCTCTAGTGTAGCATATAGGCACCTCTAGTGTAGCCTATAGGCACCTCTAGTGTAGCATATAGGCACCTCTAATATAGTATATAGGCACCTCTAGTGTAGCATATAGGCATCTCTAGTGTAGCATATAGGCACATCTAGTGTAGTATATAGGCACCTCTAATATAGTATATAGGCACCTCTAGTGTAGCATATAGGCACCTCTAGTGTAGCATATAGGCACCTCTAGTGTAGCCTATAGGCACCTCTAGTGTAGCATATAGGCACCTCTAGTGTAGCATATAGGCACCTCTAGTGTAGCATATAGGCACCTCTAGTGTAGCATATAGGCACCTCTAGTGTAGCCTATAGGCACCTCTAGTGTAGCATATAGGCACCTCTAGTGTAGCATATAGGCACCTCTAGTGTAGCATATAGGCATCTCTAGTGTAGCATATAGGCACCTCTAGTGTAGCATATAGGCACCTCTAGTGTAGCATATAGGCACCTCTAGTGTAGCATATAGGCACCTCTAGTGTAGCATATATGCATATCTAGTGTAGCATATAGGCACCTCTAGTGTAGCCTATAGGCATCTCTAGTGTAGCATATAGGCACATCTAGTGTAGCATATAGGCACCTCTAATATAGTATATAGGCACCTCTAGTGTAGCATATAGGCACCTCTAGTGTAGCATATAGGCACCTCTAGTGTAGCATATAGGCACCTCTAGTGTAGCATATAGGCACCTCTAGTGTAGCATATAGGAACCTCTAATATAGTATATAGGCACCTCTAGTGTAGATTATAGGCACCTCTAGTGTAGCCTATAGGCACCTCTAGTGTAGCATATAGGCACCTCTAGTGTAGCATATAGGCACCTCTAGTGTAGCATATAGGCACCTCTAGTGTAGCATATAGGCACCTCTAGTGTAGCATATAGGCACCTCTAGTGTAGCATATAGGCACCTCTAGTGTAGCATATAGGCATCTCTAGTGTAGCATATAGTCACATCTAGTGTAGTATATAGGCATCTCTAGTGTAGCATATAGGCACCTCTAGTGTAGCATATAGGCATCTCTAGTGTAGCATATAGGCACCTCTAGTGTAGCGTATAGGCACCTCTAATGTAGCATATAGGCACCTCTAGTGTAGCATATAGGCACCTCTAGTGTAGCATATAGGCACCTCTAGTGTAGCATATAGGCACCTCTAGTGTAGCATATAGGCACCTCTAGTGTAGCATATAGGCACCTCTAATATAGTATATAGGCACCTCTAGTGTAGCATATAGGCACATCTAGTGTAGCCTATAGGCACCTTTAGTGTAGCATATAGGCACCTCTAGTGTAGCATATAAGCACCTCTAGTGTAGCATATAGGCACCTCTAGTGTAGCATATAGGCACCTCTAGTGTAGCATATAGGCACCTCTAGTGTAGCATATAAGCACCTATAGTATAGCGTATAGTCACCTCTAGTGTAGCATATAGGCACCTCTAGTGTAGCATATAGGCATCTCTAGTGTAGCATATAGGCACATCAAGTGTAGCATATAGGCACCTCTAATATAGTATATAGGCACCTCTAGTGTAGCATATAGGCACCTCTAGTGTAGCATATAGGCACCTCTAGTGTAGCATATAGGCACCTCTAATATAGTATATAGGCACCTCTAGTGTAGCATATAGGCACCTCTAGTGTAGCCTATAGGCATCTCTAGTGTAGCATATAGGCACATCTAGTGTAGCATATAGGCACCTCTAGTGTGTCATATAGGCACCTCTAGTGTAGTATATAGGCACCTCTAGTGTAGCATATAGGCACCTCTAGTGTAGCATATAGGCACCTCTAGTGTAGCATATAGGCACCTCTAGTGTAGCATATAGGCACCTCTAGTGTAGCATATAGGAACCTCTAATATAGTATATAGGCACCTCTAGTGTAGATTATAGGCACCTCTAGTGTAGCCTATAGGCACCTCTAGTGTAGCATATAGGCACCTCTAGTGTAGCATATAGGCACCTCTAGTGTAGCATATAGGCACCTCTAGTGTAGCATATAGGCACCTCTAGTGTAGCATATAGGCACCTCTAGTGTAGCATATAGGCACCTCTAGTGTAGCATATAGGCATCTCTAGTGTAGCATATAGTCACATCTAGTGTAGTATATAGGCATCTCTAGTGTAGCATATAGGAACCTCTAGTGTAGTATATAGGCACCTCTAATATAGTATATAGGCACCTCTAGTGTAACCTATAGGCACCTCTAGTGTAGCATATAGGCACCTCTAGTGTAGCATATAGGCACCTCTAATATAGTATATAGGCACCTCTAGTGTAGCATATAGGCACCTCTAGTGTAGCATATAGGCACCTCTAGTGTAGCATATAAGCACCTATAGTATAGCGTATAGTCACCTCTAGTGTAGCATATAGGCACCTCTAGTGTAGCATATAGGCATCTCTAGTGTAGTATATAGGCATCTCTAGTGTAGCATATAGGAACCTCTAGTGTAGTATATAGGCACCTCTAATATAGTATATAGGCACCTCTAGTGTAACCTATAGGCACCTCTAGTGTAGCATATAGGCACCTCTAGTGTAGCATATAGGCACCTCTAGTGTAGCATATAGGCACCTCTAGTGTAGCATATAGGCACCTCTAATATAGTATATAGGCACCTCTAGTGTAGCATATAGGCACCTCTAGTGTAGCCTATAGGCACCTCTAGTGTAGCATATAGGCACCTCTAGTGTAGCATATAGGCACCTCTAGTGTAGCATATAGGCACCTCTAGTGTAGCATATAGGCACCTCTAGTGTAGCATATAGGCACCTCTAGTGTAGCATATAGGCACCTCTAGTGTAGCATATAGGCATCTCTAGTGTAGCATATAGGCACATCTAGTGTAGTATATAGGCATCTCTAGTGTAGCATATAGGAACCTCTAGTGTAGTATATAGGCACCTCTAATATAGTATATAGGCACCTCTAGTGTAGCATATAGGCACCTCTAGTGTAGCCTATAGGCACCTCTAGTGTAGCATATAGGCACCTCTAATATAGTATATAGGCACCTCTAGTGTAGCATATAGGCACCTCTAGTGTAGTATATAGGCATCTCTAGTGTAGCATATAGGCACCTCTAGTGTAGCATATAGGCATCTCTAGTGTAGCATATAGGCACCTCTAGTGTAGCATATAGGCACCTCTAGTGTAGCATATTGTCACCTCTAATATAGTATATAGGCATCTCTAGTGTAGCATATAGGCACCTCTAGTGTAGCATATAGGCACCTCTAGTGTAGCATATAGGCACCTCTAGTGTAGCATATAGGCACCTCTAGTGTAGCATATAGGCATCTCTAATATAGTATATAGGCACCTCTAGTGTAGCATATATGCACCTCTAGTGTAGCATATAGGCACCTCTAGTGTAACCTATAGGCACCTCTAGTGTAGCATATAGGCACCTCTAGTGTAGTATATAGGCACCTCTAGTGTAGCATATAGGCACCTCTAATATAGTATATAGGCACCTCTAGTGTAGCATATAGGCACCTCTAGTGTAGCATATAGGCACCTCTAGTGTAGCATATAGGCACCTCTAGTGTAGCATATAGGCACCTCTAGTGTAGCATATAGGCACCTCTAGTGTAGCATATAGGCACCTCTAGTGTAGCATATAGGCACCTCTAGTGTAGCATATAGTCACCTCTAGTGTAGCATATAGGCACCTCTAGTGTAGCATATAGGCACCTCTAGTGTAGCATATAGGCACCTCTAGTGTAGCATATAGGCACCTTTAGTGTAGCATATAGGCACCTCTAGTGTAGCATATAGGCACCTCTAGTGTAGCATATAGGCACCTCTAGTGTAGCATATAGGCACCTCTAGTGTAGCATATTGTCACCTCTAATATAGTATATAGGCATCTCTAGTATAGCATATAGGCACCTCTAGTGTAGCATATAGGCACCTCTAGTGTAGCATATAGGCACCTCTAGTGTAGCATATAGGTACTTCTAGTGTAGCATATAGGCACCTCTAGTGTAACCTATAGGCATCTCTAGTGTAGCATATAGGCACCTCTAGTGTAGCATATAGGCACCTCTAGTGTAGCATATAGGCACCTCTAGTGTAGCATATAGGCACCTCTAGTGTAGCATATAGGCACCTCTAGTGTAGCATATTGGCACCTCTAGTGTAGCATATAGGCACCTCTAGTGTAGCATATTGTCACCTCTAATATAGTATATAGGCATCTCTAGTGTAGCATATAGGCACCTCTAATATAGTATATAGGCACCTTTAGTGTAGCCTATAGGCACCTCTAGTGTAGCATATAGGCATCTCTAGTATAGCATATAGGCACCACTAGTGTAGTATATATGCATCTCTAGTGTAGCATATAGGCACCTTTAGTGTAGCATATAGGCACCTCTAGTGTAGCATATAGGCACCTCTAGTGTAGCATATAGGCACCTCTAGTGTAGCATATAGGCACCTCTAGTGTAGCATATAGGCATCTCTAGTGTAGCCTATAGGCACCTCTAGTGTAGCATATAGGCATCTCTAGTGTAGCATATAGGCACCTCTAGTGTAGCATATAGGCACCTCTAGTGTAGCCTATAGGCACCTCTAGTGTAGCATATTGTCACCTCTAATATAGTATATAGGCATCTCTAGTGTAGCATATAGGCACCTCTAGTGTAGCATATAGGCACCTCTAGTGTAGCATATAGGCACCTCTAGTGTAGTATATAGGCATCTCTAGTATAGCATATAGGCACCTCTAGTGTAGCATATAGGCACCTCTAGTGTAGCATATAGGCACCTCTAGTGTAGCATATAGGCACCTCTAGTGTAGCATATAGGCACCTCTAGTGTAGCATATAGGCACCTCTAATATAGTATATAGGCACCTCTAGTGTAGCATATAGGCACCTCTAGTGTAGCCTATAGGCACCTCTAGTGTAGCATATAGGCACCTCTAGTGTAGCATATAGGCACCTCTAGTGTAGTATATAGGCATCTCTAGTATAGCATATAGGCACCTCTAGTGTAGCATATAGGCACCTCTAGTGTAGCATATAGGCACCTCTAGTGTAGCATATAGGCACCTCTAGTGTAGCATATAGGCACCTCTAGTGTAGCATATAGGCACCTCTAGTGTAGCATATAGGCACCTCTAGTGTAGCATATAGGCACCTCTAGTGTAGCATATAGGCACCTCTAGTGTAGCATATAGTCACCTCTAGTGTAGCATATAGGCACCTCTAGTGTAGCATATAGGCACCTTTAGTGTAGCATATAGGCACCTCTAGTGTAGCATATAGGCACCTCTAGTGTAGCATATAGGCACCTCTAGTGTAGCATATAGGCACCTCTAGTGTAGCATATTGTCACCTCTAATATAGTATATAGGCATCTCTAGTATAGCATATAGGCACCTCTAGTGTAGCATATAGGCACCTCTAGTGTAGCATATAGGCACCTCTAGTGTAGCATATAGGTACTTCTAGTGTAGCATATAGGCACCTCTAGTGTAACCTATAGGCATCTCTAGTGTAGCATATAGGCACCTCTAGTGTAGCATATAGGCACCTCTAGTGTAGCATATTGTCACCTCTAATATAGTATATAGGCATCTCTAGTGTAGCATATAGGCACCTCTAGTGTAGCATATAGGCACCTTTAGTGTAGCATATATGCACCTCTAGTGTAGCATATAGGCACCTCTAGTGTAGCATATAGGCACCTCTAGTGTAGCATATAGGCACCTCTAATGTAGCATATAGGCACCTTTAGTGTAGCATATATGCACCTCTAGTGTAGCATATAGGCACCTCTAGTGTAGCATATAGGCACCTCTAGTGTAGCATATTGGCACCTCTAGTGTAGCATATAGGCACCTCTAGTGTAGCATATTGTCACCTCTAATATAGTATATAGGCATCTCTAGTGTAGCATATAGGCACCTCTAGTGTAGCATATAGGCACCTCTAGTGTAGCATATAGGCACCTCTAGTGTAGTATATAGGCATCTCTAGTATAGCATATAGGCACCTCTAGTGTAGCATATAGGCACCTCTAGTGTAGCATATAGGCACCTCTAGTGTAGCATATAGGCACCTCTAGTGTAGCATATAGGCACCTCTAGTGTAGCATATAGGCCCCTCTAGTGTAGCATATAGGCACCTCTAGTGTAGCATATAGGCACCTCTAGTGTAGCATATAGGCACCTCTAGTGTATCATATAGGCACCTCTAGTGTAGCATATATGCACCTCTAGTGTAGCATATAGGCACCTCTAGTGTAGCCTATAGGCACCTCTAGTATAGCATATTGGCACCTCTAGTGTAGCATATAGGCAGCTCTAGTGTAGCATATAGGCACCTCTAGTGTAGCATATAGGCATATCTAGTGTAGCATATAGGCACCTCTAATATAGTATATAGGCACTTCTAGTATAGTATATATGCACCTCTAGTGTAGCTATATATATATATATATATATATATATATATATATATATATATATATATATATATATATATATTTATATATAATATATATATATATATATATATGTATGTATGTGTGTGTATATACTACATTCAATGTTACATTGTATACTAGTTTGTTATTTATTATATAGTATTATACTAAGTATGATATAATATAATTAATTGAAATTAATAGTATTATTATATATATATCAAAAAAATGGAATGAAATTATTAAAAATCCATGTATTTCAATGCATTTAAAAAATAATAATTTTAAAAATATTTAAAAAAAATACCTCTTAAAACAATATTCATAGATATTATTCATATATATTTGTTAATAGATTTATTTTTCTTCTTCTTTTTATTCATTTATTTTAATATATTTATTTACTCATTGTTTATTTGTTTATAAAAGTATTTTCCCCTACAGTATTAACTTTAAAAAAAAAAAAAAATCTTTAATTTTTATTATATATAATCTTCATTTTTATTTCGTTTATATAAGGTATTTTTTCTTTTCAGTATTACAATTTTTAATAAAAGTATTCTTCTTCTTTTTATTTATTTATTCATTTATTTTAATATATTTATTACATATTCTTTATTTGTTTATAAAAAGTATTTTCTCCTACAGTATTAATTTTTTTTAAATAATCTCTAATTTTAATTTTTATTATATATAATCTTCATATTTTATTTCGCCTATATAAGGTATTTTTTCTTTTCAGTATTACAATTTTTAATAATTTATTATTCTTCTTTTAATTCATTTATTTTAATATATCTATTACACATTGTTTATTTGTTTATAGAAAGTATTTTCCCATACAGTATTAACTTCTTTTTTTTTTCAAATAATCTCTAATTTTCATTTTTATTATATATAATCTTCATGTTTTATTTCGATTATATAAGGTATCGTTCTTTTCAGTATTATAATTTATATATATATATATATAAATAATCATTAATTTAATTATTAATTTAAAAACAAAACAAAATTTAAATCACAAAAAATAATAAAATCAAAAATATTATTTTTGTTTTATGTTAGGTATTCAGGTGCAACTCCATTTTTTATTTTTAACAATTTATATATAATAACCTCATACTTTCTCTCTTTTTAGAGACATTTTAATTTTTTACATTCTTAAATATATTTATATTTATTTATTTTATGAGAATCTAGACTATCCAAAAATATGATGATTGGGGAAATTCTAGTAAAAACATTAACTTGTTTATTAATGTCCCCATCATTCCTAGCCTGTTGGAGAGGTGATAAATCGATAAATGATAAATCTGATTTATTTATTTATTTATATATAAATATATATATATATATTATAAAATATATATAAATGAATGAATAAATGTGATGAAATAAATCTTGATGAAATTATATATATATATATATATATATATATATATATAATATAAATAACTAATAAACCAAATATAAAATTGTAATATATATATATATATATATATATATATATATATATATATATATATATATTAATAGTAACTTGTAAATATCACTTACGATAAATAAATGCAAATAATATGTATGTAAATATAAATAATCAAGTGTAAAAGTGAATAAAAAAAAGTAGAAATCAAACTGAAAATAGAAAATTTATAAAATTATAGCGTCTGTTTATATATTATATAGATAAGTTTATAATATCACAATATATGATATTTACCAATGACTGTATAAATTAAATAAATGTAAAAATTCCAACTTTTAATTTTGTTAAATAGGCATTATATTACACTGTTAGAAAAAGAGTTTTCTATACCACAGAAAAAGAGTTTTCCGAGTATCCCTGTATTATAACTCTTTTCGAGAATTAAGCAATAGAACATTATTTTGTAAAATAGTATTATAGATATTAATAATAAAACATTATATTAGTAATAAAACATTGCATCAAAAAGAGATTTTTCCTTAATTGCTATTTTATCTATATGTTTTTAAAAATTAATTTCTCTTATATTGTTATGTTTAAATCACTATATTGTTCTACTAAATATATATTAAATATATATATATATATATATATATATATATATATATATTAAATATATATATTATATATATAAAGTATTCATATTATGGAAAATATTATTTAACGAACAAATATATTTATAATAATTATTTTAATTCTATTTTTGACTTTAGATATAAATGATTGTAAAAATAGCCCCTGTAAAAATGGCGGAAAATGTAATGATCTATTAAATGCCTATACATGTATTTGTGTTATTGGATATACGGGTATGAATTGTGACTTCAATATTAATGATTGCATTAATATAGTATGTAACAATGGAGGATCTTGCATAGATGACATTAATAAGTACACATGCAAATGTGTACCTGGCTATGGTGGTGAATTATGCGCGTATGGTTAGTATAAATATTTCAGTTGTTTTATATTTTATTGAAAAAAGAAAATATACATTTATTTATATACAAATGTATTTTATATTTGTAGTGTATACTAAATCTTATACAATTAAGTAACATTTATCTAAAATACAAATAAATGAAGAAACATATTTTTTTTAATATTTAAAAAATTAATCAAAAAATATTTCAAAAAATATATTAAAAAATACAACATAACATATTTCAAATATAACAAAATATGTTGAAAACTCAAACCAAAACTGCCCCAACCCAGCGTAGCTCGTTTTTGATTATTTGCATATTTATCATTTATTAATTATAACTATTCCTGATTTGGGATTGCTTGCGGTACCCAACCATTATTTACTCATTGTTTAATAGTTTTCATATCTATTATTTATTAATTATGGATATTCATGATTCTGCCTTTCTAGTATATACAATAACATACATTTTTGATAAAATACAAACAAATTTAGACAAATATTTTATTATTTCAATAATTAGTGGAAAAATATTTCAAAAATATTTTATATAAATTTAGTTTGAATATATAACATATATATAAGAGTTTATAGAATTTATATATATATATATATATATATATATATATTATATTTTATTATGTACAACATTTCCTTCTTTTTACTTATTCTATTTTGCAAGTTTATAGACTTTATAGACACAAATTAATATATATATTTATATATATATATATATACTTACAATATATTCAGTGTAAATAAACACACATAATATATTAAAATAGACTATGCATATTAGTGATTCATTCGAAACAAATGAAACCTGATAAAGTTGGTTTCGAAACAAATTAAACCGAATAAAGTTGGTTTCGAAACAAATGAAACAGGATAAAGTTGGTTTCGAAAAATAAAATATGGTCGATATAAAATCAATATTATAATAAAATTATATAAAGATAATAGGTAAGATATGATGTAACTAGACAGTATACTGTCGTAGTACTATTAGTGATTTAAATTTTTCCCATTTTTCATTATCTCGAGATAATAAAATCCTACAATTTATTATCTCAAGACAATCAAATCCTAAATTTCATTATTTCAAGACTCTCGAAAAAATGTGTCATTAAAATGATTTTTTATCATGTAAAATCTTAAGCAAAAAAAAATGTTAAAATATTAATAATTTTTTTTAAATATTTTTTAAATTTGTTTGAAATATTTTCAAATTTTAACAATTTTTTTAAATATTTTTAAACATTTTTTTGATATATATTTTTTAACATTTTTTTGAAATATTTCAATATATTTTTTAAATTTGTAAATATTAAAAAAAAATTGAAATTAAAAAAAAAATTGTTAATATTTAAAAAAAATTAAAAACCAAATTACTAGTATCACTGGAAAGCTTATTTAATTCTATTATAGATGTCATATTGTAGTTATTTTTAATTTGTATTAAAACAAAGGTTATGATCACAATTTTTTTAAATATTTTTAAACATTTTTTTGATATATATTTTTTAACATTTTTTTGAAATATTTCAATATATTTTTTAATATTTTCTTGAAATATTAAAAAAAAATTGAAATTAAAAAAAAAATTGTTAATATTTAAAAAAAATTAAAAACCAAATTACTAGTATCACTGGAAAGCTTATTTAATTCTATTATAGATGTCATATTGTAGTTATTTTTAATTTGTATTAAAACAAAGGTTATGATCACAAATGTATATATTTTAATATTTATTGAAATATTTAAATACTTATTTTCCAAATTACATAACGTTGTGCTAGAAGTTGATAGTATGGTATGATGGAACATGATACTAAGATATTTAGTATAGTTTGCAGGGCAATATTTATTCATGAATTATTAATATAAAAATAATATCATAATATAATAATTATTAAATAATATTAAAAATAAAGTATATATAATAACTAAAAATGTATAATATATAATGTATTATATCATTTAACAACTACTAAGTTATATTCCTTATTTAATTACGAGTGATTATAACAATTATTTGCTGCACACAAATAACTTAATAATGTTATTTTATTATATTAATAATAATGTATTTAATAATATCTGTAATTAAAAATATCTGGGTTGTTATTCATGTGATCATCAATTACATACGAATACTCTAAATTATTCATATTTAAAAAATTATAATAACACCAATAATGGAAAAATATAAACACTAATAATATGATACATTTCAATACATTTTATTATATAATTTAAATCCTTAAATTTAATATTCATTAAAAAAAGCTCGATAGAGTTTCAGTCCGATTCGACTCGAGCCGGACTCTGGCTCGACTCGACTCGAAAAACTCGACTCGTTTGAATCACTAATGCATATACGTATACAAATATAAATGTTAATAAATATATATATATAAACAATTTAATATATATATATTAGTGATGGGAATTTTACAAAAATCTGGGTTTCGAAACGGTTTCACTCAACAAATTTAGGTTTCAGATTCAGTTTCGTTGAAAACATCTAGGTTTCAGTTTCAGTTTCGATTAAATTACACATGTTTCGAAACCGTTTCGAAACTAAATTGAACTATTAACTAAAGTAAGTAAATTAATTAACAAACTATTTATGTTGACTATACAATGTATACATAGTATAGTATGCTAAGTAACTCTCTTGGTTTTATTTTTGATAGTAACTTACTATTAGTAAGTCATAGATGTTTTATCGATTAGATCTCAAGTGTATGTCGATATTCGTCCTTCAATTTACACAACTTAACAACTATTAGAATTGTTTTACCATATAACATTTCTAATCTCATATTGAATCCAAGTCCTATCTCGTATTGAGTACTTTAATTCTTTATATCACAGATTTCCTATATTTAATAAATTGCATAAATAGAGTTATACGGAGTTCGGTACGCTTACTATTTCGCATAAAATTATGTGATCATGCTTGCAGTTCCGAAACATTATATGGCATAAAATGGATATCTGGCAGATTTATAAACCCAGATTTTTGTAAAATTCCCATAACTAGCATATAGGCACCTCTAATTTAGCATATAGGCATTTCTAGTGTAGCCTATAGGCACCTCTAGTGTAGCATATAGGCACCTCTAGTGTAGCATATAGGCACCTCTAGTGTAGCATATAGGCACCTCTAGTGTAGCATATATGCACCTCTAGTGTAGCATATAGGCACCTCTAATATAGTATATAGGCACCTCTAGTGTAGCATATAGGCACCTCTAGTGTAGCATATAGGCACCTCTAGTGTAGCATATAGGCACCTCTAGTGTAGCATATAGGCACCTCTAGTGTAGCATATAGGCAACTCTAATATAGTATATAGGCACATCTAGTGTAGCATATAAGCACCTCTAGTGTAGCATATAGGCACCTCTAGTGTATTATATAGGCACCTCTAGTGTAGCATATAGGCACCTCTAGTGTAGCATATAGGCACCTCTAGTGTAGTATATAGGCACCTCTAGTGTAGCATATAGGCACCTCTAGTGTAGCATATAGGCACCTCTAGTGTAGCCTATAGGCACCTCTAGTGTAGCATATAGGCACCTCTAATATAGTATATAGGCACCTCTAGTGTAGCATATAGGCACCTCTAGTGTAGCCTATAGGCACCTCTAGTGTAGCATATAGGCACCTCTAATATAGTATATAGGCACCTCTAGTGTAGCATATAGGCACCTCTAGTATAGTATATATGCACCTCTAGTGTAGCATATAGGCACCTCTAGTGTAGCCTATAGGCACCTCTAGTGTAGCATATAGGCACCTCTAGTGTAGCATATAGGCACCTCTAGTGTAGCATATAGGCACCTCTAGTGTAGCATATAGGCACCTCTAGTGTAGCATATAGGCATCTCTAGTGTAGCATATAGGCACCTCTAGTGTAGCATATAGGCACCTCTAGTGTAGAATATAGGCACCTCTAGTGTAGCATATAGGCACCTTTAGTGTAGCATATAGGCACCTCTAGTGTAGCATATAGGCACCTCTAGTGTAGCATATAGGCACCTCTAGTGTAGCATATAGGCATCTCTAGTGTAGCATATAGGCACATCTAGTGTAGCTTATAGGCACCTCTAGTGTAGCATATAGGCACCTCTAGTGTAGCATATTGTCACCTCTAATATAGTATATAGGCATCTCTAGTGTAGCATATAGGCACCTCTAGTGTAGCATATAGGCACCTCTATTGTAGCATATAGGCACCTCTAGTGTAGCATATAGGCACCTCTAGTGTAGCATATAAGCATCTCTAGTGTAGCATATAGGCACCTCTAGTGTAGCATATAAGCACCTCTAGTGTAGCATATAGGCACCACTAGTGTAGCATATAGGCACATCTAGTGTAGCATATAGGCACCTCTAGTGTAGAATATAGGCATCTCTAGTGTAGCATATAGGCACCTCTAATATAGTATATAGGCACCTCTAGTGTAGCATATAGGCACCTCTAATATAGTATATAGGCACCACTAGTGTAACCTAGAGGCACCTCTAGTGTATAATATAGGTACATCTAGTGTAGCATATAGGCATCTCTAGTGTAGCATATAGGCACCTCTAGTGTAGCATATAGGCACCTCTAGTGTAGTATATAGGTACCTCTAATATAGTATATAGGCACCTCTAGTGTAGCATATAGGCACATCTAGTGTAGCATATAGGCACCTCTAGTGTAGCATATAGGCATCTCTAGTGTAGCATATAGGCACCTCTGGTGTAGCATATAGGCACCTCTAGTGTAGCATATAGGCACCTCTAGTGTAGTATATAGGCACCTCTAATATAGTATATAGGCACCTCTAGTTTAGCATATAGGCACCTCTAGTGTAGCCTATAGGCACCTCTAGTGTAGCATATAGGCACCTCTAATATAGTATATAGGCACCACTAGTGTAGCATATAGGCATCTCTAGTGTAGCATATAGGCACCTCTAGTGTAGCATATAGGCACCTCTAGTGTAGCATATAGGCACCTCTAATATAGTATATAGGCACCTCTAGTGTAGCATATAGGCACCTCTAGTGTAGCATATAGGCACCTCTAGTGTAGCATATAGGCACCTCTAGTGTAGCATATAGGCATCTCTAGTGTAGCATATAGGCACCTCTAGTGTAGCATATAGGCACCTCTAGTGTAGCATATAGGCACCTCTAATATAGTATATAGGCACCTCTAGTGTAGCATATAGGCACCTCTAGTGTAGCATATAGGCACCTCTAGTGTAGCATATAGGCACCTCTAGTGTAGCATATAGGCACCTCTAGTGTAGCCTATAGGCATCTCTAGTGTAGCCTATAGGCACCTCTAGTGTAGCATATAGGCACCTCTAGTGTAGCATATAGGCACCTCTAGTGTAGCATATAGGTACCTCTAGTGTAGCATATAGGCACCTCTAGTGTAGCTTATAGGCACCTCTAGTGTAGCATATAGGCACCTCTAGTGTAGCATATTGTCACCTCTAATATAGTATATAGGCATCTCTAGTGTAGCATATAGGCACCTCTAGTGTAGCATATAGGCACCTCTAGTGTAGCATATAGGCACCTCTAGTGTAGCATATAGGCACCTCTAGTGTAGCATATAGGCACCTCTAATATAGTATATAGGCACCTCTAGTGTAGCCTATAGGCATCTCTATTGTAGCCTATAGGCACCTCTAGTGTAGCATATAGGCACCTCTAGTGTAGCATATAGGCACCTCTAGTGTAGCATATAGGTACCTCTAGTGTAGCATATAGGCACCTCTAGTGTAGCTTATAGGCACCTCTAGTGTAGCATATAGGCACCTCTAGTGTAGCATATTGTCACCTCTAATATAGTATATAGGCATCTCTAGTGTAGCATATAGGCACCTCTAGTGTAGCATATAGGCACCTCTAGTGTAGCATATAGGCACCTCTAGTGTAGTATATAGGCACCTCTAGTGTAGCATATAGGCACCTCTAGTATAGCGTATAGGCACCTCTAGTGTAGCATATAGGCACCTCTAGTGTAGCATATAGGCACCTCTAGTGTAGCATATAGGCACCTCTAGTGTAGCATATAGGCATCTCTAGTGTAGCATATAGGCACCTCTAGTGTAGCCTATAGGCACCTCTAGTGTAACCTATAGGCATCTCTAGTGTAGCATATAAGCACCTCTAGTGTAGCATATAGGCATCTCTAGTGTAGCATATAGGCACCTCTAGTGTAGCATATAGGCACCTCTAGTGTAGCATATAGGCACCTCTAGTGTAGCATATAGGCACCTCTAGTGTAGCATATAGGCCCCTCTAGTGTAGCATATAGGCCCTCTAGTGTAGCCTATAAACACCTCTAGTGTAGCATATAGGCACCTCTAGTGTAGCCTATAGGCACCTCTAGTGTAGCATATAGGCACCTCTAATATAGTATATAGGCACCTATAGTGTAGCATATAGGTACCTCTAATATAGTATATAGGCACCTCTAGTGTAGCATATAGGCCCCTCTAGTGTAGCATATAGGCACCTCTAGTATAGTATATAGGCACCTCTAGTGTAGCATATAGGCACCTCTAGTGTAGCCTATAGG
The DNA here is from genome assembly GCA_964019155.1 of Osedax fenrisi. NCBI lineage: Eukaryota > Metazoa > Annelida > Polychaeta > Sabellida > Siboglinidae > Osedax > Osedax fenrisi. Next base: position 3,010,461 of record OZ025246.1, on the reverse strand, counting down.
CACCTCTAGTGTAGCATATAGGCACCTCTAGTGTAGCATATAGGCACCTCTAGTGTAGCATATAGGCACCTCTAGTGTAGCATATAGGCCCCTCTAGTGTAGCATATAGGCACCTCTAGTGTAGCATATAGGCCCTCTAGTGTAGCCTATAAGCACCTCTAGTGTAGCATATAGGCACCTCTAGTGTAGCCTATAGGCACCTCTAGTGTAGCATATAGGCACCTCTAATATAGTATATAGGCACCTATAGTGTAGCATATAGGTACCTCTAATATAGTATATAGGCACCTCTAGTGTAGCATATAGGCCCCTCTAGTGTAGCATATAGGTACCTCTAGTGTAGCATATAGGCACCTCTAATATAGTATATAGGCACTTCTAGTATAGTATATATGCACCTCTAGTGTAGCTATATATATATATATATATATATATATATATATATATATATATATATATATATATATTTATATATAATATATATATATATATATATATATATATGTATGTATGTGTGTGTATATACTACATTCAATGTTACATTGTATACTAGTTTGTTATTTATTATATAGTATTATACTAAGTATGATATAATATAATTAATTGAAATTAATAGTATTATTATATATATATCAAAAAAATGGAATGAAATTATTAAAAATCCATGTATTTCAATGCATTTAAAAAATAATAATTTTAAAAATATTTAAAAAAAATACCTCTTAAAACAGTATTCATAGATATTATTCATATATATTTGTTAATAGATTTATTTTTCTTCTTTTTATTCATTTATTTTAATATATTTATTTACTCATTGTTTATTTGTTTATAAAAGTATTTTCCCCTACAGTATTAACTTTAAAAAAAAAAAAAAATCTTTAATTTTTATTATATATAATCTTCATTTTTATTTCGTTTATATAAGGTATTTTTTCTTTTCAGTATTACAATTTTTAATAAAAGTATTCTTCTTCTTTTTATTTATTTATTCATTTATTTTAATATATTTATTACATATTCTTTATTTGTTTATAAAAAGTATTTTCTCCTACAGTATTAATTTTTTTTAAATAATCTCTAATTTTAATTTTTATTATATATAATCTTCATATTTTATTTCGCCTATATAAGGTATTTTTTCTTTTCAGTATTACAATTTTTAATAAATTTATTCTTCTTCTTTTAATTCATTTATTTTAATATATCTATTACACATTTTTTATTTGTTTATAGAAAGTATTTTCCCATACAGTATTAACTTCTTTTTTTTCTTCAAATAATCTCTAATTTTCATTTTTATTATATATAATCTTCATGTTTTATTTCGATTATATAAGGTATCGTTCTTTTCAGTATTATAATTTATATATATATATAAATAATCATTAATTTAATTATTAATTTAAAAACAAAACAAAATTTAAATCACAAAAAATAATAAAATCAAAAATATTATTTTTGTTTTATGTTAGGTATTCAGGTGCAACTCCATTTTTTATTTTTAACAATTTATATATAATAACCTCATACTTTCTCTCTTTTTAGAGACATTTTAATTTTTTACATTCTTAAATATATTTATATTTTATTTATTTTATGAGAATCTAGACTATCCAAAAATATGATGATTGGGGAAATTCTAGTAAAAACATTAACTTGTTTATTAATGTCCCCATCATTCCTAGCCTGTTGGAGAGGTGATAAATCGATAAATGATAAATCTGATTTATTTATTTATTTATATATAAATATATATATATATATATTATAAAATATATATAAATGAATGAATAAATGTGATGAAATAAATGTTGATGAAATTATATATATATATATATATATATATATATATATATATATATATATAATATAAATAACTAATAAACCAAATATAAAATTGTAATAATATATATATATATATATATATATATATTAATAGTAACTTGTAAATATCACTTACGATAAATAAATGCAAATAATATGTATGTAAATATAAATAATCAAGTGTAAAAGTGAATAAAAAAAAGTAGAAATCAAACTGAAAATAGAAAATTTATAAAATTATAGCGTCTGTTTATATATTATATAGATAAGTTTATAATATCACAATATATGATATTTACCAATGACTGTATAAATTAAATAAATGTAAAAATTCCAATTTTTAATTTTGTTAAATAGGCATTATATTACACTGTTAGAAAAAGAGTTTTCTATACCACCGAAAAAGAGTTTTCCGAGTATCCCTGTATTATAACTCTTTTCGAGAATTAAGCAATAGAACATTATTTTGTAAAATAGTATTATAGATATTAATAATAAAACATTATATTAGTAATAAAACATTGCATCAAAAAGAGATTTTTCCTTAATAGCTACTTTATCTATATGTTTTTTAAAATTAATTTCTCTTATATTGTTATGTTTAAATCACTATATTGTTCTACTAAATATATATTAAATATATATATATATATATATATTAAATATATATATTATATATATAAAGTATTCATATTATGGAAAATATTATTTAACGAACAAATATATTTATAATAATTATTTTAATTCTATTTTTGACTTTAGATATAAATGATTGTAAAAATAGCCCCTGTAAAAATGGCGGAAAATGTAATGATCTATTAAATGCCTATACATGTATTTGTGTTATTGGATATACGGGTATGAATTGTGACTTCAATATTAATGATTGCATTAATATAGTATGTAACAATGGAGGATCTTGCATAGATGACATTAATAAGTACACATGCAAATGTGTAGCTGGCTATGGTGGTGAATTATGCGCGTATGGTTAGTATAAATATATCAGTTGTTTTATATTTTATTGAAAAAAGAAAATATACATTTATTTATATACAAATGTATTTTATATTTGTAGTGTATAATAAATTGTATACAATTAAGTAACATTTATCTAAAATACAAATAAATGAAGAAACATATTTTTTTTAATATTTAAAAAATTAATCAAAAAATATTTCAAAAAATATATTAAAAAATACAACATAACATATTTCAAATATAACAAAATATGTTGAAAACTCAAACCAAAACCGCCCCAACCCAGCGTTGCTCGTTTTTGATTATTTGCATATCTATCATTTATTAATTATAACTATTCCTGATTTGGGATTGCTTGCGGTACCCAACCGTGCTTTACTCATTGTTTAATAGTTTTCATATCTATTATTTATTAATTATGGATATTCATGATTCTGCCTTTCTAGTATATACAATAACATACATTTTTGATAAAATACAAACAAATTTAGACAAATATTTTATTATTTCAATAATTAGTGGAAAAATATTTCAAAAATATTTTATATAAATTTAGTTTGAATATATAACATATATATATGTAAGAGTTTATAGAATTTATATATATATATATATTATATTTTATTATGTACAACATTTCCTTCTTTTTACTTATTCTATTTTGCAAGTTTATAGAATTTTTTGTGTACGTTTCATTATATAATATATATAAAAATTAATATATATATATTTATATATATATATATATACTTACAATGTATTCAGTGTAAATAAACACACATAATATATTAAAATAGACTATGCATATTAGTGATTCATTCGAAACAAATGAAACCTGATAAAGTTGGTTTCGAAACAAATTAAACCGAATAAAGTTGGTTTCGAAACAAATGAAACAGGATAAAGTTGGTTTCGAAACATAAAATATGGTCGATATAAAATCAATATTACAATAAAATTATATAAAGATAATAGGTAAGATATGATGTAACTAGACAGTATACTGTTGTAGTACTATTAGTGATTTAAATTTTTCCTATTTTTCATTATCTCGAGATAATAAAATCCTACAATTTATTATCTCAAGACAATCAAATCCTAAATTTCATTATTCCAAGACTCTCGAAAAAATGTGTCATTAAAATGATTTTTTATCATGTAAAATCTTCAGCAAAAAAAAATGTAAAAATATTAATAATTTTTTTTTTTAATATTTTTTAAATTTGTTTGAAATATTTTCACATTTTAACAATTTTTTTTAATATTTTTAAACATTTTTTTGATATATTTTTTAACATTTTTTAAAAATATTTCAATATATTTTTTAATATTTTCTTGAAATATTTAAAAAAAATTTAAATTAAAAAAAAAATTGTTAATATTTAAAAAAAAATAAAAACCAAATTACTAGTATCACTGGAAAGCTTATTTAATTCTATAATAGATGTCATATTGTAGTTATTTTTAATTTGTATTAAAACAAAGGTTATGATCACAAATGTATATATTTTAATATTTATTGAAATATTGAAATACTTATTTTCCAAATTACATAACGTTGTGATAGAAGTTGATAGTATGGTATGATGGAACATGATACTAAGATATTCAGTATAGTTTGCAGGGCAATATTTATTCATGAATTATTAATATAAAAATAATATCATAATATAATAATTATTAAATAATATTAAAAATAAAGTATATATAATAACTAAAAATGTATAATATATAATTGATTATATCATTTAACAACTACTAAGTTATATTCCTTATTTAATTACGAGTGATTATAACAATTATTTGCTGCACACAAATAACTTAATAATGTTATTTTATTATATTAATAATAATGTATTGAATAATATCTGTAATTAAAAATATCTGGGTTGTTATTCATGTGATCATCAATTACATACGAATACTCTAAATTATTCATATTTAAAAAATTTATAATAACACCAATAATGGAAAAATATAAACACTAATAATATGATACATTTCAATACATTTTATAAAATAATTTAAATCCTTAAATTTAATATTCATTAAAAAAAAGCTCGATAGAGTTTCAGTCCGATTCGACTCGAGCCGGACTCTGGCTCGACTCGACTCGAAAAACTCGACTCGTTTGAATCACTAATGCATATATGTATACAAATATAAATGTTAATAAATATATATATATATATAAACAATTTAATATATATATATTAGTGATGGGAATTTTACAAAAATCTGGGTTTCGATACGGTTTCACTCAACAAATTTAGGTTTCAGATTCAGTTTCGTTGAAAACATCTAGGTTTCAGTTTCAGTTTCGATTAAATTACACATGTTTCGAAACCGTTTCGAAACTAAATTGAACTATTAACTAAAGTAATTAAATTAATTAACAAACTATTTATGTTGACTATACAATGATACATATTATAGTATACTAAGTAACTCTCTTGGTTTTATTTTTGATAGTAAGTCATAGATGTTTTATCGATTAGATCTCAAGTGTATGTCGATCTTCGTCCTTCAATTTACACAACTTAACAACTATTAGAATTGTTTTACCATATAACATTTCTAAGCTCATATTGAATCCAAGTCCTATCTCGTATTGAGTACTTTAATTCTTTATATCACAGATTTCCTATATTTAATAAATTGCATAAATAGAGTTATACGGAGTTCGGTACGCTTACTATTTCGCATAAAATTATGTGATCATGCTTGCAGTTCCGAAACATTATATGGCATAAAATGGATATCTGGTAGATTTATAAACCCAGATTTTTGTAAAATTCCCATAACTAGCATATAGGCACCTCTAGTGTAGCATATAGGCCCCTCTAGTTTAGCATATAGGCACATCTAGTGTAGCATATAGGCACCTATAGTGTAGCGTATAGGCACCTCTAGTGTATCATATAGGTACATCTAGTATAGCATATAGGTACATCTAGCATATAGGCACCTCTAATATAGTATATAGGCACCTCTAGCCTATATACTATATTAGAGGTGCCTATATGCTAGATGTACCTATATGATACACTAGAGGTGCCTATATGATACCTATAGGAATCTCTAGTGTATAATATAGGTACATCTAGTGTAGCATATGGGCACCTCTAGTGTAGCATGTAGGCACCACTATTATAGCATATAGGCACTTCTAGTATAGTATATAGGCACCTCTAGTGTATCTATATATATATATATATATATATATATATATATATATATGTATGTATGTATGTGTGTATATTTTTTTTTTTTTCAGAAAAAAAAAAAAAAAGTATCATACTAAGTATGATATAATATAATTAATTGAAATTAATAGAATTATTATATATATATATATCACATATATTATATGTGTTTGTATGTGGTCAAACATAACGAGTTAGTAATCTTGTATACGAATGTATACTCTATTCTTTATCTATTAACTGTATGCATTAATTCGTGTATATAAGCTAATTTATCTGCTCGAATGGCGGCCAGTCAATCTGTCAATCAAAACACATTCTCAAATATTGCGTAGTGGCATCGCTTGGGGTAAACTATTAATCTATGGTAACTACTAAGGTTATAAGGGTAACGCAGATTATAAATATTTGAAATAAATTTAAATTAATATTTTGTTTTAATTGATAATATAATTATATCGAGTAATGCAACTTTACTTCCATTACTCGGATTCCATATACAAATACTCGAAACCTAATCGTACTCGCTACTCTAACATTCAAGCCACTCGATACCCGCTCAATATCCGAGTACTCGAAACCGCTCGATAAATACTCGACTCGGAGCCATCACTAATATATATATATAAACAATTTAATATATATATATATATATATATTATAAAATATATATAAATGAATGAATAAATGTGATGAAATAAATCTTGATGAAATTATATATATATATATATATATATATATATATATATATATAATATAAATAACTAATAAACCAAATATAAAATTTTAATAATATATATATATATATATATATTAATAGTAACTTGTAAATATCACTTACGATAAATAAATGCAAATAATATGTATGTAAATGTAAATAATCAAGTGTAAAAGTGAATAAAAAAAAGTAGAAATCAAACTGAAAATAGAAAATTTATAAAATTATAGCGTCTGTTTATATATTATATAGATAAGTTTATAATATCACAATATATGATATTTACCAATGACTGTATAAATTAAATAAATGTAAAAATTCCAATTTTTAATTTTGTTAAATAGGCATTATATTACACTGTTAGAAAAAGAGTTTTCTATACCACAGAAAAAGAGTTTTCCGAGTATCCCTGTATTATAACTCTTTTCGAGAATTAAGCAATAGAACATTATTTTGTAAAATTGTATTATAGATATTAATAATAAAACATTATATTAGTAATAAAACATTGCATCAAAAAGAGATTTTTCCTTAATAGCTATTTTATCTATATGTTTTTAAACATTAATTTCTCTTATATTGTTATGTTTAAATCACTATATTGTTCTACTAAATATATATTAAATATATATATATATATATATATATATATATTAAATATATATATTATATATATAAAGTATTCATATTATGGAAAATATTATTTAACGAACAAATATATTCATAATAATTATTTTAATTCTATTTTTGACTTTAGTTATAAATGATTGTAAAAATAGCCCCTGTAAAAATGGCGGAAAATGTAATGATCTATTAAATGCCTATACATGTATTTGTGTTATTGGATATACGGGTAAGAATTGTGAAATCAATATTAATGATTGCATTAATATAGTATGTAACAATGGAGGATCTTGCATAGATGACATTAATAAGTACACATGCAAATGTGTACCTGGCTATGATGGTGAATTATGCGCGTATGGTTAGTATAAATATATCAGTTGTTTTATATTTTATTGAAAAAAGAACATATACATTTATTTATATACAAATGTATTTTATATTTGTAGTGTATAATAAATCTTATACAAGTAAGTAACATGTATCTAAAATACAAATAAATGAAGAAACAAATTTTTTTTAATATTTAAAAAATTAATCAAAAAATATTTCAAAAAATATATTAAAAAATACAACATAATATATTTCAAATATAACAAAATATGTTGAAAACTCAAACCAAAACCGCCCCAACCCAGCGTTGCTCGTTTTTGATTATTTGCATATCTATCATTTATTAATTATAACTATTCCTGATTTGGGATTGCTTGCGGTACTCATCCATGCTTTACTCATTGTTTAATAGTTTTCATATCTCCCAGTATTCAAAACTCGTGTTTAACTTGGATTTATCTCGAGTTTAAACTTGTGTTTAGCTCGGTAATTTTGTAACACTTTTAACACCAGCTAGATCCAAGTTTAACTCGAGATTACTCGAGTTAACCCGAGTTAAATCCCAGTTTAACTCGAGCTAAATCCAAGTTAACTCGAGTTAAATCCCAGTTTTACTCTAGCTAAATCCCAGTTAAATCCAAGTTAACTCGAGTTAAATCCATGTTAACTCGAGTTAAATCCAAGTTAACTCGAGTTAAATCCAAGTTTAACTCTAGCTAAATCCAAGTTTAACTATAGATAAATCCAAGTTTACTCGAGTTAAATCCTAGTTACAACAAAGTTTAACTCTAGCTAAATCCAAGTTTACTCAAGTTAAATCCTAGTTAAACCCAAGTTTAAATCTAGCTAAATCCAAGTGTACTCAAGTTAAATGCAGCTTACATCGATCTAAATCCAAGTTCAACTAGAGACAAATGAAATTCAATCCAAGTTCAGCTCGAGATTAATCCAAATTAAATAAGTTAGCAAAATTAAAATAACTATAATATAATTAATTATAGCTTACATCAAGAGGATAATACAAATTCATGACCGGTTAAATCCAAGGAAGTTTTCAGAAATCAGTTTATTTAATTATAAGTTAGCATAACGTTCAAAGAATATATACATATATATCAACATTTCATTATAACTACTCTACTAAAATAAATATTTATGTTTATAAATTAAAATATATTTCAATATATATTATAATAATAATACTATACTAATATTTATTATTTTACTACTAAATATAAATATATTATATTTAATTTGAGTTAAATTAATATAATTGTTAATAAATACAAAATGTAAAACATTAATTTATTTGTTAACCCTTTTATTATTTTTTAACAAATTGTCTATAATATTTGTTGTTTCAGTTGCAGTGGCTTCCTTGTGTATTTGGGATGCAGCTTCTGTAAGTTGAATTAAATTAATAAATATGAGAATATGTAAAACAAATATAGGAATGTAAAATTAATATACAGAATATATATATATTGATATCTTATATTAGTTTTATAGACATTATTGTGCTATATAAAAAATAAATACACTTCGAAGGTTTCAAATAGTATTACTTTTATTAAATTATTCATTTTGAAGGTTTGAAATAGTAAATAAATATATTTCAAAGGTTTTATAAAATTTTATAAAATTTTATTTATAAATAATATTATGTGTATTAAATCATGTACTCAAAGTTTTATAATAGTTAAATTATTCATTTATAATGTGTAAAATACATTTCGAAGGTTATAAATAGAATTATTTGTATAAAATCGTGTATTCAAAGTTTTCATATAGTTAAAGTAAGTATTTGAAGGTTTTGAATAGTAAATAAATACACTTCGAAGGTTTGAAATAATAAATAAATACACTTCGAAGGTTATAAATAATATTATTTGTATTAAATTAAGTATTCAAAGTTTTCAAATAGTTATATTATTCATTTCTAATGTGTAAATTACACTTCGAAGGTTATAAATAGTATTATTTGTATTAAATCATGTATTCAAAGTTTTCATATATTTAAATTAAGTATTTGAAGGTTTTGAATAGTAAATAAATACACTTCGAAGGTTTGAAATAGTAAATAAATACACTTCGAAGGTTATAAATAATATTATTTGTATTAAATTTAGTATTCAAAGTTTTCAAATAGTTATATTATGCATTTCTAATGTGTAAAATATACTTCGAAGGATATAAATATTAAACAACATACAACCAAAGTTCAAGTTAAGCGTTGACTATATGTGTATATCAAATGCAACCTTTACGCTCTATTGCACAATCAAATATATTCTAAACGATTAACATCTATATAAATATAATATATATATATATATACCTATAAATAAATAATCATGAAAATACGGGTGTGTGTGTGTGTGTGTTCTCACGTATGTAAGTATGTATGTACATTGTACATGTATGTGTGTGTATATATGTGTGTTTTAATTAACAAAACTTAAATGTGTGTGTGTATGTGTGTTGTGTGTGAATACACGTGCGTGTTTGTATATATATATATATATATATATATATATATATATAGATTTGAAACACTATTGTTTTACACTTTACACTATAAAAATATACATCCTATATCACATATGTGATAGGTAAAAATTTAAGAATCATGCATTAACACGTTGCAGTGGGAATGTATGTGTGTATATGTGTGTGTGTGTGTGTGTGTGTGTGTGTGCGTGTGTGTGTGTGTATGTGTGTGTTGTGAGTGTTTGTATATGTATATGTGTGTATGTATGTAAGTGTGTGTATGTGTATGTATGTAGGACCTACATTGTAGGTGTGTATGTGTGTGTGTATAGATTTCATAAACTATTGTATAACACTTTATAATATACAAATATACATATTATATCACATATGTGGCAAGTAGAAATTTAAGAATCACGCATTGACTCATTGCAATGGGAAAACTTAGTTTATTTATAATCTCTTGGTGACCTATATATATATTTTCTATAAAATTCAACATACGTCGTACGTATATAATTGGTAATATTTAATAAATAGTTTCCTAAACCTATATATATAATTATTTATGTACGTATATAATCTATATAAGAAAGCTTTCTTTACATCTATGATGTGTATATGTCAGTATGTAGGGGCATCGGAATAGGTGGGGCAGTATATATTTTGTCCCCCCCCCTTAAAAAATATAGGGGGAAATATATATATTGCCCCCCCCCCCTTATTTTTACTTATATGTATATATTAATATATCCACATCTATATATATATATATATATATATATATATATTATATATTTACATTGTATAGTTACTAAATTAACTATACAAATAACAATGATTTTATTACTTTATTATAAAGTAATACAATAATTGTTTCTGGTAATAGAGCAATAAAATAATTGTTTTTTTTTGTATAGGGAATTTAATAATTGAAAAACTATTGTTCTATTCAATTATAATATTTATTTATTTATTGATTATTAATTTATTATTTAGAATGAATTAAAATTTAACAGTACATGGAATGTACCATATATATTATAAAACAGTTTATAACTTGTAACCCTTATTACATTGCATTACATTCTTGTAAACAGTTTATTTTCTATAATATTAAAAATTACTTATATAAAATGGATATTAGATCATTTTAAAATAAAAACACTAAAGATAATGATAATATTTATGAAAGGTTGGAAATTATAATCACACATATTTGATATTTAACGGGCACCCGGCACTCGTGATTCAGTTACATGTAAAAGATAGGAAAAAGGACTACTTTTTAAAACTTAAATCACTTAGTAATATTTATTAAAATTATTTAATTTTTTTTTATTATTATAGTAATTAATCTGATACTTGTAGTACACGTAATGTTTTTTAATTTTCTAGATGGTATACATATAATTTTAGACGACAAAAAAAAATTAACAAAAATCTAAAAAAAATGACTAATATGTTATTTTTGATATAATAATATATACATAACTATATAAATGATACGTACACCATAATTCTACATATAATATGAATATAGTGTACAAAAAATAAAATAAAATAATGCATTATAACAAAAGTAATTAGAATTATAGTGAACAGAATTGGCAATTATAATTATTGTGTAAATCAAGTTTAAAGTTTTCATAAATACATTGTATTGATATTTTAAATAAATAAGATTTTTTATATATGTTATTACATTTTATTGATATATATATATATATATAAATATATAAAAGTAATGCATTAGTGTATATGTTATGCATATTGAGTATAAATTGTATAAATTATATAATTTATATGAATAATAAACTTATATAGGATACATACATTATAGACATTACTAAAATGAAAAATAAAAGCAATCTGTCAAAATTCCAATATTTCATAACAAAAGCGCCACCTATACACTAATACATCATATAATAATCTTTGATTCAGTCTTTAAATTTTTAAATTTGATTGTATAACCTCGTAAAAATATGCATTTTGCGAAGGTTACGAATAAATTTAATAATTTTAAAATATTTTAAAATATTTATTGTATTTACTTTTTTATAGGTGTTTTAAAATACTTCTTTTTATATCTTTTATTTTACGTAAACACACCATTTTGGTACCAATTTAAAGGTAATATTTCAAATATTATAAATAAATCATAATAAAAAAATCTCAGAATTATTTTTTTTCGTTATTTTTACGAGTGCCGGGTGCCCTTATAATTAATATAATATAATACCAAATATTTTCCGAAGGAAAGATAAAACACATACGCGAAATCGTGTAATTCGAATTTGTATACAAAATACCCCAGTGCCACCTATAGCGGGTTACTTTTAGGAACTATGTGTTGTTTATAATGTAAATTCGTATTTAACTATACACTTTTAAAATGTTAAATAATATTCTTTAAATTAATATTTATATGGTGAAAACTAAGTGTTCATTTCTAATATATAACAAACAAATATGATATGTATGTTTTAAATGCTATAAGTATATATTTAGTATAAAAAGTATATAAGTAAGTATATAAAAGCTAATTTATATTGCATGTAATTTAATAGAGCAATGAAAACATTGTTGTATGCAAACAGAGCCGAACCTAAATCTATTTCAGTGATTTCGATACTACTGCTAGCAGCAGTTGGGGATATTACTAAATTACGTTGCATGCATAGGGAGTGTTATATCTTTGCTTCGCAAAATCTTTGCTACTACTGTGTACACATATCGCATACGACTTAATCGTGATCGCATGTGTGTAATTATGGGATATCGACTATCCTACAGTGTATACACTGAGGTATACTCATAACGATATCGTAGATATCAGCTCCTACAATATTGTATATAAAATGTCGTACAACACGTATGTAAACGTGGATAACTGCCATACTTCAACCAGTTATATATGTATCATTATAAACATATATATATATATATATATATATATATATATATATAATATAAGATATATAAATTATTATAACAAACCATCGATTTATAGTTTATTAAATACAAATCTATGCGATAAACAAACACATACAGATATACACACACAATTACACACACGAATATACGAACGTTTAATAATACAGTCATACAGATTTATAGCCATCAATACTTCTATGTAATACACGTGTAATTAAGGTGCGATTAAGCAAGCGCATGAATGCACTCACGAACATACGCATTCGTACGCGTTACTATCTCTATTATCGTCCATCAACACTACAATTATTACATATACAAGCTATGGTTACACAGATACGTATGTAACACGTGTATACTGGGTGTATACTGAGTGTAACATACCGTGTACGACGTGTCTACATATATACACATAACACATACATGCACGTGCATATATTACATTTGTATGTGTATATATGTATGGATTTAGGTGAATATTTTTATATGAAACTCTATATTGTACCCTGTTAAATCAATAAAATATACTTCTTCTATCTAATAATACACTAGTATTTGTAGTTGTATTTTTATATATATATATATAATTAATTTTAATTTAAATACCAATACTTTACACTAGATTTTAATAGTATTGAATTTCATTGAGGATTATTTATAACTTTATAATTATAATAATATAAGTTATAATTGAAAATTATAATATTTAAAAATAATCATAATAATAATTATATAGAGTTACCTCTTAAACATTAAGATATTCTTACGGCGTATATATGGCAAAACTGATAGACTAGCTCTTTAGTAGCTCGCCACAGTTGGCAAACTCTTTAGAAGATTGACATGATAGGTATTGTAGAAGATTGACATTATAGAACTCTTTAGATGGCACGAATCTGTGATAATAGATTTTTTGAATATGAAAACATTTATTTACAAGGATTTTTTTAAATTTAACTAATAATACTCTACATGAGATTTTAATATTATTGATATATTATTAATATACATTGAGGATTTTTTAATAAAATTATAATTGATATTAACATTTAATAATAATAATAATAATAATTATATAGAGTTACCTCTTAAACATTAAGCTATTCTTACGGCGTATACATGGCAAAGCTGGTAGAATTCTATTACGGCTCGACATGGTATGTGAACACTTTAGAAACTCGATACAGCAGGTGAACTCTATAGCATATTGACACGAAAGACGACCTCTTTAGCAACTTGACACAGCAGATGACCTCTTTAGAAGCTCAATACGGCAAGCGAACTCTTTAGATTGACACGGATATGTTGTGATAATAGATTTTTCGAATATGATAAAAGATTAGTATACAATATTTTTTTAAATTTTTTTAATTAAGAATACGTACATAAGATTTTAATATTAATGAATTTCGTTGTGGATTATTTAATAAGTTATAATTTATAATGGCAATTCTTTATGGTCGTCATGTAGTGATTTTAATAAATCACTACAAAATTCACGCAAACTTTCTACATTCAATATATTACTTAAACTATGGATACGTTTTACAGATTTATAATATTTATTATAATTTGATACAGACATTATCAAATTTAACTTTTAAATGTTAATAAAATATTTGTAAAGTATTATATAAGTATAAACAAAATTATGTACAATATATAATGAATTTATAGTTACAATAATATTGTAAAGTTTTATTTAATTAATTAAAAACGTATACATTTAGTAATTTTTCATTTACCTAATAAAAATTAATAATCATTATAATTTACATATATTAAAAAAGTAGGATCAAGATAACTTTACGATCAATGGACAAATTCGATGGACATCGATATTATTCATAGATTTCCACATCTATGAATATATAGATATATAATATATATATATATTAATAAGTATATCATATATTAAATTCGTTATATATATTTAATATATTATATTCGTTATTATATTATATGTATAAAAAATATACAATTTAGATACCTTTTACGCGTAATATAGAGTTTAAATTATATAAATTTAGTGAAACCAATTATGAATTCAATATTATATTGAATATATGTAATACATAATGTATACTAAATAATATTTAGTTATTTAAAATATACAATTTAAGTACCTTTTACCCTGGAATATAGAGTTTCAATCATATAAATTTAGTCATATAAATTACGAATTAAATATTATATTGAATTATTCAATGAATATATGTTACATATAATATAATATTTAATTCGTTACATGTAATACACATATAATTATATAATTATTATATTAATATATGATATATTTAAATAATATAATATTAAATAATATGTAATTTAAATATTATTATTATAATTATATGTAAAATAAATATACAATTTATGTACCTTTTACTCGTGATATAGAGTTTCAATTATATAAATTTATGATACAAATTATGAATTCAAAAATATGTATAATAAATATACAATATAGGTAACTTTTACGTATAATATAGAGTTTCAATTATTTAAATTTATATAAAATAAATAATTTTAATTCAGGAAGTAAACAATTTTTATTATCATTATAATCCGGATTATAACGACATAATAATCATATTATAAACGATTATAATGTTATTATTATTATAATATAATAAATTTAAAATTGTGTACTTATCTACTTAGTTTTAAATTGTTATCATAATTTATTCAAATAGTGTAACCAAAGTAAAACTTGTAATGGAATATCAATTGACTATGAACACATATATTTTTAATTTATATTTTTATAAAGTATATATTTTATCTGTATACCAGTCTTTATATTATTTTCTTATATTTTTACACTTATTTATTTATAATTTAATAGTATATTTCGTAATAATTATTATTATTTATTTTATACACTATTTTTTACATTATAAATTTTAATTTTAAAACAATATTATTAATTTTATTTAGTTTATAAATCTAAAGATATAAGCTTATGAATAAATTATAACTTTGAATAATATGTGATAATATAATAAGTTTAACTTAGTTATTTATTATTTTATAATTTAATACTATATTTTACAACTTATGATATACAAATTATTATTATTTATGTAGAGAATATCGAATATGGCCCCGATATGTATTGATAACTTTATGGGGTCAAGTTTATATATTACATGTATTTCTATAGTATATATATGCTATATTCTATAGCTAAACATATATATTTTAATTGTATAATAATATACATACTTTTATTTTAATTTTTTCACAGATTTTATAAAATGCTATACATCATAATTATATTTGAGAATATTGTCTATCTTGAATTGTGCATACATATGTTATTTATATATAGCAAAATAAATTAGGTTGATCGCGTCAGTACTTTTTATCTAAACACTCATTTATATACTCAAACATAGCAAACAAATTATTCTGAGAGAAAAGCATATATATGTATAATTTATTTATATTTTGGTATATAACTGAGTTAGGTATTATTATAATAATTATAATAACTATAATAATTAAACAACGGTTGAATTCAATTTTATCAGTTGAACATTTTGGTGGATCGCTTCAGTACTATTATCTAAACACTCATTTATAAACACAAATATAGCAAACAAATTATTCTGAGAAAAAAGCATATATATATATATTATATGAATATATATATGTATAATTTATTTATATTTGAGTATATAACTGAATTAGGTATTATTATAATAATTATAATAACTATATTAATTAGAGGGGACAGTATGAAATGATATAACGTGACAGTACGGTGGTCTGAAAGTATGATATGATGTAACGTGACAGTATGGAGTGCTGAAAGTATGATACGATGTAACGTGATAGTACGTTGTGCTAGAGGATTAGTTACTGGGATATTTTTCATTTCTAATGTGTAAAATACACTTCGAAGGTTATAAATAGTATTATTTGTATTTAATCATGTATTCAAAGTTTACATATAGTTAAATTAAGTATTTGAAGGTTTTGAATAGTAAATAAATACACTTCGAAGGTTTGAAATAGTAAATAAATACACTTCGAAGGTTATAAATAATATTATTTGTATTAAATTAAGTATTAAAAGTTTTCAAATAGTTATATTATTCATTTATAATGTGCAAAATACACTTCGAAGGTTATAAATAGTATTATTTGTATTAAAGCGTGTATTCAAAGTTTTCATATAGTTAAATTAAGTATTTGAAGGTTTTGAATAGTAAATAAATACACTTCGAAGGTTTGAAATAGTAAATAAATACACTTCGAAGGTTATAAATAATATTATTTGTATTCAATTAAGTATTCAAAGTTTTCAAATAGTTATATTATTCATTTCTAATGTGTAAAATACACTTCGAAGGTTATAAATAGTATTATTTGTATTAAATCATGTATTCAAAGTTTTCATATAGTTAAATTAAGTATTTGAAGGTTTTGAATAGTAAATAAATACACTTCGAAGGTTTGAAATAATAAATAAATACACTTCGAAGGTTATAAATAATATTATTTGTATTAAATTAAGTATTCAAAGTTTTCAAATAGTTATATTATTCATTTCTAATGTGTAAATTACACTTCGAAGGTTATAAATAGTATTATTTGTATTAAATCATGTATTCAAAGTTTTCATATAGTTAAATTAAGTATTTGAAGGTTTGAAATAGTAAATAAATACACTCCGAAGGTGCTTCAGAGAGTAGAAGAAGAATGTGGAAATATAAGTCTAAAGATAAACTGTAAAAAGACAGAAGCCATGTATTTCGGTATAGACAATAACCAACATATACACACCATACTCAATAATGAAATCAAAATAGTAGATAACTTTAAATATCTAGAGTCATGGATGCAAAGCTCAGAAAAATACTTCAATATTCGTAAAGCACTAGCCTGGTCATCCGCTAATAAGATGAAGAAATATGGAAATCAAGCATAAGAGACTCACTTAAAGTTAGAATATTCAGGGCTATGATTGAAACAATATTCACATATGGTCCTGAAACATGGACAACTACAAATACTATGAATAAACGAATATATGGATGTTACACCAGACTTCTGCGAATGGCTTTAAACATATCATGGAAAGATAAAATCAATAACATAACGCTATATAATGGACTCTCGAGAATATCTGAAGTAATAAAAGAAAGAAGACTAAAACTTGCAGGTCATTTGATGAGACATGACAACGAAATTGCTCATAAACTTGTCCTTTGGGAACCGACAAATGGTATTTCAAGAAGAGATCGCAAAACCATCACTTTTGTAGATAATCTAAGAGAAGACATAGGACTAGACGATATACATGAGATAAAGACGATGATGTTGGACAGAGATGTTTGGAGTATAAAGAAAAGAAAATTCGAGCGAGAGTTCAACATAAGTAAGTAAGTAAGTAAACTGTGTTTAATGATTCAAGTTTCAACTAGTTAAATATGGGTCAGCTAAATCCAAGTTGATATCATTTTAAAATAATAACTTGGTTTAAACTGTGGTATAATAATCCAAGTTTCAACTAGTTAAATATGGATCAGCTAAATCCAAGTTTACACCAGTTTAAAAAAATAACTTGGATCAAACTGTGGTATAATGATCCAAGTTTCAACTAGTTAAATATGGATCAGCTAAATCCAAGTTTATCTCAGTTTAAAAAAATAACTTGGATCAAACTGTGGTATAATGATCCAAGTTTCAACTAATTAAATATGGATCATCTAAATCCAAGTTAACACCAGTTAAAAAAAATAACTTGGATCAAACTGTGGTATAATGATCCAAGTTTCAACTAGTTAAATATGGATCAGCTAAATCCAAGTTTACACCAGTTTAAACAAATAACTTGGATCAAACTGTGGTATAATGATCCAAGTTTCAACTAGTTAAATATGGATCAGCTAAATTTGTCCAATTTTACACAACCTAGATTTATCTCCCCCAGTTTCCCCAAGTTTCCCAGTTTGATCCAAGTTAAACACGAGTATTGAATACTGGGCTATTATTGATTAATTATGGCTATTCATGATTCTGCCTTTCTAGTATATACAATAACATACATTTTTGATAAAATACAAACAAATTTAGAAAAATATTTTATTATTTCAAAAATTAGTGGAAAAATATTTCAAAAATATTTTATATAAATTTAGTTTGAATATATAACATATATATAAGAGTTTATAGAATTTATATATATATATATATATATATATATTATATTTTATTATGTACAACATTTCCTTCTTTTTACTTATTCTATTTTGCAAGTTGATAGACTTTTTGTGTGTACGTTTCATTATATAATATACTAGCCGTACCCGACCCGGCGTTGCTCGGTTTTTATTATTTTCCTTTATCTAATATTTAGTAATTATAGCTATTCCTGATCCTTCATTGCTATATATACAATAAAATAAATGTTATATGAATTACAAACAAATGTAGAAACATATTTTAATATTTTAAAATTTAGTGGAAAAATATTTCAAAAAATATATTAAAAAATACACCAAATATTTCAAATATTACAAAATATGTCGAAAATCCAAACCAAAACCTAAACCGCACCCGACCTGGCTTTGCTCGATTTTGATTATTTGCCTATCTATTATTAATTATAGTTATTCCATGCATAACTAATCTTTACTTTTTTTGTTAACTAATATTTAATAATTGTATCCGATATAGAACCAGCGTTGTTCATTTTTAAGATTTATTCGTAAAATATTTGGTAAAAATACAAAAAATAATTTAAAATATTACAAAATATATTTTAAAAAAGTATCTACAAATATTTTGTTAAATATAAAAAATATTTCAACATATTAGTAGCCATACCCGACCCGGTGTTGCTAGGTTTTTGATTGTTTATATATTTATGTTTATTAATTATAGTTATTCCTCTGATTCTCCTGATTATGATAAAATATATAATTGCTAACAAATACAACAAATATTTAAAATATTACAAAATATGTTTAAAAAAATGTTGAAAACTCAAACCTAAACCCAAACCGTACCAGATCCGACATTTATCGTTTTTTTATTATTTTCCTATCTATCATTTATTAATTATAACTATTCCTGATTTGGAATTGCTTGCCGTACCCAACCCTGCTTTATTAATTGTTTGATAGTTTGCCTAAAGGCTATAGATATATCTATTATAATAATATAAATAATTATTTATTAATTATGTCTATCCTTGATTCTGCCTTTCATATAAAATAACATACATTTTTGCTAAAATACAAACAAATTTAGACAAATATTTGTTTTTAATAACTCAAAAATTAGTGGAAATATATTTCATAATAATTCAAAAAATATTTTAAAAAATACAATAAATATTTCCAATATTACAAAATATGAATTAAAAAAATGTCGAAAACCCAAACCCAAACCCAAACCGTACCCTGCATTGCTCGGTTTTTGATTGTTTGCTTATCTATTATTTATTAATTATAGCTATTCTTGATTCTGTATTGCTAGTATACAACAAATATTTCAAAATATATATTTTGTAATATTACAAAATATATTTTTTTTAAATGTTCTACAAATAATTTAAAAAGTATAATATTTATATAATTATTATATAATTATAATATTTTAATTATATCTTAAAATAATAATATTTCAACGATTAGTTGAAAAAATATATAAAATATTTAAACAATATTTTTAAAAACACAAAAAATATAAATAATATTACAAAGTATATTTGAAAAAAATTTCAAAAAAATGTCCACAAAATTTCCAAAATTTTTTTTACAAATATTTCAAAAAAATGTTTAACATTATTTCTAATTTATGAATTAAGCAATAGAACATTATTTTGTAAAATAGTATTATAGATATTAATAATAAAACATTATATTAGTAATTAAACATTGAATCAAAAAGAGATTTTTCCTTAATAGCTATTTTATCTATATGTTTTTTAAAATTAATTTAACTTATATTGTTATGTTTAAATCACTATATTGTTCTACTAAATATATATTATATATATATATATATATATATATATATATTAAATATATATATTATATATATAAAGTATTCATATTATGGAAAATATTATTTAACGAACAAATATATTTATAATAATTATTTTAATTCTATTTTTGACTTTAGATATAAATGATTGTAAAAATAGCCCCTGTAAAAATGGCGGAAAATGTAATGATCTATTAAATTCCTATACATGTGTTTGTGTTATTGGATATACGGGTAAGAATTGTGAAATCAATATTAATGATTGCATTAATATAGTATGTAACAATGGAGGATCTTGCATAGATGACATTAATAAGTACACATGCAAATGTGTATCTGGCTATGGTGGTGAATTATGCGCGAATGGTTAGTATAAATATATCAGTTGTTTTATACATTTTTGATAAAATACAAACAAATTTATACAAATATTTTATTATTTCAATAATTAGTGGAAAAATATTTCAAAAATATTTTATATAAATTTAGTTTGAATATATAACATATATATATATAAGAGTTTATAGAATTTATATATATATATATATATTATATTTTATTATGTACAACATTTCCTTCTTTTTACTTATTCTATTTTGCAAGTTTATAGACTTTTTTGTGTACGTTTCATTATATAATATATATAAAAATTAATATATATATTTATATACATATACTTACAATATATTCAGTGTAAATAAACACACATAATATATTAAAATAGACTATGCATATTAGTGATTCATTCGAAACAAATGAAACCTGATAAAGTTGGTTTCGAGATAAATTAAACCGAATAAAGTTGGTTTCGAAACAAATGAAACAGGGTAAAGTTGGTTTCGAAACATAAAATATGGTCGATATAAAATCAATATTACAATAAAATTATATAAAGATAATAGGTAAGATATGATGTAACTAGACAGTATACTGTTGTAGTACTATTAGTGATTTAAATTTTTCCTATTTTTCATTATTTCGAGATAATAAAATCCTACAATTTATTATCTCAAGACAATCAAATCCTAAATTTCATTATTTCGAGACTCTCGAAAAAATGTGTCATTAAAATGATTTTTTATCATGTAAAATCTTCAGCAAAAAAAAATGTAAAAATATTAATAATTTTTTTTTAAATATTTTTTAAATTTGTTTGAAATATTTTCACATTTAAAAAAAAATTTTAATATTTTTAAACATTTTTTTGATATATTTTTTAACATTTTTTTGAAATATTTCAATATATTTTTTAATATTTTCTTGAAATATTTAAAAAAAATTGAAATTAAAAAAAAAATTGTTAATATTTAAAAAAAATTAAAAACCAAATTATTAGTATCACTGGAAAGCTTATTTAATTCTATAATATATGTCATATTGTAGTTATTTTTAATTTGTATTAAAACAAAGGTTATGATCATAAATGTATCTATTTTAATATTAATTAAAATATTTAAATACTTATTTTCCAAATTACATGACGTTGTGCTAGAAGTTGATAGTATGATATGATGGAACATGATACTAAGATATTTAGTATTGTTTGCAGGGCAATATTTATTCATGAATTATTAATATAAAAATAATATCATAATATAATAATTATTAAATAATATTAAAAATAAAGTATATATAATAACTAAAAATGTGTAATATTTAATTGATTATATCATTTAATAACTACTAAGTTATATTCCTTATTTAATTACGAGTGATTATAACAATTATTTGCTGCACATAAATAACTTAATAATGTTATTTTATTATATTAATAATAATGTATTGAATAATATCTGTAATTAAAAATATCTGGGTTGTTATTCATGTGATCATCAATTACATACGAATACTCTAAATTATTCATATTTAAAAAATTATAATAACACCAATAATGGACAAATATAAACACTAATAATATGATACATTTCAATACATTTTATTAAATAATTTAAATCCTTAAATATAATATTCATTAAAAAAAGCTCGATAGAGTTTCAATCCGATTCGAGTCGAGCAGGATTCTGGCTCGACTCGACTCGAAAAACTCGACTCGTTTGAATCACTAATGCATATATGTATACAAATATAAATATTAATATATATTATATATATATATATATATATAAATATATAAGATTTATTACATATGTACTTCATATAATTTGCTTGTAATAATGTATTGATAAATCTTAAT
This sequence comes from Osedax fenrisi, assembly GCA_964019155.1. NCBI lineage: Eukaryota > Metazoa > Annelida > Polychaeta > Sabellida > Siboglinidae > Osedax > Osedax fenrisi. Next base: position 2,987,147 of record OZ025246.1, on the reverse strand, counting down.
TATATTGTAGAAATTTATATTTAATATACATATTATTAAGGCCCTATCACAATGTACACACTGACCAGATCACATTTACCAGATGTTTTCAAAATACAATGTATAGATATATGAATGAATGAATGAATGAAATCAGTTTATAGACAATTGTCTAAGGAGGATCATTGAAAGCTATAAGTAGCTTTATTAAGTCGATACCTCCATAGTATATGAATATAATAGCTTTGGGACATTTATACAATAATAATAAGACTTGTGTACTAGAATTCAATATAATAAGAGTAAAGAAATATATATAAAGAGAATAATAATAATAATACAAATAATGTCCCTCAGCGTATTTCATCATGTTTTATCAATCCATTAAATAAACTAATAAAATCAAATGTGTTAAAACTTGTGCAAACAAATATAAAACAAAAAGTGCGAATAAAATAATAAAAAATTATTGAAATGTAATAACATAAAATGATTCAAATGGTTTAGTATATACAAATTAAAATAAAGTATGTTTAAAACTTGTGCAAACAATTATATAACAAAAAAGTGCGAATAAAATAATAAAAAATTATAAAAATATAATAACATAAATATGACCCAAGTAGTTTTAAATATAAAAATTTTAAAAATTGACGAAGATTAAAAATATTAAAAATTATTAAAATGCTAAAATATAAAAACTAATATTTATTTAAAAAGTAATTCTTTAATACTTTTTTTAATTTGTGTATATTATGTATATTTTCAGATTTTAATATATTATTACTCATTATATTATTATAGTATTTTGGGCCTTTAAAAAAAATTGTGTTTTGAAATTTCGTTGTTTTCATTAATGGTAAAATAAATCTTGATTTGTCTTTATTATAAATAAAAAATGTATCTAGATTAATGTTATAGTTATTATGTAAAAGGTTATATAAAAATAATATTATTCTAAAAGATATGAGTTCATTCAATTTTAAAATAGAATTATATTTAAACATATTATTAGTGTGTGATAAACGAATCAGAGGTAATTGAGACTTGTCTATCATATTTTTATTGATAATTCGAATTGTTTTTTTTTGTATTAATACTAGTTTTTTTAATCTATCTTCATAAACATTACCCCATATTTCTATTCCATATGACATATTTGATAAAAATAGTGAATTATATAATATAATTAAATTGTGTATGTTAAGAAATTTTAGCTTCCGAAAAAGATATACAATTTTTGATAATTTATTACACAAATTTATAATATGAAACGAATATATTAAATTACTATCTAATATAATACCTAAAAACGTATACCTATCTAATATTTCTATGTTCGCATTATTTAAATTTATATTATTTATAATTTTTGTATTAAAATAAGGAAGTATTTTAGTTTTTTCAATATTCAATTTTAATTTATTTATATTAAACCAATGACATAATCTATCTAAATATAATTGCATATTACTACTCAATTCTTCATTTGAATTTGCAAATATAGAGAGTGATGTGTCATCTGCATATATATTTAAATTTATATTATCATAATTATTAAATATATTTGATATGTCATTAATAAATATTATAAAAAATAATGGACCTAATACTGATCCCTGAGGAACACCAAAACGTACATTTCTAACAGATGATACAGTATTATTTATTCGAGTTTTAACTTTTCTATCTAATAAATAATTTTTTAAAAACACATTTACATGACCCCTAAAACCACAGTATTCTAATTTTTTTAATAAAATGTCATGGTCTACAACATCGAACGCTTTTTTAAGGTCTAAAAATAGCGTAGCAATTTTTTTATTTAAACTATGTTTAGTAAATAAAAAATGTTGTAAGTTAAAATGTGAAAGGGTAGTATTGGATTTTTCAATAAATCCATATTGGTTATCATTAATTATTTTATTTTTATATATAAAGTCCATCATTCTATTATAAATTATTTTTTCGAAGATTTTACTAATTTGCGGTAGTAATGAAATGGGTCTATAGTTGATTATCTGTTTTTTATCATTTGCTTTAAATACTGGTTTAATGATAGCAATTTTCATATTATCAGGAAATTCAGAATTAGCCAAGCATAAATTAAATAAATATTCTAATGGTTTAGCAATAGAATTTATTAAAAGCTTGATTAATTTCATGTCCCAGTTATTTATATCTTTGGATGATTTAGATTTCATATTAAGTGTAATATTAATTATTTCCTTATCAGTAATAGGTAAAAAATAAAAACTGTTCTCAATAGAGTTAAAAAATATCTAAAATCATTATCATTAGTTATATTATCATTAGTCATATTATCACTAGTCATGTTATCACTAATCAAATTATCATTAGTCATATTTTTATTTAAAAAACTTTCATTTATTTTAAAACCCACATTTGAAAAATAATTATTAAAATGTTCACATTGATCTTTTATATTTATAATTTCTTTTCCTTCATATTTAAGTATTTTGGGTAATTCATCAACATTTGATTAATTATAGTGTTCAAATGTGTCCAATTTTCTTTTTGATTACAATTTGAAAAAATATTTGAGTAATATTTATTTTTTTCATATTTTATATTTTTATTAATTTTATTTTTTAGTTTTTTATATTTAATAAATGTGATAGGGCAGTTTTTAGTTTTATATGTGTTAAATAATTTATTTTTGTTTCTTATTGCATTTTTCAATTTACTTGTAAGCCATGGATTGTTAATACTATTTTTATTTATTTTTTTTCTAGATATGGGACACAATTTATTAAACATTTCATTTAATTGTATTACTAATTCATCATAACATATAGAAGGATCTGTAATTGTGTAAAAATAGTCCTATTTGTAAATCGATAATGTATTTACTAATGCATTAATATTATGCATATTTCTGATATATACATAGTCACAACTTTTAGTATAGTTATTTTTTATATTCAAAGTAGTAAATATAACAGAATGATCAGATATATCTGTATTAATAACACCATTCAATAAAATTGAATTACTATTTGTTAATATGTTATCTATTAATGAATTCTTATAAGTTGATAATCTAGTTGGTATTTTTATTAAATTATTTAGGCCTATATGAAAATATATGTCTATTCAGAATACTTCATAGAACTATTATCTGAATTGAGTCACTTTTTTGTATAGTATACAGATTATATAGTACAACAGTATTACAATAGAACATTCATAATATATATATATATATATATATATATATATATCTAATAATATATATTACATATCTAATAATAATATACTTTTAGATTCTTTACAATTCCAATTTATAACATTTATATTTCTTTACAATTTTACTATTTCATTTTAAATTATCTTATATTATTATATTCAGTATTATATATAATACCTATTGGTAATATATTATATTTATATATATTATATATATATATATATATATATATATATATATATAAATAACATACACAGTATGTATAATTAAATAATACACGGATATAATATTATTTATATATTTTAACTAATATATTATATTTATACATATATTATATTTATTTAAATTTTATAATGATTTCATTGTTTATATTGACTATGTCATAGATATTTCTTCATTATATATACATTATATTATACATTATATTATATAGTTATTATATTATATAGTTTCTTAAATTTATATTATATTTATAGGTATACAAATTATCTTTATTATAGTTTTATTTGATTTACATTTTATTTTTATTTCCTTGTTTATATTTACTATATGATAGATATTTCTTCATTATATATATATACATTATATTATATAATTTCTTAAATGTATATTTAATTTATTAGTATACATATATCTTTATCTTTAAATATTGATATTTAACTATTATTAATTATTTATTATTACTATGTCCCCAATTTCTAATGAAAAATTATATTAATTGATTCAAGATTTATCTGACAATATTAATAAATTAAATTATAAAGTTGATTATCAGACAACAATAATTTTAAATTTAACAAAGGAAAATAATATATTCAAAGAAACAATTAATAATAATCAAATACAAAATAATAATAGTATTACTATAACATATACATTAACTGATACAATAACTGATACACTAAAGGATATTGAGAAAAATAAAGGTATAGCCAATAACATAATATTTACAAATAAAAATATAGATTCTAATTTAACTGATTTTAACAATAATAATAAATTTACAGATTATATAAATAAAAAATTGGATACTAAATTATCATATAATAATATTTTACATATACGTAAATTAAATACTAATAAAAATAAAATATCAGAAATAGATGATGTATCAAATGATATAGACACTGGTACTAAATATATAATTAAGTTGGATAGTTTAGAAACTAAATTACAAATATTTAAAAATAAAAATAAACTATTTGATACTAATATATATATATATATATATATAAATCAGCAATTACCTTTCAATACATATAACATATTTTATAAAACAAGACAATTAAGAAAATTAGGAAAAATAAATAAAACCTGGATATATAAAGATACTATATATGTAAATGCTAATAAAGAAGATTTAAAATCAATAATTGAAATTAATAATATTAAACAATTGTGTTAATATGAATTGAATTAGATTGAAGTATATTGTGTATAATTTTTGTTTGTTTTTTTTTTCTTCTTTTATTCACTTCTTATAATTATATTGCATTAATACTTTATATTTAATTTTAGAATTTATATTCATAGGTATTACAATTTATAATTATATAGTTTTTTATATCATGTTATTCAATTCAAGTTTAGTTTTTATTCACTTCAAGCATATCCAGTAATACAATTTTTTTCCAACATTATATGACTAATTAAGCTTATTATTCTTATAAATTATATAAATATATTTTATTTTTATTTTATTATTTTATTTTCTTTGAATAATTTTTAATAATAATTTGTTTTTTTAATTTTAATTTTACTTTGTTTTTATGCACTTAAATTTAAGCCACCAACCACATTATATATTAACAAATGAATCAGAAAATAGATCTAATACTACTTCTAGTAATCCTGAAAATTGTAGTAAATTCAATATAGACTCACAGTATTATACTCATAAAGAATTTATAAACAATATACAAAATAAAAATAAATGTTTCTCTATAATATAAATATAAAATCCCTACATATAAATATTCGTAGTATTTCACATAATTTTGATAATCTAATAATATTCTTAAATTCATTAAATTATGAATTTGATATTATAGCTATTAGTGAATCTTGGATCAATGATAATAACGCATTTATTTATAATATCCCTAATTATAATGCATATGTCTCTAATAGAAAGCATAAGCATGCAGGTGGGGTATTATTGATTATAAGAAAACAATTTAGTGTTAAAATAATAGATATATTTACCAACAATTATTTTCAAAGCATAATTCTCGAAATAGATGATGAACATAATAAAATGGGTATTTGTTTGATTTATAGAGCACCATCTTTGGATTATAATTCATTTTATTCTCTTAATAATTATATTACAACACATTTTAATAATATAAATAAAAACCTTTTTATATGTAGTGATTTTAATAAAGATATTTTAAATTACACAAAATGCAATAAAACTAAATATTTCATAAATTCAATGAATGAAATTGGATATTATAACCTTATTAACAGGCCAACTAGACTTACGAAAGATAAAGTTTCAATTATCGATAATATATTCTACAACAATGACCTTGTAAATGTTAATTCAGGTATAATAATATCAGATATATCAGATCATTTTCATATTTTCACTGTAATATCAAATAAAGTTAAGAAACATGAAAAACTAATTTATAAACTAATTAACAATACAAGTGAATCAAATTTAAATTTACTTTGCAATTTTTTATCTTAAGTAAATTGGAATTTTATTGAATGTGATGATATGGAAATATCATGGAATTTATTTCAAAATTTTGTAGTAGATAAATTTAATAAATATTGTCCAAAAAAGAAAATTAAAACAAAAATGAAATCACTAAATCCGTGGATTACAATCGAAAAAAAAACAATGCAGAAAAAAAACAAAAATTATATTATAAATATCTAAAATCAAATACTATTGAATCATTAATTTTGTATAAAGCGTATAAAAACAATTTAACAACAAAAATGAAGATTCTGAAAAAAAAATATTATTCTGAACTTATAGATAATGCTAAAAATGTAAAAGATACATGGAAAAAAATAAATGGACTTATATCAAATACATACATTCCCCTTTGCAACTCTTTCAATTTAGATAATAATATAATCAATAATACTAAATAAATTGCAAACGAATTCAATACTTAATTTTTAATATTGAAAAAAAATTAGATTCATTAATATAAAAAACAGAAACCAACAATTTTATCAAATATCTTAACATCCTAAATAATTCCAGTTTTTTTTTATCTCCCATTCTAACGATTTTAAACCGAAAAAATCACTAGATACTTTTAATTTTAATATGGATTTTTTAAAATCATATCTCCATATATACTACACCCGTTACTGTATCTTTTTAATAAATCTTTTTCATCCGGTATAATACCATTATCGTTAAAATCAGCAAAAGTTGTACCATTTTATAAAAATAAAAATAAACATGATTTTAATAACTATAGACAAATATCGTTAATTAATCAATTTTCTAAAGTATTTGAAAAGATATTTTACACAAAAATAATAATCTTTTTAGAAAAACACAATATTATAAATAACTCACAATTTGGATTTCGTAAACAATTAAATAATAATGATGCAAAATTTAATCTGCAATCACAAATTACCAAAAGTATTAATTCTAATAAAAGATGTGCATCTATCTTTATTTATTTCAGAAAAGCATTTGATACGGTAAACCATTCAATTTTAATTAAAAAGTTAGAAAATATTGGCATCCGTGGTATACCACTAAAATGGTTAACAAATTATTTATCTGATCGATCTCAAATTGTATTATATAATGATGTATACTCAGACATAGCTACTATAAATTGTAGAGTACACTGTTAAAAATAATGGTTTTCTAGACTGATATTTACTGCAGAACACCATCTTTAAACCATCTTTTTGAATTTCTCATATATTCTATTTCATATGCCATTAAATTCGTATATCAATCCTAGAAAAAAAAGATCTTCTTGGAAGCCTACTAAAATATTAACTTCCTTTATTTTAAATCGATTATCATTAGTGAAATTTTCAATATATCTACCCAATATCCCGGGATTACATTTCCCCTTCATTACATTTTTCTTCAGATACCTATTCCCTGCCATCTCCTTCTCTCATTATATATATATATATATATATACATATAATGCTTGTACATAATATTAATCCCTTATATAAATTATCACATATATGTGAATAATATTCAACTATAGTCATTCTTATCTTACTATTCCAATATACTATCAGATAACTTATAATTATCTAATTAAGCATAACTTAATAGATCTTGGGTTATATATAACATTCTACTTCTAAATCATCAATATCTCTAAATCATCTCTCATCGATAGATAATTTAACTGTCGCTTTTTACTACAATTATAACTGACCCATTAACTAACCCATTATTTCATCTGTATCTGGCTTAAATATTAGAATTACTTTTGAAGTTAATTCATCCCTAAATCTTCACATCGATAATTTATCTAATTCAACAAAACTACAGTGTGTATCGTATATCTATATATACATCGTTATGTCCTTACGAAACTCCCTATAGAGATCCATTATTCCTATTCGTTCATATACTTCATTTATAACGTATATAAATGTCTATATGTCCTTAAAGTATTATTATACATTTATGTTAATTCATTATTATTATTATAAATTGTTTTATATTATCGTTTTTTTTATTTTGTATTTATTAATTTATTATTTTCGTTCATTATTATCTATATTATATTATTTATGTGAGTCTACGAATGGTATATGAGTAGTATGGTAATATCTATGATAAGTGGAAATATACAAAACTCTTATCATATACAAATTATCAATATGTAGTTTAATTATAATGTATACATTATGTATACATATATTATAATACAACTTACATTTATAATATAATTAATATATTTAAATATTAACATTTTCATTTATTATACGATATAATTATCAATATCTAAAAATATTCCAAATATTTTATAATTATATTTACAAGTGTGGTAGATTATTTTGTAGGAAATTTTATTTAAATTTCAATAAATATAATTAATGTTATTTTAATTAATTATCAAATTTATAAAATTTTAATATTATTAACATATTTTTATATTTTTTTTCTTTTATATACTATATAATTATCAATATCTAAAAATATTCTAAATATTTAATATACTTGTTTATTTAGTTATCAATGAATGTGAACGAAATACTACCATATGTTCATTTGTACCACATTCTCATTGCGTAACTAAAAATAATAGTCACGAATGTAAATGTAATACTGGATATGTTAAGAAAAATGGAGTTTGTACAGGTTACAATATATTACAATATTTACATTATATATTACTTCATATTTATTAAATAATTTAATAATATAATATGTATCAATAATTTATTTGTTCTCAATTTTATATATTAATAAATATAAATTTATATATATATATATATATATATATATATATATATATACATATATATATATATATATATATATATATATATATATATATATATATGTAGTATTCATTCTATTGAAAGAATTTCTCAAAGAAAACTTGGATAACTATAAGAACTGTCAAGATTTACAACCTCGCGTTCTTAATCTAGTTGATGCTACCTACTGTTTATTCGTGTCCGGAACTTCGAAAATTGTCACAACGAAATAAATGTGTATCAATTAAGAAGTATGTTAATGAAAATAAATCAATTCGTAAGTTATCTCGTAAACACGCGTATTCCGTAAACGTGAATCATGAGTTGAGTCATCCCTATATCTCGATAACTCACGTGACAGATGAGTCATCAGTCACGTGAGTTATCGAGATCGTCTGCGCAGCTATTGCGCAGTCAATTATAAAATGCATAGTAACATAATCGTGAAGCATTTCTTAAAATGTAATATAAGATAACTTCCTATTATATAATTATGCTTCAATTAATATAGTATGTCTTATTTATAACATTTTATAACCATGTAATAATCTTATCGATGATATACTAATTATATCCAAATATTTATTAGACGTAGTAGGATGTCAATGCTATAGAGAGTCACAATTATTAATACATGATATTACTAATGATTACTCAACATTACTCTATTGTATATACAAAATAAATTTGTAACCATATTAGTGCTATCAATTATAATTATATTATCAGATGAACTAGCTATTATTGGTAGCTCAACATACAATTGAAAATAATCAGCAATAATTTTATATTTTACAAAAGTTAAATTAGAGATAATATTTTTAAAAGGCAAGATATAAACGGAAAATAGCAGTAGTTCTAACACATAACATTTATATTTTTCAAGTAAATGAAATATGATTGTCAATGTTTATAGAAAATATTCTTTCAGTTAAGTGAAATGTAATAAAAACAAGAGATATGGTCAATATTAACAAAAGAAGTAAAATGATACAAAATAAATGTTTCATAACTATGCAATTTCATATATTCTCTTTGTCTAGGGTTAAATAATGAATATTCATTTAAATATTAAATTAATTGGTTGGAAACTATTCTTTCAGGTATTTTACCTACTAAATATAGTTAATATATTGGTCTATAATTAGATACACATTTAATATTCAATCCAAGTTTCTTGAGAATATATTTTGCTATAGCATATGCTATAAATCATATGATTTAAAGATGAATGTAAAATACCATAATTGAAAGAAATATTAATACTATTTAAAATAAATTAAGTATAATATAATAGGAACCTTATGAAAAAGATATAGAGGGACTGATCAATACAATAAGAGGATTTATAAAGCTAATATAATAGCTAACACAACAGAGAACAAATTATAAGAAAATGAGTCATAATATCACCACATATAAGTTAAATATCATAACATAAACTTATAAAAACGATATTATTTGGATAAGCGTAATTAATAAGATTAATTTTAGAAATAATATTTGGTACTTTATTAACAAATATTATATGTTTCATTAGAAGAATTAATTTTTTCAAATTTTCGTAAATTTATTTTAATTTACCATTACATTACTATTAAATATTCAATATACTATTAAACCAATTACAATTATTTGTAGTGTAACTAAATTAATCCTTATAGGTTAATAGATATGCATCTTTAATAGATCTAGCTTCTCTAATAAATTCAGAAAATTAATATGGATTTAATCAATATTTAGATTTTTTTCGTAAGTGAATTGATATTTTCATTAGATAAGGCATTAATATTCAATATTTTAACAAATCTATAATTAATTAATGTGCGTTTTCTTTTTTTATTAGATACTTTCAGTAAGAAAGTAATAGTGAAATGATTATTTAATAATTTGTATTTAAGATGAGGGTAAATTAAAGAACCATAATGAAAATTAAAATCATCCAACATATAGTCTTGTATATATTATAATTAATATGAAGATCAGAAAATGTGTTAACAAAATATGTAACCATTATTATGTGGACGATATATAACAATAATTTTAAAAATAATAAAATTGATAATAATGTAGATTATTAACAATTAGAGATCATAGTAATGGTATACATAGTATTTGAAGATAACCATATGGTTATACATCATATGATGTATTACAATCTAATGAAAGCGGATTGTATTCAGAAATATAGGATACAATATTATCAAAACAAAATCATATTAATTCTATCATTTATTAAGGCAATGGTATATAATGAGTTTAGTCAATTATCAGGAATAGAAAAAGTAACTTGTTTACTATTCTTATTATCTAAAAATGTGTTAGTCCAATTATTTATCTCGGGTTGGTGATCTAGGGTTTTCTCAGATTAGCATAACTTTACAATCAGTAGTATAAGTACTATAGTACTATAGTACTTATACTTATATATAAGTGATACTAATTTGATTTATTATTAAAAATTTGGTAATAAGTTTAGATTGAATAGCTTGATACAAAATCCTTCATTTTTTATATTCATCATCACTAATATGTTTTCTGAAGAATAAAGATGAAAACTTTGATAATTTCAGCATGAATCTAATTGCAGAAAGTTATTCTTTGCATATATATTTGACAAATATATTATAATTCTCTTATTTGTAAAAGAAACGTAACTAATAGCTTAGTCATTTATTTCCAGATGTCAAAAATATATTTTAAATAAGGAGAATATTAAAATCAGTAATATCTTCGATTTGTTTAGATAAATAATGAAGTTATATATATATTTGTTTATCAATATTGAATGATTTACAAGTAAACGATAAATTATCACACTTAAATATATAAATATAATAATTAAAATAAAAATATAATTATATTATAATTCTATATATAAATATACTATGAGTATAAATATATATATATATATATATATATATATATATATATATATATATATATATACAGTGAAAGCCGCTTACTTCGACAACCACGTACATCGATAATTCGGCTACATCAACATTTCGAGATATTTTTGTTGGATTAACACCTATTTACATGTAAATTAATCCGCGTACATCGACAATCCACTCATATCGATAATTCGGCATTATCGACATACTGATAAGGTAATATTTGGAGTTGAATCCACTTATATCGACAAATTTGATTATAAAACAAATTATTTACAAATTTTAATTTTTATGTAAAGTATTCCCATAGTATTCATTGCTATTCCCCTACTACTTAATATCGTCAGTATATCTATAAATAACTTGAGCTTTAATATGTTAAGTAATTGGTCAATATTTATATACGCCTACAAATATGTATTGTGATATAGTTACGTATGTATTATCTCATTTATTAAATTATTGTAACAATGCCAAATCGTAAATTCATTTCTATCGTTGATAAATCTACTGCTATCAATAATATTAAAAATGGTAAGGAGAGAAAGATTGTGGCAGAGGAACTGGGTGTTGGATTGTCTACTATTGTAGGATGGATGAAAGATGAGAAAAATATAATATAAAATAATAAAATTGTAAATTCAAAAATTGTAAAAAAAAATTAAATTATCACCTTTTGATGATGTAGAAACCCCATTATTAACATGGTTTGCTGCAGCAAGACGTGTTGGTCTCCCTTTTAATGGTTTTTATTAACTTATATAAATCGTAATTATGATTTATTAGTGTTATTTTTCGTACGTTATTACATTTTTATATTATATTATAAAATAAGATTGTTATTGGCAAATGAATAGTTGGTAATATAAAATAAAATACAATCCGCTAAACAATCATCGAATATAAAATATTTTTAGTTTATATATAAAATTTTTAGTAAATACATATTTATTATTTAATAAACATGTAATTAAACCTTTTTTGTTATTATATTATATGCATATATTATATTATTATATACAATTAATTATAAATAAACTAATGCGTTATACATCATTAGGGATACGCCCCTATCGATCATATCGACAATCCGCCTATATCGACATTTTTGGAGCTTACACAACCATGTCGATGTAAGCGGCTTTCACTGTATATATATATATTAGGTTGGAGTGAAATTTGAAATAATTATGGCGATATGGTTATGACTCGCGATAGTGATTTAACGTTATACGTGAATTAGTGACATTATGTATTCTCCACGTATAACGTTAAATCACTATCGCGAGTCATAACCATATCGAATTTATGTAGATTCATCGAGATCTATTACGTATGCGGATGACGTATTTATGACCGGGATTAGCTAATTAGTAAATACGATTGCGAAGGGGCGTAACAGCCTGGTGTAAATCTCGATGAATCTACATAAATCACGTGACCGGTTTACCTCATCTCCCTATTTACCTGGCACTAATTCGTACTATATCGTGCTTTCCTCCCACCCGATTCGCGATTTCGAGAGATACGATCTTTCGTGCACACGCGTATTCGAATTTCGCAAGCAACTCACGCAATTACACCCGGAAGGGTGGGCGGGGGGCTGGTGAAAGTTGTGTTTAGAGAACATACGGGAAACTGCAAAAATTGACACGATTTAATCTATATCTACTACAGCTGGGGACCCCTACCATTCTGCCTAAAGCAGAATGGAGATTTTTTGTTGTGTGGGAATAAAAATTAGTGGAAAAAGATAGATTTTTCGCGATTTAGAAGCATTTTAATGACAATAAATACGGAACATATTGTACTAAAATTAATTTTATTTTATTGAAAAACACGAAATTCGATTTTTTAATGTGAATTAATGACATTATGTATTCTGCACGTATAACGTTAAATCACTATCGCGAGTCATAACCATATCTCCATAATTATCTAAATTTCTACAATAACAATTATAACACTAACAATTATTGTCATTAAATAATAATTGTATAAAGGTAACCCTAATAGGGGAACGTAACCTAATATGGACACTTTAACAATAAATGGTCTTAACATTTTATGACTCATTATTTGTATTCAAAAATTACAATATATTAATATTATATTATTATAGATATTATTGTGATTTTAAAATTTTATTTAATCTTTGAATTCCATAGATAACGGGGGTATCCGTATTCGGTACCCATGTCCGAATACGGATACCCTATGTTATAATACGGACACACCATAAACCACTAAATAAACTACATATGATTGATATCAATATGAATCAATCAAAGAAATTACAATTACATTATTTATAATTAATTTTATGAACAACTTATTCTAATTTAATTAGTTAATAATTTATTTATATTTATTATTTTTTTAATTAATACAATTTAAGTATCTAATTTATAATTTTTTTAGATTTAATTTTATTGGTGGTATTAATATTATAACTCACGCAATTTTGATGAAAATCATAATATGTCATACGCTGCGTGATGATTGGTTATAGGTGTCCGTATTAATATATCTAGAATGTTCGTATTAGGGACTTATATAACGTATAGATATATGCTTATAATTTAATGAATATTTGATAACAAATATAGAAATTATATATATCATTTTAGAATGCTTTATTTTTTAATAATATATTGTTATATTTTATATCGATATATTTGTATATTCTTTAGAAAGTTTTAAGTTTAATTTTTTTTTCATAAATTTAAAAACGTAATAAAATAATCAGTTTATTGGATATAGCAGCACTAATTTAAATAATTAAAAAATAAAAAATACTTGTTTAGACTATTTATATAATTATGAATATTTTATTCTTTAAAATTGTTTGTAGAATTTATGGTTTCTGAGATACCGAGAGTTTCCGTATTCGGTTATTTTCCCCTTCTAATAGTAATATATAATAATATGCATAGGTTAAACTTTATTAAATATATATTATAAGAATTAAAATATATAATATATTACATATTTTATATCATAATCTAATATATATATGTATATATATATATATTAGATATTATATATATTATATATTATATTATGATATAAAATATTAAATTTGTAATTAAATACCTAACGTATGTAAATTATGATATATATATAATCTTATATAATATAGTTCCAGAAATACATACCGATGAAGAGAAAGGTAGGTTAATTAATTATACATAATATCGTTATACAGTTAATATAATTTAGCGATAATTATAACTAATTGTATATCTTATAAACCATTTTTTCGCCATATGTTTAATGTATTCATATTCCTAGTTATATGCTACGTATCGAGCTTATCTCTCTTACGGTTACGGCGTACGTTATACTCCGATGCCCCTCGCCTCCAGCGGCTAACGAGTTAAATCTAAATTCTTGTTCGCTTCATTTACCATTTAATCCCACTAGTATACTCTATAGGAGTAAGAATGGCACGAAACATGTAGAAATCCATGTTGCCATATGCGATGTACTATGTTATGCGTGCATATTTTATTTTAAAAGAATCGGTGGAAACACTTTTGATATTTCATTACTACAAAATAGTAATCAATTCATTATTTAAATGATATCTATCATTAATAAATTTAAATGATATTAACATTAATTATGATAGAATCTTCTTTATTTATTATTTCGTAGTATTACTTATCTATATCAATATGGTGTGCTTGAAAATATTATGCATGCGTATATATCTTCTGTAATATAAAAAATACTTATCAATATATATATATATATATCAATATGTATATATATCAATATGTATATATATATATCATAAAACTAAATTTATTATATGTAATTTATAATTATATTATAATGATATTATTTAAATATTATGCATGCGTATATATCTTCTGTAATAATAGTTATCAATATATATATATATTTATATCAATATGTATATATATATCATAAAACTAAATTTATTATATGTAATTTATAATTATATTATAATGATATTATTTAAAATACATTATCGTATACATAGTCATTGATGAAACGAAAGTTGATAATACATACATGGTTAATACTTTGGTATATATATATATATATATATATATATATATTCTCTAAGGTCAACTAATGAATTCGTTGTTCCCAATATATCACGTTGTTATGATAAATTCTGTATTGGTTATAAAGGTCCTTTGTTATGGAATTCACTATCTATTGATATCAAAACCACTAACCCTTTGAAAAAGTTTTTAAATGTTTAACAAAAAAATTATTGGTCACTATTAAAGTCTTATTTATTTATTTATTTATTTGTATTCATTTTATATATTTTTTTTATCAAATGATGAAATTCAGTAATTGGAATAGTTTTATAATTAAATTATTTTTTACAATATTTATATATTTTAACAATTATATTATTATTTGTTTAAATGTATTGTTTATTATTATTATTCTTATTATTTGATTAAATTTGTATTACGAGTTACCTACTATTAATAATATTATTATTATTATTATTATTATTATTATTATTATTATTATTATTATTATTATTATTATTATTATTATTATTATTATTATTATTATTATTATTATTATTATTATTATTATTATTATTATTATTATTATTATTATTATTATTATTATTATTATTATTATTATTATTATTATTATTATTATTATTATTATTATTATTATTATTATTATTATTATTATTATTATTATTATTATTATTATTATTATTATTATTATTATTATTATTATTATTATTATTATTATTATTATTATTATTATTATTATTATTATTATTATTATTATTATTATTATTATTATTATTATTATTATTATTATTATTATTATTATTATTGTTATTATTGTTATTATTGTTATTATTATTATTATTATTATTATTTCTTGTATATATTTTATTGTAATTTTATTTATAATATTTATTTTTTCATTACTATTTATTATTTGTATTAACTGTTTATTATTGTTTTATTATTTATATTATATTTTTTTATTTTTTATTTTATAAAAAGGAAGAATTTCGTGTTTTTGTATATTGATTGTAGCGTGCGGTGGTGTATTATATGCCGAGTAGTAATTTAACCGGTATGATTGTGACGGGGATCATCTCAAGGTATTAAGAACTTAGCACATCCTTACTGAAAGTTGGTAGCCTTATACCAAAGATTTTGCGAAGCAAAGATATAACACTCCCTATGCATGCAACGTAATTTAGTAATAGCCCCAACCGCTGCTAGCAGTAGTATCGAAATCACTGAAATAGATTTAGGTTCGGCTCTGTTTTCTATACAACAATGTTTTCATTGCTCTATTAAATTACATGCAATATAAATTAGCTTTAACTCACTAAATATATACTTATAGCATTTAAAACATACATATCATATTTATTTGTTATATATTAGTAATGAACACTTAGTTTTCATCATATAAATATTAATTTAAAGCATATTATTTAACATTTTAAAAGTGTATAGTTAAATACGAATATACATTATAAACAACGCATAGTTCCTAAAAGTAACCCGCTATAGGTGGCACCAGGGTATTTTGTATACAAATTCGAATTACACGATTTCGCGTAAGTGTTATATCTTTCCTTCGGAAAATCTTTGCTTATACTATTTGTTCGTTGTGGTCGTTTTATAAACTATGTGTTGTTTTTCCCTCTTTATTTGTACACATCTTGTTTTATTGTTATTGTATCTATTATTATAATTTTATTATTATTTATATATAATATTTATTTGTATTTTAACTATTTTAATATTTAAAATTTTACTTTATATTTATATTTTGCTTTTAATTTCCAATTTTATTTTATATTTTTCAATTTTATTACAATTTGTTTTTTTTCCATTCCTTTTGCTAACAGGTAGATATCTCGATAAGTTCAGTGAACTTC
Source organism: Osedax fenrisi (assembly GCA_964019155.1). Lineage (NCBI taxonomy): Eukaryota > Metazoa > Annelida > Polychaeta > Sabellida > Siboglinidae > Osedax > Osedax fenrisi. Next base: position 2,969,695 of record OZ025246.1, on the reverse strand, counting down.
TATATTTACCTGGGTTCATTCTCGTTTATTACGACGAACCAATATGATTATTATTATTATTATTATTGCATATTTTATCACGTATATTAAAATTATATATATATATATAATTTTAATATCGTTATAACCTCTGATTCATTCTTTAACCTCGGTGTAATTATAGATATATATATCAGTGGAATGTTATAGCAAAGTCCTAACACTTCTTTTTTCCTAGGATCGATCATTTTAGAAACTTTTCTCTAAGCGTATAACTTAACACCTAATTAATTCTATATTATTAATTATAGTAGAGATTACTAATAATCTCGTTTAATGACATCGAGTTCATAAATATAAAAGTAGTAGTTATTATTATCTCGGCTATACGGCTTATAAGGCTTATAAGGCTTTGTACTGACTATAGTACTGACTATATATATATATATATATATATATATATATATATATATATATATAGTCATGACGATACTCTACGAACGTACGTCGTACGATCGTGTATATGTACCGACATAATATCAATGATTTCAATCCGGATTTCACTAAGGAAATATATAATACTCACGGATTTTCGCATAATTCGCGATTTTGTATGCATACACCAACAGCGCCACCTATATAGGGTCAATCTTCGGAATTGCGAGTAGTTTATAATGTAAATTGGTATCAAACTATACACTTTTAAAATGTAAAATAGTATGCTTTAATTTAGTTACATGGTGATACATGTGTTCATTACTAATATATATACACATATATATATATATATATATATATATATATATATATATATATATATATATATAATAATAATAATAATAATAATAATAAAATCAGATTTGGCAATTGCCTGGGTGAAGGAAGAAGCAGAGCTTATCAAGTCTTTCACCCTTTTATGATTACGAGGAGAAAATATTATATAGGAATATAATTAAAATCAAAAAATAGTAGAACAAAAAATAGAGTGAAAAATTAAATTATTAAAATAAATCATCAACTCATAAAGCATAAACCACCATAACATATCAACTTTCCGAATGTGGGTTCATCAAGTCCAAAACCTTAGGGAATATACTTTCGCCAATAGTATATACACTGATAACATTTGGAGCCAGCAAATGCATCCATACTACCCGATATAAAATATGACAACTTTATGAATTAAGAGTCAACGAAATACAAAAAAAAAACAAATTCCATAATTATTCTACTACATCTTAATATAAATATATAAATGTAATAAAAGAAAAAAATAATTAAAAATAATACAATTATAAATAGTAACAAATGTATAAGTTTATATTCTTTATAAATAGTAGAACATGATTTAGATAAAATAATAAAAATACAATAATATTATTAAAAAACTCCTCGTAATCTAATCATCATTATAATAAAATATATAAATATATATATATAAACATATAATAAAATTATAATAAAAATATATCAAAAAGTTATAATAAAACAAATAGGAACAAACTATACAACTGAATTATAATAAACATTAAAAACTTATAAGTTATATATAGATTTAAATCTATAGATTAAAAATAAAAATAAAAATAAAAGTAAAAATTAGAATAATAATAACAATAATAATAATAATAATAATAATAATATAACAAATTAGTCAATTAAAATTTTCAATAAGTCATTTTAAATGTAAATTATATTATAAGTCGGATAAAAGTTAAATAAAATGATGTCATGAGTCAGCTAATAGTTAAAGTCATAGTTTTATAAAGTTATTTAAAAATTAATAATATTAATAATTTCATAAGTCAAATTAAAAGTTAAAAATATAAATTAAAAGGACAATTAAAAATTTAATGATAACTATTCAATAAATTTTTTTTTAAAGTTCTTTTAAATAAATTCAAATTTAAAATTTGTCTTATGGAATAATCTAAATTATTCCATAGTCTAGGACCTGTGATAGATAAGCATTAAGATTTTCTATCTGTTCTAACTTTTAATCTATGAAATAAATAGGTATTATGTAATTTAATTGAATATAATTTTTGCAAATTAATAGGCAATACATTATTCCTGGCCCTAAACATAAACTTTATGGTATTCATTTTTACGATATCATGAAATTGTAATGACTTATGAATAATATAAAAAGTTGAATAATTAGAATCATTATTTATAATTTTCAAAGCTCTTTTTTGTAATATACATATTTTATTTAAATTTGAAAAAAATGTATTACCCCAAATATGACAACAGTATGTAAGGTGAGAATAAAAAAATGAATTATATACATATACTAAAGATTTCAAATTCAATTTAAATTTCACTTTATTTAAAATACCAATAGCTATAGATAATTTCGTAGATACATAATTAATTTGTGATTTCCAATCTAATTTGTCATCAATTATTATTCCTAAAAATTTTAAATTTTTTACTTGTTTGATTTTAATATCATTAATATTGACATTCAATTTAACATTATTATTTTTATTTCGAATATTAAAAAGTAATAAACTAGATTTACTAACATTAAGGGACAATTTATTAATATTTAACCAATCAAAGAGCTTATTTAAGTTACGTTGTATATTAGTTTTTAGAGCAGTAATTGATTTATCAGAAAAAATCAAATTAGTGTCATCAGCAAATAATACAGGCTTAAATGAATTAGATATGTTTGGAAGAATATTGATGTACAATACAAATAACAGTTGCCCCAAAACCGAACCTTGTGGTACACCACATGCAATATTATTAATATTTGAAGTAGTATATATAAAACTAACATATTGTTGCCTATCTTTTAAATAGCTTTCTAATAATTTGAGATCTACCTTACACAGGTCAATGGATACGATAGCGCAATTATTTAAATGTTCCAAATTTAAATTAACTGTTTCAATAACATCGGAAAGTGCATCAGAAGTTGATACATTTTTTCGAAACCCATATTGCGTATCACTGATTATATTAAACTTGTTTAAAAATTTCAAAATTCTGACTTTTATTAATTTTTCCAATAATTTTGAGAATTGGGGTAATAATGAAATCGGTCTATAATGTTCAGGTTTAGACCTAACTCCATCTTTAAATAATGGAATTACTTTAGCTTTTTTTAAAGCGATTGGAAATATACCCTCAGATAGAGATCTATTAAATAAATGAAATAATATTTGTGTAATTTCAACCCTGATTTCTTTGATTACCGACATATTTAAATTATAGGTATCATTACTGTATTTAACTTTTTTCATTTATGATACTTTCTATTTAAAAAATTGAAATAGGAGAGAGGAATAATGAATTTTTATTAGTTGGAGGCATCGTATGATATATGTTATTATCAGATGTAGCTTTGATATTTTCAGATAATTTTAAACCTATATTGCTAAAGTAATCATTAAAATCATTAGGTTTAGGAGTGTTAACCTTATTTAAAACTGATTTATTTGTATTATTTTTTGTATTATTAATTACATTATTTATAATAGACCATGTATTTTTTATGTTATTTCGGCTAGCGATTAATTTATTGGAGTTATATAAATACTCTGAGCGACGTATTAAAGATCCTAGTATATTTTTATAATGTTTATAATAGTTTAAATTAACTAAATTTGTTTTATTTTTTAAAACTTTAGTATATAATTTATTTTTTATTTTAATACATTTAATAATACTATTGTAAATCCATGGTTTTTTATTATTGTCGATATCTTTAATTTTGATTAAAGGAATATTTTCATTATATAATACAATTAAATCTTCGAACAATTTATGATATATAATATTTAAATCAATATTATCATAAATATAATTCCAATTATGTTTTGTTATATTAATTCGGAAATTAGATATAGTGTTATCATTAATTTTTCTAATATATTTATATTTAACTTTATTAATTAATTTATTTGTTGCATAATTAACATCATAAATAATACAGATCGGAAGATGATCACTAACATCACTTATAATTATATTATTACGAATAGGATTACAATTAACATTACAAAATATATTATCAATGAGTGAATTAAGAGTATCACTATACCGAGTAGGTCTAGTTATCATCGGCCTACAACCCATACTATACATAACATCTATGAAATATTTATTTTTAAAATTATCCATTAAAATATTTATATTGAAGTCACCAACTAAATATAAGTCATTTTTTGCAGAAATATTACTAAATATATTATAAATTAAATCACTAAATCTAATTATATCAGCTTTTGGTGATTTATATATTCCACTAATTATAATTTTTTTATTATTAATAATTAAATTAATAGTAACTATATCTATAAAATCATGTTCTGTAAAACAAATATTTTCTATTGTATTGAAATGTAAATTATCCTTAATATATATAGAAACACCACCTCCTTTTGTATTAATTATAGTTGTATGAATAGCATTGTAATTGTTAATTGTATAGATATCTGCATTGTGATTTTGTAGCCATGTTTCTGTAATAACAATAATACTGAATTTTGTTTCAATAGAATCTAAAAGTAATATTACATCATCTATATTATGTATAAAGCTACGAGCGTTTATATGTAATATAGAAAAATGTTGATTATATTTACTATCATAGGAATTACAATGTACATATTTACATTCTATCTCTGGATTGATATTTATAAATTCACTATTTATATGTAATCGATTGCTTGTATCATTAATACTATAGGTGAAAACTTGATTATCTAATATTATATTATATGTATCATTAGTCATAGGTAATATCTTTAGTTATAGGTATAAAATAAAAATAAAAATTTAAAATATATAATTATAAACTAAAATTGTCAACAATATTATCTAAATGTAATTGATTTATAATTTGTATTTTTTTATTATCATTAGTTTCTATAAAAATATTATTGTTATATATCCAGGTATTGATAATTTTATTCTCCGATCTCAATTTACGTGTATTAAAGAATAAATTATTAGTACTGTTATCTAAGAATTCTTGAATATAGGTATTCTTATCTTTTAATTGATTTTTGTTTTTTAAAATAGATGATTTTATTTTACTATTATTTAAATTTATTACACATTTATTATATTTTAATGGTTTAGTATTATCACTTTTATATTTTATTTTATTAATTTTAATTATATTCTCTTCTTCAATTTTTATATCAAGTTTCTCTTTCAAGAAGTTTAAATAATTTGATTTTTTAGAATAATCAATGGTATCTTCAATATCAGTAGTTAATAATATATTATTATTGATTAGTTTATTGTTAATTTTAGGAGCTATTGAATCTATTTTTACAGCCTGGATAATACTATTGTTATCTATTTTTGTTTCTAGATTGATACATTTTTGTATAATAATATTATTTTCGTCTTTTAAAGATTCGATATTCTTAGATTGATAACTAATTATGTCAGATAATTTATTTATAATATTTTCTAATACAGTAATTTGATCATATAATGCTTGATTAGTAATAGGCATAATGACAGAAAAGACTATGTTTATATATGAATTGATTATAGATATATAATATTAATTGACAAATATATTAATGAGAAATAAGAAATGTAAACAAGAAAAATAGTCACGGTTCAATGATTTCAATAACTACTAAATTAAAAGTGATAATATAGTTAATATAACCATTAATTTATTTATAATATTTATATAAATGAATGTATTATATATTCATGCATATAGAATATTAAATTAAATATATGATAAACTTATCTTGATATGGATGATTTGAGATAAAGTAAATTGAAAAATGTTGTAATGTTGATAGAATTGTAAACAGGAAGTCTAGAATATATATATATACATATATATATATATATATATATATATATATATATATATATATATATATATATATATATATATATATATATACGTATGTATAAATAGGATATATTGGAATTAAATGCTATACATATTTATGTGGCGTGTAACGGTTAACTTATATAGCGTGTCATTTAGTAGAACAATGAAATCATTGTTGTATGGAAACCGCGTCAAAATTAAATCTATTTCATTGAAATCGATACTGCCGTTAGCCGCGAGATGTTATATCTTTGCTTCGCAAAACCCTTGTTAATAGTATGCATTTTATTTATAAATCGATCAAGTACGGCGTTATGAGTAGCTGAGAACACATCGTAGTTAGTATCAGTAACTAGTTAATCCACTTACACGTTGAGTCATACAGGGAGGTTATACTCAGCATAATTATACATCGAATTCATTCTACTATATAATAATAATCAGAATGTAGGTATGATCATGGTAAACGAAGGAGCGCTATGCTTATCTAGTCGTTTACCTATTTCACTTTCCTATAGGACAATTATGATGAGAAAATTATAGTAAAAGTAAAATAAAAATAAATAAAATAAAAATAAAATGTTAAGAGTTAAAATTTAGTAAAATTTAGTTAAATTTAGTAAAATAAATATATATGTATATAAAATATATACCCAAAATATATACAAAAATATATGTTAAAAAACAAAATTATAAATAAAATTTAATTATTTAGTAATCAATTAGAATAATACACTTATAAAAATACGATATATTTAATTATTAAAATTATAACCAGATTAGCCAACAGTAAGGATATATGGACATATGGTGTATCAACTTCATGGGTATGGGTTCGTCAGATCCAATGCCTTAGGGATCATATTTGTTCCAATAATAAGAATACTGGCAATACTTTCCTCTCAGTAAAAGCTATACAATTACAAATACACTTAATATACAATAATAATACAATACACAAAAATAATCACTTACAATTCTACACTACAATTTATAAGTAAATTCAAATAGTATCTACATAACTTTACACTTTATCAAAAAAAGTAAAGTATTGTTATTATCACCAATTCTATACTAAGATTTGAAATCAAAGAATATGTTTGTAAACTATATAATTTGTATAAAAAAATCAAAATTCAAACAAAAAATAAGAAGCAAGACTAAAAAGTAATTTTTATTTTTGTGATAATTTTTTTTTTTTTTTTTTATTTTGACTAAGTTTCAGATTAATTATATAGACCTTAAGAAAATTTAAATTAAAAAATAAAATACTAAAAATACACATAATTTAAAGGTTTTAAAAACAGTTAAAAGGTTTAAAAAAATAATATTTTATTTTGTGGTTTTTTTTATATATTTAAAAAAAAATGTATGTAAGGTATACATATATATATATATATAGGTTCTATTCCATAGAGAGGAAATATGCATGTATTATCTTCCATTGTCCCCCGTACAGATAATACCATGCGATCTAGATACGATTCTTGAGTAGTATTGTTTTTAAATTAATTACAAATAAATATTTAAACTGTGCATAAACATATATTTGTTATTATATTTATTTATATATTATATCGTATTTTTTTTATTAAATACCTTTATATTTTCCGTTTGTTTAGTTATGTTTATTTGTTCGATATTATATACACTTGAAATGGCATCGATATAAGTATTTCAATGACATAATTAATTCATTCATCCATTCATATATTATAATTATATTTGTAATATTTATATTATTGTGTCACCTATTCAAATATTTATATATATATATATATTTATATATTTATATATATATATGTAAATAATAATTAATATTAATTATAGGATTTATTAATATTATCAATAATTATATTATTGTCGGTGATTATTCTGTATGCAATAATTATGTGGATATGTGAATCAAAATACAAATACAAAATACAAAAAAATACAAAACAGTTTTTAACTTAATAATTAAATAAATAATATACGTATAACAACATATAAATATATATATATATTATTATTATTATTATCAGATTTAGGTACAAGTACCTGGGTAATTGTAGAAGCATTGCTGCTTGTCGAGACAATTACCCTTAATTTAACTTGTTGACAGATATCAAATAATTTAATTCCATTATATAAATATAATGGAATGTGATTATATATATATATGTGTGTGAATGTATATTGGTGTATGTATATATGTATATATGTGTGTATGTTTGTGTATGTGTGTGCGTGTGTGTGTAATATATACTAAAATAAAATATTACAATACATCATTATATTTATTCATGTATTAGCAAAATAATATTTGATACGAGTTTGCACAGGGGTTTTGGGGTTCCCCCAAATTATAGTTATAAGAAAATATATATTCTTCATCAATTGTTTTAATATATATATATATATATATATATATATATATTTATTATAAATTATCTAACACTTTATTAATCATGCAAATGTATAACAAACATTATTTTAGTTATTTTAGTTAGGTCAATTTTACTAGTAATTATATAATTATGAATAAAAATGTATAATAACTATAAATATCTTTTTAATATAAATGTAAATGTTTATATACTATTAAAATATATATTTAAAATTATATATAAATATAAATCATATATAAATAAATATATATATATATATATATATATATATATATATATAATAGTACATTATTTCATAAAATTACCGATATAAACCATTAGAGAACCTGTAATGGTCATAGCTGATGAAGGAGATTTACCTTTGTTTACTGATGTATATAATATAAATAGGTTAAGTATATTGTAGTTGTATTTTATAATACATAATTATAATGAATATTATATATATATACATATAAATATAAAATTATATATATAATATTATTATAAATATAAATAATCAATCATACGTATTTAATATTACAGACGATAAATTAATATGTATTATATGAATGTTTATCTTTGTATAATCAACAATAAAATGATATATCATTAAATATATATACATATTTTTTTTTAATATTAATTTCAAATGCTATTTCTTTATATACTAACAGGACATATATACCTATATATTCATATAGCTCAAAATAAGATCAGTATCTTTTCTGTATATTTCAAGTCATTAATTTATTAAATTTAAAGAGGAATACTAATTCAGGAAAATTGGTTGTTTACTTTTAATAGATATCTATAGATAACATACATTACTTACCAGGTCGAGCTTGCTCGTTAGTCCATGACATACTTCTTCCATCCTTCTCTATCATTCATCGCCGTATTTATTTCATCTATCGTTAGCAGATCGGTATCATCCCGCAGTTGATCTATGTACGTCGGCGAACCTCGGCCTGTGCATGCGTATTGATTTGCTATGTTTTGGAATATCGCCATATAGATAACATACTGATAACAACATATAATATTTGATACATACATAATAATTGTTCGTTAAGTTAGCGGTGTATTCACTCTATGTTGTAGTGTACACTATACACTATAGTTGCGTTGATAAAGTAGTTCGGTCGTATTCGTTAGGTATGTATTGTAGTATTTTATACTTATTCATTGTTATTATTTTATGTAGATAATTATACACATATATATAACATCAGCGTTAATAATGTTAATTCTATTATTATGGTATACTGAATATTAGGGAAAGTATTAATGGGGTTAGATAGTGAAAGCATGTGAACCTAGACATTATTGGTGAGAGTATGGACTCCATATATGGGAAAGTAACCGAATACGGACAGTGCCCGAATACGGACACTCTCGGTATCTCATAAATCATAAATCATACAAAAAATGTTTAATTAATAAAATATTCATAATTATATAAATAGTCTAAAAAAGTATTTTTTACTTTATAATTATTCAAAATATTGCTGATATATCCAATAAACTGATTTTTTTATTACGTTTTTAAATTTACGAAAAAAATTTCAACTTAAAACCTTCTCAAGAATATACAAAGGTATCGATATAAAATATAACAATATATTATTAAAAAATAGAGCATTCTAAAAATTATATATATAATTGATATATTTTTTATAAAATATTCATTTAGTTATAATATCTAGAGGTCATATAAGTCCCTAAAGGGGCATACACACAGAGATTTCCACAGCTTTCCACAGCTTTTTCCGCTGCGTTTTTCAATGGAAAAACACTTGAATTTAAAATAGCATTCACACTGAAGAAGTTATAACTTCTATTAAAATTATAATAAATGTGAACTTTAACTTAACTTTGACCTAATTTTTTGACAGCTATTCTTAAATAAAATATTACCATAAATATTTAGTTTCAATATATTATTAAATTTACATAATAATTAATATAATTAACCTGTTAATAAATTATTATAAATACTATTCTATAACCTATATTAATTTTATCATACCATTTTAGATAAAATCGTCTATTTTGTTCCAAAATAAGTAATTATTATTTTAAACTGTTGATACGAAAATTATATAATTATATTAATGCTATTTTACACAAAATTGTATCATTGGAAAGCATATTAAATTCTATAATATAAGTCATATTTTATTTTTTTTAAATTGTTAATAAAAAAAAAGTTATGATAAAAAATATGCACAAAAAATGTTAAAAATTGTACATAGTCTAGATAGGAATTATTCATGTTTTAATATATTTATAATATGTATTATACCATAATTCATTAAATAATGAAAATTTTTTAATAAAATTAACAGTATATATTTATTATTATATTATTTAATTATATTTATAAACAAATTATCAACATGTCTACCCAATATTATAAAATGTAGATTGTTTTAAAGTTAAATAAAATATTCATAAATATTTATTTTAATATATTATTAAATTTTCATTTTATTTAATTAACCTGATAATACATCATATTAAATACTATTCTATAACTTAAATAATGTTATCATAACATCAGGGAGATCTCTCTATTACCATTATAGATAAAATAGATATTTTATTATTTTACGGGGTTTTTAAATAAATTTAATTATATCATATGCAACTAAAGTTTATTTATCTATTTTAATAGACTATTTATATTATATAAATTAAATAATCTCATATATAAAACCTAATTAATATAAACAGAAAATATATGTTATAAGTAAACGATATTACAGACATTTATTTATATGTTTTAGTTTTAATAGTTTGCGGGATTTGCGTATTCCATTTTGAGTATATAATATTTACATATAGTATCACAGTTTTCAAGTGACAAAACTATATTTTGTCGACATTTAACAAAACAACAAATTACAGCATCATTAATATGACATGTTCCACAATAGTTAAATAATACATTATTTACAGATACAATTTTAATAAACAATTTACATATATAGACACATAAATAATATCATTTTTATGATTAAATAAAACAGTGGGATATTTTCTATTTGTATATTTTCCTTATATCCATTAGTAGAACGATATTATTATAAAATGAGCTATAGCTGTATACCAACATCTGTACATATAAATTAACACAACTAGTACAATACAATCTACAAATATAATTACAAATATTCAGAAAAGGTAAAACAATAGTGTTATCTTTAGTTTTGATACACATTTCTTGAGTATGCTTTCGTGAGATGGAGGTTGAGAATATAGCTCACAAGTGGGTACTTCAGTAATGGGCGGCACTAAATGATCTTCTCCCTCATACGCTGATTCAGTATTTGTATCTGAAATAATATAAATAAATCTAGATTGATTTGTTATAATGTAATGTATTGATTGATTTGATTGAAAGTTTATTTAAACACTTAACTAAATCATAAATGATTTCTCAAAAGTGTATATATAGATTACAAATAATAGATTAGGTAAAACAATATATATCATTAATAACAATAAAATAAAATAGAATAAACTGTACGGAAATTAATAAATGAAATAATAATGACAAACAATATTAGTATTACAGGTTGCCACCTGATATAAATTGTTGTATATATTTCATGAATGTTTTATGCGATTTTATGGATCTAATATAGGGTGGGAGTTCCATAGTTTTGGACCAATATAACTCAGTACCGAGTATTCATTTTTGAGGGATGGAGAATAGGGGTAGATAGAAGATGAGATGCATGGTTTCTAAGAGATGGAAGGAAAGATCTTTGTACTAGAGAAGAAGAAATATAGGAGGTGCAATTTGAAGAGTATATTGAGGAATGAATAATAGATAGTATGCGATAATCAGAGCGTTTGTTAAATGGGAACCATGGTAAGTGTTGGTATGAGGAAGTAGAGGAATGATCTCGAATACGTAGGTTATATGTTATACGGATTGATATAGTTGTATGTCATTTGCATATAGATGGTAATAGTTATTTGGATATTTAGATATTATGGATGCTAGTGGATATAAATAAATAGAGAAAAGTGAAGGACCGATGTATACATATATTTTAATAAATTACCTATTGTAGCAATACAGTTTTGCTATTGAATCGCTGATTGTTGCGTCTTGTTCGGCTATCTTCTTCTCAAGTTCCAAGACACGTTTCTCGAGTATGCTTTCGCAAGGGAGTTCACAAGTGGATAGTTCAGGAATGGGAGGCACTAAATAATCATCTCCCTCCGATACTGAATCAGTATTTGTATCTGAAATAATATACATAAATATAGATTGATTTGTTATAATATAATTTATATATATACATATATTTTAATAAATTACCTATTAGGGCAATAAAGTTTTGCTATCAAATCGCTGATTGTTGCGTCTTGTTCGGCTATCTTCTTCTCAAGTTCCAAGACACGTTTCTCGAGTATGCTTTCGCAAGGGAGTTCACAAGTGGGTAGTTCAGGAATGGGAGGCACTAAATAATCATCTCCCTCCGATACTGAATTAGTATTTGTATCTGAAATAATATACATAAATATATATTGATTTGTTATAATGTAATTTATATATATATATATACATATATTTTAATAAATTACCTATTAGGGCAATAAAGTTTTGCTATCGAATCGCTGATTGTTTGGTCTTGTTCGGCTATATTTTTCTCCAATTCCGAGACACGTTTCTCAAGTATGCTTTTGCAAGGGAGTTCACAAGTGAGTAGTTCAGGAATGGGCGGCACTAAATAATCATCTCCTTCCGATGCTGAATCAGTATTTGTATCTGAAATAATATCTTAAATATAGATTGATTTTCTATAATGTAAATTATATATATATATATATATATTCATGAATCATGTAACATGATTATATTAAATATATATATATAAAATGATATATTAAATGTTTCATTAAATTAGTTGTTACTCGCAGCATAGCTATGCATAGAATTTAAAACTAAAATATCCTATTGCTTTGTTATTTATTAGTAATAAACAATTAGTTTTCATTATACAAATAATAATTTAAAATACACTTTAAAATTGTATAGTTTGATACAACTATATTATATAAAACAAATTTGCCATAAATTACACCATATATGGTTATCGCTATTAATTTGTTTTTTTCAAAATCGAATTACACAATTTCACGTAAGTAATATACATTTCCTTTATAGAAACATATTAATAAACACTATCAATAAAATACTTGTAATGTGCTATAAAAATAGATTTACAATATGTCGTACAAAAGTTTAAAAGCGACAAATGATTTACTATTTTCTACGTATGTACGGAACAAATGTAAAACGTTCTATTTTTGGTACGACAAGAATCACAAAACAAAAATTACACGTGCTGAGTATTTATGAATCGTATGATAATAAATATGGATGAATATTATTCATTTAATATATATTTATTATATAATTATTATAATAATATCTCATAATTTTTAATATATTTAATAATATAATATTATAATTAAATATATAAATAATATAAAAGTAATCAGAGTTATAGCCGAAGCTATTAAAAATAGAATCATCTAAGCATTCTAAATAACGCAATAGCGGCCTCTAAATAGATTGTAAAATGTATTGATATATTTATATGTTCACAATTATTTTTCACTTATAATATAATATATTAAATATATATATTCTAGAAATATATGTTTTAAATTTTATTCATTATAATATATTTAATAATTATTATAATATAATATTATATTATAATATTTTTAGAAATAAAGTATTCACTAGAGAAAATTAACATTGAAAGTGTATTATTAATATTTAGTTTAAACCACCTGCATTATTATAGATAGACATATATTTTTTTCCTATAAACTATATATATATATAAAAGTACTTCATATAATTATGTATACAATTTCTTAATATAGTTTATATTATCATAATAATATGTATGTATGAAACATAATGTATAATTAATAATGTACATAAACATGTATATATTTGAATTATGTGTATATGATAAAAGTGTAACATGTAATATGCTGATTTAACAAATATATAAAACTATTAGTTATATAAATTTGGCGCCTCTGGTTCATAACATCCTTTTTTAAATATTAAATTTCAAATTATTAATATTTCACAGATTCTATATAAATATAAATGTTTACACTCACTATTTACTTACAATATATATTTATATATACTAATTATGAACATGTAATATGTATACGCAATTTTACGATCTTTTGAGAATGGCCATATTCGTTATTTAAAACTGCAATTTGTTTGAAAAATATAACATCATATTTATCAAGTACAAAAACATTATCAACATTTAAAAAAATCTCATTAATATACCTAATTTATAATATTGATTATGTATACAATTATTAATTATATATATATATATTTATAATTACATTTTATATACAATAAAATGTATTGTTATAAATTACATATAAATAAATATTAAATTAAACCATAAATTTCCAAATCCATTGCTAGTTTATCCTAATCTCCGTTTCTTTTCGTTTTATTCCTATCATTTTCTGATGCCACATTTCATATCAATTTAAATTATTTTATTGAATTAAAGAGTAAATTTAAATCGATACTATTCATGGTTATATCGTAATATAATATAATAAACTTAAATTATATTTAAAAAATTAGAAATTAATATTATCTATAAATGCTATGTGTCAATCACAAAAAGTTTAAAACGCCTATTACGCGCGGAAAAACGCAGAAAATATTGAGCATGTCCATGTTCAAAAAAAGCTGTGGAAAGCTGCGTAATTTATTGAACATTTACAATTCCAGCGTAATTCCATCGAAAAACGCAGCGGAAAAAGCTGCGGAATCTCTGTGTACATGCCCCTTAATACGGACACTCTAGATGTCTTAATACGGACACCCTATAACCAATCAGCGCTCATGGTATACACTATTCTGATTTTTATAAAAAATCGCGAGCGTTATAATATCAATACCACTAATAAATATAAATCTAACATTTTTATTATTTAGATACTTAAATTGTATTATTAATTAAAAAATAAATAAATTATTAGCTAAGTAAATTCGAAAAAATGTTCATAAAATTAATTATAAATAATGTAATTGTAATTTGTCTGATTGATTCATCAATAATATATGGTTTATCTAGTTGTATTTAGGGTGTCCGTATTATAACACAGGGTGTCCGTATTCTGACACGGGTACCGAATACGGACACCCCTGTTATCTATGGAATTAAAAGATTAAATAAAATTTTATAATCACAATATATCTATAATCATATAATATTATTATATTGTAATTTTTGAATAAAAATAATGAGTCATAAAATGTTAAGACCATATATTGTTAAAGTGTCCGTATTAGGTTACTTTCCCATACAGGAGAAAGTAACCTAATACCGACACTTTAACAATACATGTATGACATTTGTTTACAATATTTTAATCCAACATTTTATTCCTTAACATTTTATGACTCATATTTTTATTCAAAAATTACAATATAATAATATTATATGATTATAGATATTATAGTGATTTTAAAATTGTATTTATTCTTGTTAATGTATACATGGAAAATATATCAATGTTAACGTGGAATGCCTACAAATATAATTTAAATGTATATGTTATCACATTATATACACCAGTTATCAATAATAATATATACAAATAATAATACATATAACTAAAAAAAACATGTGTCTTTTTCAACAAAAATTTAAATAATTTTAAATATAATTCCCGTAAATTCCAAGAATAATTTTTAAAATATAACTTTTTCTATATTTTATTTATTCTAAAATATTATAAAATATAGTTAATGTAATATATAATATACTTCTATTATAAATATATATTTGTGACACATATATGTGACACTATTTTAATACATTTAAAATATAAAATGATCAATAAAGTACATTATATAAGTTATTATATGATATTTTGTTGCTAAAAAATAAAAATATTTATATATCAATACAAAATTATGATTATTTTTTATTAATACATAATATTTGTATTACAAAAAAAAATTGCGAAGTTTGGTTAGTTGGTTATATTTTATTTAAATAACAAAAAAAACAAATTATTTCACTTGATAATTATCAATAATTCATATTGCATAACTCCTAATTTCGAACCAAATTCTCGAATAAACATTTATAATATATAAATCTATAATATGTATCATAAATAACTGAAATAAAATTCAAATGCAAAATTACACTTGCTAATACAAACAACTTTAACGCGCATACGCAATCTAATATTCTTTAGTTAACAAAAGGGTTTTTTTCATAGTTTTTTATTCGAATAATGATCAATGAATACTATTTTATGTGAATTTTAGTTATTGCCTCGTTGTACTAACCAAGTTACACAGGCTGTTATATATATATATTTATTTAAAATTATAATATTTAAAATATAATAATTTAAATGACGTTTAAATTGTGTTTATACGTGAAATATAAGTGTTATAGGGGATAGAATTAAAAAAAATAAAATTTTAATAAATCACCATGACTTTATTATTTCTCAATTAAATATTTCCAAATGTTATAAGTGGGTATAAAGTATGTATAAGTTATACATAGCCTATACATATAATAGCTATTTTAAAATTTAATTTATTTTGTTTAACTCTGAAATAACATGGGTGTCGATATTACGTGCAATTAGGGTGTCGGTATTATGAAAAAGTATGTTGATTAGGTAAAAGTTAATAACTTTGTAACAAATTATGAAAAATAAAAAATACTTTCGGCACATTGTAAAATATAATTAGATATATAAAATTTATTGTAAATATTTAAAATACATACATTTTTAAATGATTGAGAATCTATATTGTACTTCATAAATTTAGAGTTGTAATGAAAAAATAGTTAAATATATAAATATTAAAAAATGTATACTTATATGAACTATAATTATATTGATTAATATTTCATACATTAATTATTTGTTGATTGTAATTCTATTTTAGGAGATCTCAAGGTTGTCGACATTACGTGCATGTCGATTTTAAAGCACTCTCCTATACATATACACTTTAAATATGACTAATCTAGAAACAATTAATTTATAGAGATTATAATTTATACAACTAATTCATTTTTATATCGATTTTAAAAATGGAAACATTTTTTAACAATATTACATTGAAAAAGTTATCAGCTTTCTAAAAATAGCATTTTGTGGTATATATTATATATAAAGTAATCTAGTGTCTTTCGTCCCCTTAAAATATACTATTTATATATATATATAGAAATTAGTTTAAATTATATTACATATTATATATTATTTTATATACAAACAATTAATATCAATTACAATTCAAAGGGTGGAAAATGATTTAAATAATGTATACAACACTGCTATAGAATATATTACAGATTTATTACCCGTTGAAGATTTTGAAATGTTATAATAAATATATTTAAATATTTTTACATTTTTATTATTAAAAAAATAAGTATATTAAATTGACATTATATATATAATAATAATAATAACAATATATATTAATAGAAATTAAACAAAATATATATAATAAAAGTGATTATTAAATATTATTATTGTAATATACATTATTATCACATTATAATCATTATTTAATGATTTATAGCAGTAGTGATAAAGAGTAATAAATAGTAGTTATTTATAATAAATTTTCAATTTCTCTATAAAACCTCGTCCTCTTCATTATGGTGATCCTCGGGTATCTGTTCTCGGCACCTCCTCATCTCAATATACGTCTTCCCTATACATGAAATTATTGGTAAATTTCCAGATGTCCACTATCACATATACGCTGATATTCAACTATGTTCCTTATTATCCAAATCCTCCCATCTTCTACCATTTAACTCCTAATTATGTAAATGTGCATCAACTACCAGATCATGGATTCTCTCTAATAAACTTATACCCAACTCTTCAAAATCTGCACTCCTAAATATACCATATAACTATTGTTATTTTCCTCCTGTTGTCATTGACGGTCTCCCTATCATCCCATCCTCATCTGTTCTAAATCTTGATGTTACTTTGGATGCTAACCTTTCTCTCAATTCCCATGTAGAAAATATATCTAAATCAGCTAATTATCACCTCTTCAAAATTCGTCGCATAAGAAATGACCTAACTCGCCCTCTTTCTATTATCCTCGTAAATACAATAGTCAACTATCGTATCGACTACTGTTTCTCTCTACGCAATCATCTCACTAATACTTCATTATCTCCTTTAAATCGTATAATTTGTGCATCTATACGAACTATTTTATCCATTAATCGGTTTGATCATTCCATTACCGACTCCAATCAACTCCTATATAAATGATTCCATCAAAAAAACGTTCCCTCATACTACTTATATCACTCGCTCATAAAGCAATATAGTTTACTTATCCTCCTTATTTTACATCCATTCTAACACCAACGATTTTTCTAATGAAATATATAACACTCACGCGAAATCGTGCAATTATATTTTGTATACAACATCCAACAGCGCCATCTATATTGGGTAAATGGTCGGAACTATTTGTTTTTTATACTGTAAAGTAGTATCAAACTATGCACTTTTAAAATTAAATATGCTTTAAATTATTATTTGTATTATGAAAACTAAGTGTTCATTATTGATTGATTGATAATTTATTTAAGCAAATACATAGCCGAAAATATAATCGAAAGTATAAAGTATAAATATTTGCTAACGATAACATACGTTATAGAAATAAACAAAGAATAATACGAAATTAAAAAATTAAAGAAATTAAAACGTTTTACAGTTACCGTAAAAATAAACGAAAAACAATCGAAAGTAGAAATAAATCATATAGTAAAAATAAACGAAATATGATCAAAATAGAAATAAAATATCGTAAAAATAATCGAAAATAGAAATAAAATACATTATTTTGTAAGTGGCATCGAAATATTCAATTTCTACTTTAACTTTATAGAATTCTTCTTATTACCCTGTTTTAGTAATAAATTATTAGTTATATAGTTTAATATTTAAATGTTAAATTTTAAATATATTATAAACATAACATTATTAATATATAAGAAATCAATAGGATATGTTGGATTTAAATACTATACATATTAATATAGCGAGTAAACCTAAATGTATGTTACATGTCAATTAATAGATCAATGAAAATATTGTAGTATGCAAATATCGGCAAACCTACATCGATTTCGATACTGATGCTAGAAGCGGGATTTATGAATACTAATCACGTTACGTAGATATCATTCCCTCTAGGTATGGGGCGCTGCAACAGGGGGACGGGGTATGTCCACCTCCCACTTTAAAATCTATGGGGACCTCATATGTATTTGTCCCTCCCACTTTTACCACACTATTTATATTGGTTGGTTAGTCCCCCCTACATACAAAATCGTGTATATATATGAATGAATGAATGAATTTTATTTACCGAATATTTGCTATAATAATCGGAGGGATACCCACAAGCTATGTTTAGCTTATACTAAGGATACCCTTAATAAAATAATAATAATAATAATAACAACAATAATAATAATAATAATAGTAGTAGTAACAGTATAATGGTAATAGTCGAGATATGATAATATATCTTATATCGATAATGAAGTCACATAACGTAACATAATATGTAAAGTGATATAGATGCATGCATGCAGCCGTGCAAGTAATGTACATTGAGGAATTGCCAAACCAAACCATGTGAGAAGTCTCGGGTTGGTCAGGCCCATATGGGTTGGTCAGGCCCTGGGTTGTTAAATCAATAAATTGTAATGTTTTGTTAACATAATCGTCACATGATCAATTAGACAATATTCCCTGACAATTACAAGCAAGCCACATGCATACATATACGCACTATTCAAATACGTAGATACCAAAAAATTAAAATAAATCATACTTATAAGTAATAATAAATAATATAGTGAGTAAGCAAACTCAATTACTCAAATACTCAACATGTTAGTAGAATTACGAAAAAAAAGTTTGATATAATAAAATGTATATAAATAATTTTAATAAAATAATAAAGGGTAATAAATGGACAAATGACTTTTCCATTCCAAGCTGCATTAACTCTGAGCTTGGGTATTGAGATCGTGTAGGATCTCTTGAATAATATAATGTTAGAATATAAAACCTGTATATATTAGATTCTTAATTTTAATACAAAATTATTTTAATGTAATACTACTATAAATAGATTTTAATGAAATTGGAAGATTGTTCCAGCATCCAGGTCCAATACAGTTCCAGATAGTAATTATTTTTTTGCAAAAGGGTTTATAAATCTATATGAATCTCGCATGTTATATTTTGAATAATATCTTATGAAATAATTAGTAAGTATTTGAGGGATCATACATTTTATAACTCTGAACATGAATTTACATGTATTAACAAATAGTAGTTCTTTAAAAGTAAAGATTCTCTGTTGTTTATAGATATAATCAACATTAGTTCTACTATTTTTCCTGTATAATAATCGTATAGCTTTATTCTGAGCTATACATATATGTCTCGTAGTTATTTCATAATTTTTACCCCAAATATGGGTACAGTAGTTAATATGACAATGAAATACAGAGTAGTATAATAGTTTTAGAATGTGAATAGGTAATATTTTATTTAATTTTCTTAGAATTGAAATGCCATAGTATAATTTAGATTTAACCAAATTTGTATGAATTTTCCAATTCATATTAGCATCAATTGTAACACCAATAAATTGTATAGAATTTTTCTGAATAATTCTAGTATTATGTAATATAATAGCTAGTTTAATTTTATCATTATTAAATACTATAAAGTTTGTTTTGTTTAAATTAATTGTTAGTTTGTTAATAGAAAGCCATATATCTAGATATTTTAAAGTATTGTTCATATTAGTTTCAAGTTCAACAACATTATTTGCATGGAAAGTAATTGAGGTATCATCAGCAAATAGTACAAAATGACCTAGAGATTTAATATTTAATATATCATTTATAAATATCAAGAATAATAATGGCACAAGGACTGAACCTTGAGGTACAACATATTTAATATTATTTAGTTGTGATTTAGAACTATTATAAGATACATATTGATTTCTGTTACTAAGGAAAGATACTAACAATTTAAGAACCACTCCTCGAACACCATACTTCTCTAACTTTATTATCAGCATATCGTCACTGATGGAGTCGAATGCTTTCTTTAAGTCAATCGATAGAGTAGCACAGTGTTTCTTTTTATTCAAGGATATGAACCCAGTTAGATCTGATAATGCATCCGAAGTTGAAACCCCCTTTTTAAAACCGTATTGGGCATTGTTCATCACCTTGTTTTTCTCCATGAAATCTAGAAATCTATGTTTTAATACTTTTTCTATAATTTTAGAAAAAGGCGATAATAATGAAATAGGCCTGTAATTAGTTGGATCATCAATGTCACCTGATTTATGTATGGTTATAACTTTGGATATTTTTAGGCAATTTGTAAATATACCTTGTAGGATACAGAGATTTATTAAATGTGATAAAGGATTACATATTGAAGTAATTATCTGTGTTATCAATTTAAAAGAAAAATTATGATAATCGGTATTATTTTTAGGTTTAGAATTTAAAATAATATTAATTATTTCATCAGGGCTAGTAGGGGTGATAAATAATGAATTTGGATTAATATTAGTTATATAATTAGTTACTTCGTTCTTATCAATATCATCACCTAATTTAGAAGCTAACTTTTCACCAATATTGCAAAAGAAATCATTAAATTTCTCACAACGTATATTATCATATATTGTGTTAGATATTGTATTGCATTATTGTCCATATATTATAGAATTAATCTTTTTCCAAACTTGTTTTGGATTGTATCTATTGTCATTGAAATACTTACTATGGTAATTACTCTCAGCTTTGATAAGAATTTTTGAAAGATACTTTTTATACTCCTTATATATTATTTCAGTGGTACTAGATTTATTAATTTTAAACTTATAGAATAATTTATTTTTTTTAATTATACATTTAATTAACCCATTGAAAAGCCAACATTTATTTTTATGTACATTTTTTTTATATATATAATATATCATTTAATTATAATATATCATATATCATATATAATATATAATATAAATTCACCAAATTATAATGACAATGTTATCCTATCTTCCTTCTACCCGGGCGTAACAACATGGTGTATAACAGCGGTTTCTTTACGTTTATCTTTACAATCAATATACTTTGGTTTGTATAATTGTAAGCTTTCTTTATTAATCACTTTACGTTTACCTTCGTCATCTTGTATTTCATAAATATTATCTTTTCTCCCAGTTACTACCCATTCTTTATCATTCCCATAAGGTTGCAACTTATTTATTCCAATGAATATTTTTCTTATTTATTCTTAAATAGAATTTTTCACTTTAGTTCAGTTCTTTATAATTAGTATTTTATTGTGTATATCTTTTATCCAATCTGCACTTTTATTCACTGTATCTTCTCCCTCCATTACCAACCTTATTATCAATTGGTAAATGTCATTCTCTCACAAACATGATAGATACATCAGTGATAAATAAGAGAATAGTAAAACGACAGAAATATGATGAAACGATCAACATAATACTTAAATGTCGTGAGAAATATACGAAAATCAGCGAGGAGATAGCGAGGAAGGAAACACCGCAAGTAGGAACATTATTATAAGATTGGGATAAATTAGTAGTAGTAGAGAAGAACATATTGTGTAGAATATTAACGATAAGAAGTAAAAAGGTGAAACAAGTAATTGTATCGAAAGAAATGATAACATAGCTTATTGTCAATATGTATTGATATACATATGTATGATAAGTTATGCCAGCGAGGGATACATATATGTATATTATTAATAGGACAACGATGCTATTGGCCTTCGTTACATAATGATATTAGTACTCATATAAAAGTATGTCATATATTTAACATATAGCTTATATTACGTATAGCATATATGTAAAGCTATAGCGAAAGTCCGTCTAGGAAAGATAACTTTAAAATGGGTACTCTGAGTCATCAAAACCACTAGAACTTTGATGTATTGCCTATGCTAAATTAGACACCTAAATAGACGGAAAGAAGATGTATAGAACTGTGCGATACATATAGTAAATTTACTGTTGCGATAGCTACAAGAGATCAAAGCGCTAATACAGTTGCGAACGTATTAATAAACCAATGGTTTATGGAATGTGCAATTCCGATCAAGGTAGACATTTTGTAGCGGGAATATTATTAGAGACTTGCAGACGATATGGGATAAAGAAAACACAGACTACTCAATATCATCGATGTGGAAATGAACTAGTAGACATATTTAATAGGACACTGCACAATTTCATACGACTAGGAACTACTCCACGAAAATTAACGTAACAAATGGACTACTCATTTAAATGAAATTACATGTAATGAATGATGTATATATATTGTATATAAACACTAATATATATATATATATATATATATATATATATATATATCAATGCATAAATATAAAATTTATATATAATTTAATGCAACAAATAAGTATTATAATTAAATTATGTAATATATATTATGTAATAATTCAAAATAAAAAGCATGACAAAATAATGAAATTTTATGTATATACATCTATAATTAATTTCTAATATATTGTTAACTTTTAATATAAATTATAATATTTAATAGGATTATAAAATGTATATTACATATGTAATAGAAACTCTTTTAAGAAACATATTTTCATGAAGAATAAAGATTTAATTTTTAAATGTATTAAGAAAATAATCTATGATAATTAATTATGAATCATATCTATAATGTAATACCTCATCTATTTATAGTGAATAAAGCTGGGAATATATTATGTAATAAAATAATTATTTGTATATTTAATTCAATATAATTAATAATAATAATATCATTAAATATGACACATGTAAAATAATAGAAATTTATAATACGTTTTATTTTATATGATACAGATGTAATCAGCATCAATCGATCAACATCCTGTATTTACAGCACCCGGGTATTGCAGGGGAAGATCGGAGTTGAAGTACTATATGTATAATCCACACACCTATATCCACTTCAAGCAAATTATTTAAACTACTATGGAAATCATCTTATATCTTTAATCCTTACTGAATACTGTTTTGTGATTGTTAATATTACTTTGAAATTATATGAATATATTTATATTATAATAATATAAGTGAATATATTAATCTATTAAGTTTAAAATAATGTAACATAGGTAAATATATACTGGAACTATAGTGAAGCACATTTAATAAATAATAAGAATAATAATAGTAATAATTCGTATTAAATGAATTGAATTTGTTGTTTTTTTCTGTTAGTTTTTAGTATAGTTATATAAGTTATTCTCCTAAATTGTTTCAAAATAATATATTATATTTTCTTCTGTTGTCGCCCATTTAATATTTGTTGCTATAGTATACTTACACATTCAGATTACTATTAAAAAACTCCTTTATATAGGATATATTAGACCATATTATAACTATAATCTTAGTATGAATTTGATAATATCATTCATAACCAAGTCTGGTATATATATATATATATATATATATATATATATATATATATATACAGTATATAATATACCTATTAAATAGTAACTAATGTTAATAAATATATATATATGTGATGTCTGGAATAAATACATATAATTTATTAGGAATGCATTAAAACATAATCTACTCTCGAATCGATTAAGAATAAATTGCGAAAATTACTTTAAAATAAATATATGTTAAGTATTATAATTTAATATATTTAATATATTGCATACTATTTTAATAATTTTAATTATTTACAAATATATAGGTACTTCCTAATACTTAAATATGTTTATAATATTTGTATATTAATATTTATTTTAAATAGATTCAATTATTATCTTTTATATATATATATATATATATATATATATATATATTTAATAAATTATAATTCATAGATTACCTGTTAAAGTTGACCTCCATGTGTATTATAGTAGGGAGTTATTTGAATATAAGCAAATTAAGTATACCTCTATATCTTTGTATATATCTACATATCTATGTATAGTTATTTATCTCTTTCCCTCATTATACCTCTATAGCTATCTTTAGTAACCCATTTTATTATTTTTATTTCGATATTTCCTTATCTATCTATATTTCTATTTTTATATATAAATCTAATTCAATATATCTCAAACTCTCTTAATATGTTATATCTAGTTATCCTACTCTATATATTTATTTATCTCTAATCTCTCTAACGTATCTCTTTATATATGTCTTATTTTTATTATATTTCTATATTTATAGTATTACCTCTCTCTATTATCTCACTCTAACTATATTAATATCTCTCTTTATATATAGTCATATATCTATATATATATTTATCTTTTATAACTCTCTTTAATAATTTCTCTCTTTATATCTCTTCAAATCTATATTTCGTTATATCTTTCTTTCTATCTCTATCTTTTATCACTCTCTTTAATACTCTCTCACTCTCTTCATATCTATATCTCATTATATATTTCTCTTTATTACTATATTTTATCACTCTCTTTAATACTTTCTCTCTCTATCTCTTCATATCTATATCTCGTTATATCTTTATATTTATCACTATCTTTTATCACTCTCTTTAATACTTTCTCTCTCTTTTCATATATATATATCTCGTTATATCTTTCTCTTTATCACTATATTTTACCACTCTCTTTAATACTTTCTCTCTTTATATCTCTTCATAACTATATTTCGTTATATTTATCACTATATGTTATCACTCTCTTTAATACTTTCTCTCTCTTCATATCCATATTTCGTTATATCTTTCTCTTTATAACTATCTTTTATCACTCTCTGTAATACTTTCTCTCTCTATCTCTCTTCATATCTATATCTCGTCATATCTTTCTCTTTATCACTATCTTTTATCACTCTCTTTAATACTTTCTCTCTCTCTTCACATATATATATATTATATATATCTCTTTATATCTTTCTCTTTATCCCTATATTTTATCACTCTCTGTAATAATTTCTCTCTCTATCTCTCTTCATATCTATATATCGTTATATCTTTCACTTTATCACTATCTTTTATCACTCTCTTTAATACTTTCTCTCTATTCATATCCATATCTCGTTATATCTTTATCTTTATAACTATCTTTTATCACTCTCTTTAATACTTTCTCTCTCTCTTCATATCTATATCTCGTTATATCTTTATCTTTATAACTATATTTTTACACTCTCTTTAATACTTTCTCTCTCTTCATATCTATATCTCTTTATATCTTTCTCTTTATCCCTATCTTGTATCACTCTCTTTAATACTTTCTCTCTCTCTTCATATCTATATATCGTTATATCTTTCTCTTTATCACTATATTTTATCACTATCTTTAATACTTTCTCTCTCTCTTCATATATATATCTCGTTATATCTTTATCTTTATAACTATATTTTATCACTCTCTTTAATACTTTCTCTCTCTCTTCATATCTATATCTCTTTATATCTTTCTCTTTATCCCTATCTTTTATCACTCTCTTTAATACTTTCTATCTCTCTTCATATCTATATATCGTTATATCTTTCTCTTTATCACTATATTTTATCACTCTCTTTAATACTTTCTCTCTCTCTTCATATATATATATATATATATATATATATATATATATATATCTCTTTATATCTTTCTCTTTATCCCTATATTTTATCACTCTCTGTAATACTTTCTCTCTCTATCTCTCTTCATATATATATATCTCGTTATATCTTTCTCTTTATCACTATATTTTATCACTCTCTTTAATACTTTCTCTCTCTCTTCATATCTATATCTCTTTATATCTTTCTCTTTATCCCTATCTTTTATCACTCTCTTTAATACTTTCTCTCTCTCTCTTCATATCTATGTATCGTTATATCTTTCTCTTTATCACTATCTTTTATCACTATCTTTAATACTTTCTCTCTCTCTTCATATATATATATAATTATATATATCTCTCTTTATATATTTCTCTTTATCCCTATCTTTTATCACTCTCTGTAATACTTTCTCTCTCTACCTCTCTTCATATCTATATCTCGTTATATCTGTCACTTTATCGCTATCCTTTATAACTCTATGTAATACTTTCTCTCTCTATCTCTCTTCGTATCTATATCTCGTTATATCTTTATCTTTATCACTATCTTTTACCACTCTCTTTAATACTTTCTCTATTTTTATCTCTTCATAACTAT
This sequence comes from Osedax fenrisi, assembly GCA_964019155.1. NCBI lineage: Eukaryota > Metazoa > Annelida > Polychaeta > Sabellida > Siboglinidae > Osedax > Osedax fenrisi. The sequence continues at coordinate 2,942,147 of OZ025246.1, read as the reverse complement.
ATTTCGTTATATTTATCACTATATGTTATCACTCTCTTTAATACTTTCTCTCTCTTCATATCCATATTTCGTTATATCTTTCTCTTTATAACTATCTTTTATCACTCTCTGTAATACTTTCTCTCTCTATCTCTCTTCATATCTATATCTCGTTATATCTTTCTCTTTATCACTATCTTTTATCACTCTCTTTAATACTTTCTCTCTCTTTTCATATATATATCTCGTTATATCTTTCTCTTTATCACTATATTTTACCACTCTCTTTAATACTTTCTCTCTTTATATCTCTTCATAACTATATTTCGTTATATTTATCACTATATGTTATCACTCTCTTTAATACTTTCTCTCTCTTCATATCCATATTTCGTTATATCTTTCTCTTTATAACTATCTTTTATCACTCTCTGTAATACTTTCTCTCTCTATCTCTCTTCATATCTATATCTCGTTATATCTTTTCTTTATCACTATCTTTTATCACTCTCTTTAATACTTTCTCTCTCTCTTCATATATATATATATATATATATATATATCTTTTTATATCTTTCTCTTTATCCCTATCTTTTATCACTCTCTGTAATATTTTCTCTCTCTATCTCTCTTCATATCTATATATCGTTATATCTTTCACTTTATCACTATCTTTTATCACTCTCTTTAATACTTTCTCTCTCTTCATATCCATATTTCGTTATATCTTTCTCTTTATAACTATCTTTTATCACTCTCTGTAATACTTTCTCTCTCTATCTCTCTTCATATCTATATCTCGTTATATCTTTCTCTTTATCACTATCTTTTATCACTCTCTTTAATACTTTCTCTCTCTCTTCATATATATATATATATATATATATATATATATATATATCTCTTTATATCTTTCTCTTTATCCCTATCTTTTATCACTCTCTGTAATACTTTCTCTCTCTATCTTTCTTCATATCTATATCTCGTTATATCTTTCTCTTTATCACTATCTTTTATCACTCTCTTTAATACTTTCTCTCTCTCTTCATATATATATATATATATATATATATATATATATATATATATCTCGTTATATCTTTCTCTTTATCACTATATGTTATCACACTCTTTAATACCTTCTATATCTCACTTCATAGCTATATATCTTTATATCTTTCTCATTATCTCTATACATTATTATTTCAATATTATTATCTCTATACATTATTCAACAAATAAAATTATTATAGAAAAATGATTATACTTAATTATATTATGGGATTATTTATTATGCTTTAAATATACCATAGTAAATGAATTAGTTATATAGCGATTAGAAAATAAATACCTTTTTAAATATTTGTTTAGATTATTTTCTTTACTTTTTATTAATTGTTCATAGCCCCCACATTCTTCATCTACTCTCCTTACTCTTATCTCTGTTAATCTTTTCATAAACCAATAAATCCCTACTATTAATACACTCACACCAATGACAACTTTCGCAAATATTATGAAGTACATTTGCCTGAGTTCTATTTCCTATATTATATTATTAATATTATAATAGTTTATATATAGTAGTATATTGTATTATAATAAGATAGTAGTAGTAGTTATTTGTATTGCTATTTTTATTTTGTGGAGTCCTTTCATCCACTCGTGGTGGTGGTGGTGGTGGTGGTGGTGGTGGTGGTGGTAGTAGTAGTAGTAGTAGTAGTAGTAGTAGTAGTAGTAGTAGTAGTAGTAGTAGTAGTAGTAGTAGTAGTAGTAGTAGTAGTAGTAGTAGTAGTAGTAGTAGTAGTAGTAATAGTAGTAGTAGTAGTAGTAGTAGTAGTAGTAGTAGTAGTAGTAGTAGTAGTAGTAGTAGTAGTAGTAGTAGTAGTAGTAGTAGTAGTAGTAGTAGTAGTAGTAGTAGTAGTAGTAGTATTAGTAGTAGTAGTAGTAGTAGTAGATAGATTTTGTGAAATAGTTATTCCAAGATACTTTGTACTAGTAATAGGAGTAATATTATCTGTACCGATATAGATATTTGGAAATGCAGTGCGAGTTCTTGAAATATTAATTAGTTTAGTTTTATTTGAATTTATTAGTAAGTTATTATTAGTAAGCCAGTTAGTAGTAGAATTAATACAGTCTTGAAAATAATTATTTTGTGAAGAGTTAGTTGCAAATGTGTGTAATACAATATCATCTGCATATATATTATATTTTAGTAAGGTATATGATTGGAGTAATTTTGAGAAAGGTCGTAGATATATAGAAAATAGAATTGGAGAAAGGACAGTACCTTGTGGGACACCGAAATTTAGTGGATAGGGTTGAGAAAATGAAGAATTAATTTTAACAGAGTATGTTCTAGTAGTAATGAAAGATTTAAACCAATTGAAAGCAGTTCCAGTAATACCAATATTGGAAAGTCTAGATAGTAATATAATAAAGTCAATGGTATCAAATGCAGCAGTCATATCAATAAATAATAATTGCAAAGATTTGTGGTTGTCAAGTGAATGGTGAAGGCTATCAGTAAGTGCAATAATGGAAGTTTCAGTACTATGATGTTTACGGTATGCACTCTGGTAATTATCAAATAAATCATTATAGTCAAGATAAGAGATGAGCTGTTTATAGATAACTTTTTCTAGAATCTTTGAGATTAATGGTAATTGAGATAGAGGTCGATAATTAGATAAAATAGAATCATCTAAAGATGCATTTTTTAAAATAGGAGTAATTATAGCATGTGTTAATTCAGGTGGTATAATGCCAGTAGTTAGTGAAATATTAATAATTGTATGATATAGAGGTGTTAAAGTGTTAATAATTTTTTTAGTAATAGAAAAAGGTAATGGATCATTTGGTGAAGTACATTTGGCGGTAATTATCAAATTATATATTTCAGTATGTGTTGGAGTTATGAAATTATTAAAATTATTATTGGGAAATGAACATATATCAAAACAATTTATATTGATAGATTTATTTACAGATTTACTTTTAGAGATATTATCACATATGTTGGAAATTTTATTATCAAAGAAATTTGAGAATTTATTAACTAGTAGATTATTATTTTGAGGAGGAAAAGATTTTCTTTTGTTCCTTCCCATTAATTGATTAGTAAGTTTAAAAAGTTTTTTAGAATCATTTTTATATAAATTAATTTTATTATTATAGTACATTGTTTTTTGAGATTTCATTTGTTTACGGTATTGAGATCTAGCAAATAAGAAATTATCATGATTAATTGTATTTTTATTTGTATTATATATTTTGTTTAATATGTTAGTATTTTTTTTATAAGTATGACATATATGATTAAACCATGGTGTTATAGAGTATATTTTAATTGTTCGGTTACTAAGTGGTGCATATGTGTCTAGAAGATTTGAAAGTGTATTATTAAGTGCAGTTATAGTAAAATTATGTATGTCAAGATTAGATAGAATATCAAGAGAAAATTTAGTTAAGTCTATATTACGTAAATTTCGATAGGATAATAATTTAGAACTTATATATTTTTTTATATTTAATGTACATTTAATAGCATAATGATCAGTTAATAGTGTAGAATTAGTTGGTTGGTTAGCTAATAGAATAGAATTATTATGAGTAAAAATAAGATCGAGTACATTTCCTGAAATATGTGTAGTTTCAGTAACATGTTGAGATAAACATAATTCATTACAGATATCTTTGAATTTATTATGGGGATATGATGTAGAATTAAAATGAAAATTAAAGTCACCAAGAATTATAAGGAAAGGGCTAATGTGTTGATGTATTAGATCCGAAAATTCTTTAAAAAATATTATATGGTTATTATTTGGAGGTCTATATATAGTGAGAACAGTTATTATTTGAGAGTGAGATGTTTTAAATTTGACAAGAAGTACATCACATAGAGTCATATTAATTCGAATTTGAGAAAGTATAGTATAGTTATTATTTAAAAGTAAAGCAACATCACCACCATTTCTACCATCACATCTAGGACTATGTATAAAATTAAAATGTAATGGTTCAAAATAAGAAGGAGTAACATCATTTAATATATGTAGCCAAGTTTCTGTGAGTGCGATTATTGATGATTTAGATTATATTATATATTGTGTAATGATATCAATATTAGCAACTAGTGAACGACAATTAATGAGGGAAGTAATGTTTTAATTGCTACATACCGATAGTCAATTCGATTTATTATTTGGTTTATTTTTTATTGATATGATATATGTATCGTATGATGTACTCCATGTGTTCAATTCATTTATGGACGGTAAATATGGATAACATTTCCAATCAAGTTTATTTTTATCATTATATGGTCTTAGTTCATAAGTATTAGTTTTTAAATTTAATGTACATTTATAGTTTAAAATTAGCTTAGATTTAATAGCATGATCAAATATATTACCATTTCTTCTAACATCAGCGGATAAATTGTCATGAATAAATAATTTATTAAATGTATTATCTAAAGTGTTAATGTCGAGTTAAGATTTAAAAATTCTGATTTTGCAAACAAAGTAGTGAAATTAATTATACAAGTTTTATTATTAAAGTGTACTTTAGAAATGGTATTTAAATCAATGTTTAATATTTTTAATAAATCATTAATGTAGTTAGTATTTAGACTACTACTGTCAATTTGTTTAATAATGGCCGAAAATAAAGGAATATTTAATGCATCCCTATTATAAACAACAGCATTCGAACTACTTATATTTCTACTTGTCACATTAGCATAGGTTATGGTGTTATCGTTTTCTAAGCAGGTTTTGGCATTATCATTATTTACAGTGTTGTTAGATAATGAAGAGCTTATGCTACTTTTTAATTCATTAATTATAGTAGTATGGCTGGATGGTAAAATAGCAATATTATTAAGTTTATCTTCAATAGATGGCGAGGCACTTACCGTTGATGGTTTAGTAGTACGGCATTATAGGCATGTGTATAAGAAGCAGGGCGAGTTCATCAATGCGATTGAGATCTTGGATGAACTTTGTTGCTCCATGCAAAGTTTATTTCGTTGGCGTTCAACAGACATGCGTAGTGAATAAGTAGACCGCATTTACATTCTAGAAAACCATCTGGAGAGGTTATATCGCTTGTTTCAAGTTACAGCTTACATTCATAACAGGAACTCATTGTCTGTTATATTAGATAACCAGGCAGAAACTCAGAATACACAGATAAGTAGACGGTAGTCTAACCTCCTTCGAGTAGTAGGCAGAACCGACTACCTATTGAGCATAATCCCACGGGAGATCCAAGGGAGATGATTATAGTCGGATATAATCGTAGTTTAATTAATTAGATAGCATATTATAACAATGTATAAAAGTTATTATAATAAATCTAATGTAAAAATATTACATGTAAAATGCAAAATTCTGATGTAATATTAAACAATAGAAATGTAGACAATAGAAAAACACGACCGTTCGCTATGAGATACAGTGATCGAATGAGTAGTAGTAGTAGTAGTAGTAGTAGTAGTAGTAGTAGTAGTAGTAGTAGTATTAGTAGTAGTAGTAGTATTAGTAGTAGTAGTAGTAGTAGTAGTAGTAATAGTAGTAGTAGTAGTAGTAGTAGTAGTAGTAGTAGTAATAGTAGTAGTAGTAGTAGTAGTAGTAGTAGTAGTAGTAGTAGTAGTAGTAGTAGTAGTAGTAGTAGTAGTAGTAGTATTAGTAGTAGTAGTAGTAGTAGTAGTAGTAGTAGTAGTGGTAGTAGTAGTAGTAGTAGTAGTAGTAGTAGTAGTAGTAGTAGTAGTAGTAGTAGTAGTAGTTTGAGTTTCCTGTTTACATTTTTACTATCAACGTCTAATTTTATTTACTACTTTAAATCGATTATTATTCTCATAAAGATAAGTCATAATATATTTATTTTTAGATAATAATTTGTATAAATATTATATTATTCTTATTTATCAATTCGTTATTATTATTATACTGTATAATTGCATTTATATACAGTTTTCATATTCATATTTTGTATTATTATTATTTTTAATTATAATTGAAAAAGCCATAAAAAGCCATAAAAATATTTATTGAATTTTCCGAGAATTTGCAAATGTCATAAAAATATCACATATAGTGCATATAAGTCCATATATTCACATATGTTAGTACATTATATGTGTATATGTAAATATATTGATATATATATGTGTATATGAATATATAGTATATTATATAAATATATTTGAATTTTTGTTTACAATTTTAATTGTCAATATAGTTAACTTTGGTTTATTATTTTATTATTATTAATATTATTTTACTATGTTACTCAAATACTCTCATTGAATGAAACATATGAAACATATTTGCTCCTGAGAATACCTCAATATACGAATCGTATAATACGATACATATCTCGGTCACTGCCCAGGAGGATTATCCCGTGCCTGGCTTGCTCTGGTTGTCGGTAACCCACGTTTAAACCGTCGTGGCCTTGATATTAGTTTTTAATTATTATGAAACTTAATGACATTAAGTTAATGCATTTTAATATATAATATCTATTCTTTTATACTTTGTAATTGTACATATTTGCGTATATGCTGATTTGTTATGAATATGTACATATAAATTTATGTATGTTTATATTTATTAACTTGTACCCAAGCAACCAAACGCGTTGCGCGTCAACGTAAAATATATAACAACGTTCCACCAGTGTATATATTATGGGTCAAATAAACACTTTGGATATAATTATTTTATTTATGCAATATATGTTCCAATTTTGTATATTTTATAGGTCAAATAAACACTTTGGATATGAATATATTATGTATTCAATGTATGTTCCAATTTTGTATATTTTATAGGTCAAATAAACACTTTGGATATCATTAATTTATGTATTCAATATATATTCAAATTTGTATATTAATATATACAATTGTATAAGTCAAATAAATACATTGGATATTACAACAGCGATATCTTTGTGAAATATTATATTTTATAAAATATATCTATTATCAATAATAATTATTATTAATAGAATTATATATCAATATAATTGTATAATATATACACACGCACACACATACACACAATCACAAACATATATATATATATATATATATATATATATATATATACAATCTATTAGTGTTAATTTATACACTTATTTCTGTTTAATATTTCTGTGATTTATTTCACATCCCACATTAAAGTACTAATGCACTAATGAACTAATTAGTTCATTAGTTTGTAAATATACATTATTATAATGGAATATGTATATAAGATATAATTAGGTAAAATAACTATAAATAATATGATTAATACGCAATAAATATTAGATATTTTCTAGTTTTTCTACTACATATCTATAAATAGAGGTTCATAGCATTCCACGAATGTATTATATCATACATGTCGTAAATACTGTATGACATGAAGCATTACGAAAAGTCACGCTAATTGCGTCACCCACCACACCCAGTGTGCAGGTAAGTGTGTTCATCGATATAAAGAAAGTGACCTTCTTTATATCGATGAGTGTGTTATTGTGGAAATTGTGTTTAGCGCGAAAATTGATATTAACGGTATTGATTAATTACTTCATTATTTGCTAATTCTTCCTATGTATTAAACTTCCTATATTGACAATTTATCAATATTTAGATTGTTTATTACAAGTTGATTTAAAAAGGTAATATAAAATAGTATTGTTAAATATAAAAATATAACATATATAATTGATAGATGTTATACTTTATCATAGAGCTAGAGAAAAGCTCTCTAGCTCTATATACTTTATGCATAATTATATATTAATAGTATGGGATTTACTAAAACGCAGTTGTAATCCTGTTGTAATTTTATAATATGTATTTGTATATAATATACTTAATGTTATACTTTGATACTATAGTATAGTATAGTATATACATATATATATATATATATATATATATATATATATATATATATATATATATATATAGATATACATAGATATTATATAGTTGTTCTACCACATATCTATAAATAGATGTACAGAGCATAACAAGATTGTATTATAGCATACATGTCGTGATTATGTGTGAAATGAAGCGTTACGACAAGACACGCCCAAAGGGCGTCGCCCATTGCATCACCCATTACATCATCCAATGCGCAGGTTATTGTGTATGGCGCGAAAATTGAAATCAACGGTATTGTTTATTTATTTCCTTATATATACACTTCTTTTATTCTACTTCCTTTAAAGACAACTTACCAATATTTAGATTATATATCATATATACTACGAGTTGATTTAATAAGGTAATATAATAATCTTATTGTTAAATATAAACATATATTATTATATGATTGTTTAAGTGTTATCCTTTATCATAGAGCTAGAGAAAACCTCTCTAGCTCTATGTCCTTTATGCATAATTATATATTAATATTATGGGATGTACTAAAACGCAGTTGTAATCCAGTTGTAATTTTATAATATTTATTTGTATATAATATACTTAATTTTATAGTTTGATACTATATATATATATATATATATATATAATATATATTATATTTTATAATTTATATATTATAATCAATAATTGATATTAAATATTCAAAATAATAATGTATTTATAGTACAAATTTAGGTTTTAAAGATTGTTATTAATATTTTGTTGCTCAGTGGTAATTGTATAACAATGCATAACCTTGCATACATATACCAGTAGTAATTTAAATATATTAAAAATTAATGTGTTTACTGCAGTAATAATTTAATAAGTAGTAATATATCCTGTTATAATATACATATACCATTAGTGCTACATGTATATTATAAATCGGCATTCAAGTCGTATATATAATTAGTAATTAAACTTAATATTTTAATATAAGGCATTTTTACTCAATTTTGTAAAACTATTTACAAAAATATATTAAAACATAATATTTTAACATAAGGCATTTTTTTAGAAATTTATGAAAAAATCATATTAATATTATACTATATTATACCATATTATACTATATATTATATGTAATATCAAAGTGTCAAATTATGTTTAACATGGGTAAATATGTATTATACATTATTATAAAATTACAACTGGTTTACAACTAGGCAAATACAAATTAATAACAATCTTTAAAACCTAGAATTTTACAATAAATACATTATTATTTTGATCATTTAATATAACTTATTTATTATAATATATAATATATATTATATATATATAGTATACAAATATTAAATTAAGTATATTATATACAAATAAATATTATAATATGTATAAATATATAATATAAACATTATTATATGGGAATATGTGTATAAGTTATAATTATAATGTCTATAGATAACATACAACTATTAATAATATGATTATATATATATACTAGCCGTACCCGACCCGGCGTTGCTCGGTTTTTGAATATTTGCTTATTATCTATTATTTATTAATTATAGATATATTATATACCTATTCATGATTATGCATTGCTATATATACAATAAAATAAATGTTAGCTAAAATACAAACAAAATATAGAAAAATATTTAAAAAATTAGTGGAAATATATTAAAAAATGCAACAAATATTACAAAATATGTTTTAAAAAATGTCTAAAACCCAAACTTAAACCCAAACCGTACCCAAACCGGCGTTGCTCGGTTTTGATTATTTTCCTATATATTATATATTAATTATAGCTATTCCTGATTCTTAATTGATATATATAATAAAATAAATGTTAGCTGACATACAAAACAAAGTAGAAAACATTTTCAAATAATATGTTAAAAAATACAGCAAATATTTAAAATATTAAAAAATATGTTTTAAAAAAATGTCTAAAACCCAAACCTAAACCCAAACACAAACCGTACACTACCCTGCGTTGCTAGGTTTTTGATTATTTGCCTATTAATTGTAGCTATTCCTGATTATACTTAGCTAATATTTAATTGTTTTCTTCTAACTAATATTTACTAATTCTAACTGTATCCGATGTAGACTCAGCGTTGTTCGTTTTTAAGATTATTTGTAAAATATTTGGTAAGATTACAAATAATAATTTAAAATATTACAAAATATATTTTTAAAAAGTGTCTAAAAATATTTTAAGAAATATAAAAAATATTTCAACATATTAGTAGCCATATCTGATTTTTAATGCCTATTAATTTTTTTTATTAATTATAGCTATTCCTGATTATTCTAAAATATATAATTGCTAAAAATTGCAAAAAAATATATAAAATATTACAAAATATGTTTTAAAAACAAACCATACCCGACCCGGCATTTCTTGGTTTTTGTTTGTTTGCCTATCTATTATTTATTATTTATTAATTAGGGCAATTTCTGATTCTATATTTCTAGTATATACAATTAAATAAAGTTTATTTAAAATACAAACAAATATAGAAAAATATTGTTTATAATATTTAAAAAATTAGTGAACAAATATTTCAAAAAATATTTTAAAAAATACAACAAATATTTCAAATATTACAAAATATGTTGAAAACCCAAACCCAAACCGTCCCAAAACGGCGTTGATCGGTTTTTAATTATATGCCTATCTATACTTTATTAATTATAACTATTCCTGATTTAGAATTGTTTGCCGAACCCAACCCGACGTTGCTCGTTTTTTTATTATTTGCCTATCAATTATTAATTATAGTTATTCCTAATTATGCATAGCTATTCTTTAATTGTTGTCTTCTAACTAATATTTAATAAATCTAACTGTATCCGATGTAGATCTAGCGTTGTTCTTTTTAAGACTTATTCGTAAAATATTTTGTAAAAATACAAAAATACAAAAATACTTTAAAATATTATAAAATATATTTTTAAAAAGTGTCTAAAAATATTTTTTAAATATAAAAAATATTTCAACATATTAGCAGTCATACCCTACCCGGCGTTGCTAGGTTTTTGATTGTTCGACTATTTATTTTTATTAATTATAGCTATTCCTGATTATTCTAAAATATATAATTGCTAACAAATACAAAAAATATTTAAAATATTACAAAATATGTTTTAAAAAAATGTCGAAAACTCAAACCTAAACCCAAATCCAAACAGTACTCGACTCGACATTTATCGGTTTTTGATTGTTTGCCTATTTATTATTTATTAATTAGAGCTATTCCTGATCCTACATTTCTAGTATATACAATTAAATAAAATTAAACATATGTAGAAACATATTTTTTTTAATATTTAAAAAATTAGATAAAAAATATTTCAAAAAATACAACAGATATTTCAAATATTCCAAAATATGTTGAAAACCTAAACCCAAACAGTTCCAAATCGGCGTTGCTCGGTTTTTTATTATTTGCCTATCTATCATTTATTAATTATAACTATTCCTGATTTGGAATTTCTTGCCGTACCCAACTTTGCTTTACTCGTTGTTTGATAGCTTACCTATCTATTATTTATTATTTATGGCTATTCATGATTCTGCTTTTCATATACAATAACATAAATTGTTGCTAAAATTCAAACAAATTTATACAAATATTAATATCTCAAAAATTAGTGGAAAAATATTTCAAAAATATTTCAAATAATATTTAAAAAAATACAACACATATTTCCAATATTACAAAATAGTACTTAATAAATATCGAAAACCCAAACCGCACCCTGCGTTGATCGATTTTTGATTGTTTGCCTATCTATTATTTATTAATTATAGCTATTCCTGATTCTGTATTCCTAGTATACAACAAATATTTCCAAATATTACAAAATATATTTTTTATAAATGTTCTACAAATATTTTAAAAAGTATATTATTATATCTTATAATATTTATATATTTATTATATAATTATAATATTTTAATTATATCTTAAAATAATAATATTTCACGAATAGTTGAAAAATATAAAAAATTATTTCAAATAATATTTTTTAAAATACAAAAAATATAAATAATATTACAAAATATATTTTAAAAAAATTTCAAAAAAATGTTTAAAAATATTTAAAAAAAACTTCAAAAATATTTCAAAAAATGTCAAAAATATTTCAAAAATATTTCAAAAAATTTCCAAAATTTCCAAAAATTTCAAAAAAAAATCAAAAAAAATTCAAAAAAATAGTTCGAAAAAATGTAAAAAAAATATTTCAAAAATGCGACGCCGAAGATTTTGGACGACAAAAAATCATTTTAATGGCAAAAAGTCAATTTTTCAGGTTTTTCTGGGGTACGCGGTATAAAATTCAAAAAATTTTCCGGACCAAGACCATACTGTTGCAAATTTATTAAGATCGGGTATAAAATATTTTCGCGACGTACCCCGGTTCTCGAGTTACCTCACCAGATACACACACACATATATATATATATATATATATATATATATATAATTAAATAGACTTTCTTTTATATAATAGATATATATATATATATGTATATACATTAGTGCTGTAAAATTATTACTTATTAATTATATAGTATTTTAATAATTATTAATTATTCAATTCTAATTTAATAATTAATAATTATTTATCAATACTTATTATTAATTATATATTATTTTAATAATTATATATCAATACGTATTATTAATTAATAACAATTAAGTATATATTAATAATTATTAATTATATATTATTTTAATAATTATTCAATTTTAATTTACTAATTAATAATTATTTATTAATACTTATTATTAACTAATAACACTTAATTATATATTAATAATTATTAATTATATATTATCTTAATAATTATTTATCAATAATAATTTGTTAGTAATAATAATTAATTGTATATTAGTAATTATTATTTATATATTATTATAATAATTATTAAGCGCTAAGTTAGGTGAATATTCTATATTTAACTATGATCATAGTCTACTCACGAAACATGAATAATGATCATAAGATAATTTACTATGCACACAGTTATCTAGGTCAGCAAGGGATTATAATTATACAATGCTTGCTTGATTACTATGCATTTATATTCACATATAAAAACATGTGTACAGTGTACGTCGTACATACACATATATGCGTGTAACCATATATGGTATATTAAGTATATAATATACAAATAAATATTATACTATGTATACTATTATTCAATTATAATTATTAAGTAATAATAATTAATTGTATATTATTAATTATTATTTATATATTATTCTAATAATTATTCAATTATAATTTACTAATTAATAATTATTTATCAATACTTATTATTAATTAATAACACTTAATTATATATTAATAATTATTAATTATATATTATCTTAATAATTATTTATCAATAATAATTATTTATCAATACTTATTATTAATTAATAACACTTAATTATATATTAATAATTATTAATTATATATTATCTTAATAATTATTTATCAATAATAATTTTTTAGTAATAATAATGAATTGTATATTAGTAATTATTATTTATATATTATTCTATAATATTATTCTATTAATAATTATTACGCGCTACAGCGCTATAACTTATAAGTTATGTGAATATTATATATTTAACTATGACTCAGTGAAACATGAATAATAATCATAAGATAATTTACTATGCACAAAGTTATCTAGGTCAGCAAGGGATTATAATTATACAATGCTTGCTTGATTACTATTTATATATATTCACATATAAAAACATGTGTACAGTGTACGATGTACATACACAGATATTCGTGTAACCATATATGGTATATTAAGTATATACTATACAAATAAATATTATATTATGTATACTATTATTCAATTATAATTATTAATTAATAATAATTAATTGTATATTATTAATTATTATTTATATATTATTCTAATAATTATTCAATTATAATTTACTAATTAATAATTATTTATCAATACTTATTATTAATTAATAACAATTAATTGTATATTATTAATTATTAATTATATATTATTTTTATAATTATTAATTAATATAGTATTTTAAATTTTACAGCATTAATATACATATATATACACGATTTATTTAGTATCATTATATACCATTATACCGCCACTTAATTATTATAAATAAAATATATTTTAAAACTTTGAAAAATGTTTAACAATATTCTTTAAGGGCATCCTAGTATCATCAAAAATAACGCCAATATTTACATGTAAATATTTTCAAGATCATCTCCATTATCGCTCTAGATGTCCTCCGTATGCTATCCGGGATCGCCTCCGGTATCGTCTTCGTGAATGCCATGTATCTAAACTTGTTGGCCAGATTCTAGTCCGACAAATTGAATAGTCAAGATTCAGAAGTTAGAAGTTAGTATACATATATAAATATTATAGTGTCATGATAATTTATTTATTAATATACAATTTATAATTTCAGGATAATTAAGATCATAAGTAGTTTTCTTCCTGCTTGACTAGATGAATATCTTTATGATATATTCAAGATCATCTCCGTTACCGACCTAGACGTCCTACGTATGCTATCCGGGATCGCCTCCGGTATCGTCTTCGTGAATGCCATGTATCTAAACTTGTTGGCCAGATTCTAGTCCGACAAATTGAATAGTCAAGATTCAGAAGTTAGAAGTTAGTATACATATATAAATATTATAGTGTCATGATAATTTATTTATTAATATACAATTTATAATTTCAGGATAATTAAGATCATAAGTAGTTTTCTTCCTGCTTGACTAGATGAATATCTTTATGATATATTCAAGATCATCTCCGTTACCGACCTAGACGTCCTACGTATGCTATCCGGGATCTCCTCCGGTATCGTCTTCGTGAATGGCATGTATCTAAACTTGTTGGCCAGATTCTAGTCCGACAAATTGAATAGTCAAGATACAGAAGTTAGAAGTTAGTATACACATATAAATATTATAGTGTCATGATAATTTATTTATTAATATACAATTTATAATTTCAGGATAATTAAGATCATCAGTAGTTTTCTTCCTGCTTGACTAGATGAATATCTTTATGATATATTCAAGATCATCTCCGTTACCGACCTAGACGTCCTACGTATGCTATCCGGGATCTCCTCCGGTATCGTCTTCGTGAATGGCATGTATCTAAACTTGTTGGCCAGATTCTAGTCCGACAAATTGAATAGTCAAGATACAGAAGTTAGAAGTTAGTATACACATATAAATATTATAGTGTCATGATAATTTATTTATTAATATACAATTTATAATTTCAGGATAATTAAGATCATCAGTAGTTTTCTTCCTGCTTGGCTAGATGAATATCTTCATGGATATGTTCAAGATCATCTCCGTTACCGCCCTAGACGTCCTCCGTATGCTATCCGGGATCGCCTTCGGTATCGTATTCGTGAATGCCATGTATCTAAACTTGTTTGCCAGTTTCTAGTCCGACAAATTGAATAGTCAAGATGCAGAAGTTAGAAGTTAGTATACATATATAAATATTATAGTGTCATGATAATATATTTATTAATATACAATTTATAATTTCAGGATAATTAAGATCATCAGTAGTTTTCTTCCTGCTTGGCTAGATGAATATCTTCATGAATATGTTCAATATAATCTCCGTTACCGCCATATACGTCCTCCGTATGCTATCCGGGATCACCTCCGGTATCGTCTTCGTGAATTCCATGTATCTAAACTTGTTGGCCAGCTTCTAGTCCGACAAATTGAATAGTCAAGATGCATAAGTTAGAAGTTAGTATACACATATAAATATTATAGTGTCATGATAATTGATTTATTAATATACAATTTATAATTTCAGAATAAGTAAGATCATCAGTAGTTTTCTTCCTGCTTGGCTAGATGAATATCTTCATGAATATGTTCAAGATCATCTCCGTTACCGCCCTATACGTCCTCCGTATGCTATCCGGGATCACCTCCGGTATCGTCTTCGTGAATGGCATGTATCTAAACTTGTTGGCCAGCTTCTAGTCCGACAAATTGAATAGTCAAGATGAAGAAGTTAGAAGTTAGTATACACATATAAATAGTATAGTGTGATGATAATTGATTTATTAATATACAATTTATAATTTCAGGATAATTAAGATCATCAGTAGTTTTCTTCCTGCTTGACTAGAAGAATATCTTTATGAATATATTCAAGATCATCTACGTTACCGCCCTAGACGTCCTCCGTATGCTATCCGGGATCGCCTCCGGTATCGTCTTCATGAATGGCATGTATCTAAACTTGTTGGCCAGCTTCTAGTCCGACAAATTGAATAGTCAAGATGCAGAAATTAGAATATAGTATACACATATAAATATTATAGTGTCATGATAATTGATTTATTAATATACAATTTATAATTTCAGAATAAGTAAGATCATCAGTAGTTTTCTTCCTGCTTGGCTAGATGAATATCTTCATGAATATGTTCAAGATCATCTCCGTTACCGCCCTAGACGTCCTCCATATGCTATCCGGGATCGCCTCCGGTATCGTCTTCGTGAATGCCATGTATCTAAACTTGTTTGCCAGCTTCTAGTCCGACAAATTGAATAGTCAAGATACAGAAGTTAGTATTTAATGTATACATCCATATATATATATATATATATAGTACGTGCAATGCATACGTCGTGCATGTATATGTGTGTAATTATGTAAAATCTATATATATAAACTAGTACCGGCCTTTGTCTAATTTTAATCCCCTGATGACCTAGATTAATATACACTATGATGTAATATAGTACACATGTTAAATATTTTTATGTTGATATAATTACATTCGTATATATATTTAGTAATAGGGTGTACATGATATACCTAAGTGTATATAAATTCGAATATATGTAAGTTATAGTATAAAATGACGACCTTGCCATTACCAATGATGCCCTCATCTTCACACCTGATTCCTGTAATAGTCACACCTCTACTTAAAACCACCATTGGTTCAACATACACCTATATTCAGTTGCAAATTACCTCCTACACACGATGTTCATTTATAAAGTATGCCGCCCGTCATGTATAACCATATATATATATATATATCATGTTGCTATCCGTAATGGAACAGTCCGTGCAGCTTAGCATAATGGAACATTCCATATCATGCTAACGAACTAGATATCGGACGTCCCATTATGTAACATATTTACTGCTTTAGGAATCAGGTTGACGCACGCACTGCGTGTGTGCCTAGGGAACGCAGCCCTCCCTGATTGGCTAAGGGATAAATGTACCACGCGATACCTTGCACATGTTTGCACTTGTATGGTCCAGCTAGTCTATTATTCATTATATACAACTAGTTACATTATACATATATACATATGATTGTGTCATCATAATTGATTTATATTAATATACAATTTATAATTTCAGAATAAACAAGATGATCTTCCTGCTTGGCTATGGTGAATATCTCCATGAATATGTTAAAGATCATCTCTAGGATCCGGTATCGTCTTCGTGAATTTCGTATATATATATATATATCTGGAATTATACACTGTGCTATTTAATGAACAGAAACCTCTATATTCGCATACTATATACTATATATGTATATTATAATATGTTTATTAAGGGTAAAAATATACGTTCCACTAGGTGTTTACTCATGGGTAAAAATATACGTTCCACTAGGTGTTTATTAAGGGTAAACATATACGTTCCACTAGGTGTTTAATCATGGGTAAAAATATACGTTCCACTAAGTGTTATTTATGGGTAAAAATATACGTTCCACTAGGTGTTTATTTATGGGTAAAATAATACGTTCCACTATTGATTTTTTGTATGTAAAAGGAAACCGTTTCTCTGCTCACAAACTACCTATGATTCGACCACCTAGTGGAACATATTATTTGACCTATAATGTTACGTTGCGGCAACTAGATTCTGGTTGCTTGGGTAATTATAGATTTACTACTATATATAACTATTTATCTATATACTTTTATTTTCTAATATATTCATTACACTTAGTTATCAACATGACTACATGCTATCACTGTTCTATATCTAATGATTCTCTAGTAATAGAGTGTTCGATATGCAACAAACATATACACCAAATGTGTCTATTTAATGCTAACTGTTTACCTGAAAAATGGATCAACAGAATACGCCATCGAAAGCTGTATTGCAAATATTTAATAGTGTTAATTTTGCATTCAGATGTACTTCATGTATTGATAATATATCTATTGATAATCAATCTCAAAGTATTATATCTGATATTTCCGCAAGTTCGATCCTAAATTATGAAAGCTCTAATATAGATACAATTACTGACACTACTGACCCTACAGACACGCATATAAATAAACCAACATTACAATCAATTTCTGATGATATAACTGAAATAAAAAGATTACTAACTAATACAAATAAACCTACATATGCTGAAAAATTAATAAAATCTACAAATGATATGATAAAAACAAATTTAAATGTAACTAATAAAATTAATCTACTACCTATAGCACCTGACTCATTTAGTATTGCAATTGAAAATATTAGAAAGCCTAATTCAAATAATAACATAATCAATAGTATGTTCACACAAATGCAACTAAATACAAATCTTATTTCTAAAGTTAAATATAATTTTAAAAATATTGAAATATCATTTAACTCTCATTATGCTCAATCTCTTTTTATATCTTCAATTCATTGTTTAAAACAATCAGTGTATAGAAAGTTATTTATTAGGAAATCTGTTGACAATAAAACACTTATACATGGTAAAATTCTTTACCATGCAATAAAATCTAAATATTTATTAGATCATAAATGTGTTTTCAATAGATTTAGTAATATCTATGAATTGAGAGCTATAAATTCACATACTAAAAGAATTGACTGGTCAGTCAATCGTTTATTAATATCAGATTATAATATAGAAAAATATAAAAATAGCTATAATAGTTATATATCTAATATACAAATAAATACAAATTCACAAAATAAACGCGTAAACCCTACTAATAGATATTCTAACCTACCAAATACTATTATAGATAAACCTACACGACTTTTAAATGATAAATATATAAAGTGTGCTTTGATCAATGCACGCTCAATAAAAGCTAATATTGAAATATTATCAGACTTCATTACTGAATTTAATCACGACATAATAGCAATTACTGAAACATGGCTTACACATTACTTTACTCCATTAATTTCCCAACTTATTAACGATACTTACATTTTTAAACACACCCCACGAAATATACTTCATGAAAACAAAACCGGAGGTGGTATTGGTATTCTTTTTAAAAAATCAATGAAATTAATAAGCTACACAAACTATATTATCTCTGGTTCTGAATGCATCATAGTTGTATTACATACATCTGCAAATAATTACACTAGATTTGTAATAATATACCGACCACCATCTTATAATTATATATCATTTATAGATGATCTCAATTATCTTCTTATTTCGATAAATTTAAATAATACAATAATACTCGGAGACTTTAACTTCCATGTTAATCTAAAGGATACCCCCTCATTACGACTGCTCTCCCTGACTGAATCACACTCACTTAACCAACACGTCAATAAACCTGCACATACTTCTGGAAATACTTTAGATTTAATTTTCTCCACTAATAATCAATATCTCATACTCAATAATTTCGAAATTAAACATCTAATAACTGATCACTATGCTGTCACTTTTCTTCTCAATATAAAAAGTGATATTATTAGCCATTCCCAAATTAAATATAGAAACCTCAAAGCAATATCAATTTCAACATTCTCCTTTGATCTTTTATCGTCGCTAACTCAAGATATAACAATCAATACGTTAAATAATATTCTAACAAATATCCTTAACAAACATGCTCCTCAAAACTTAACAAACTACATATATCCCTCACACTTAATTATAATGATACAATACCCATTATACTACCAAATAATACTTGCCATCAACTTTCATTATTCCTCCCAACAACTAATGATAAAATAAAAATATTACTTAATTCGTCTAAATCATCTGCTCCTCATGATCCCATACCCGTATCTCTCATGAAAAGAATCATTAATAGTATTACAATACCCATTGTTAAAATAATTAATGATTCTCTAAACTCTGGATACGTCTCGACACAACTAAAACACGCAATAGTAACTCCCATACTTAAAAAAAATAAACTAGACATCAATGACCTAAACAACTATCGCCCTATATCTCAATTACCTACAATAGCCAAACTTTTAGAAAAAGTTGTATATTTTCAAATTAATAATTACTTACATACTTACCAACTAATAGATAAATATCAAAGTGCATATCGTTTACATCACAGTACAGAAACTTCTGTACTACATGTTATTGATAATGTTATTAAATATCTTGATATTCATTCTAATATACAATTACTCCTTCTCGACTTATCTGCTGCGTTTGATACTCTAGATCACATTATTTTAAAACAAAGATTAATTGATATCGGTCTAACTGATAAAGCTTTAGATTGGATTATGTCATTCATCTCGAATCGTACATTCTCTATAAAAACTGGAAACCACTATTCTCAACCAAATAATTTAAAAACAGGTGTACCTCAAGGTTCTGTACTTGGACCTATTCTGTTTCTAATATATATTAGACCTATATCTAACATCATTAGACAATATAAGCATATAAAATATCATCTTTATGCTGACGATATACTTCTATATAGTACTATATCTCAATACAGTCTTGCTCATCGTAATGAGTTATCCAACTGTGCAAATGCTATACAGATTTGGCTAACCAATAATAAGTTGAGTCTTAACACTGACAAATCTGAATTAATTAATATTCCTAGCTCTTACGATGACTTTCCAATTATATCAATTAATAATAATATAATCATTAATCCTAGTTCCAAATTGAAATATCTAGGAATAACTATTGACCGCGATATGTCGTTAAATCACCATATTCAAAGTATATGTAGTAAAGCTAACCATAATCTGTATAACATTCGGCATATTCGTAAATATATCAATAATAATCTAACTAATATTTTAATTAATTCATTAGTTTTTTCGTCAATTGATTACTGTAACTCTATTTTAATTGGACTCCCTCAATCCACGATATTACCTATTAATCGTATTATCAGATCAGCTGTGAGAACGATATATCGGCAACCACGCGAGGATCACTCAAGTGTCACCTTAAAGATGAAATCACTTAGGATACTATCAGCCTCCGAACGTGCTGAGAAAAGAGTACTGTGTATCGCTCAAAAGGCCCTTACTACACATCAGCCCGAATATATACGATCTTCACTCCAATTGATACAACCTCTTAGAACAACAAGATCTACTGAGGATGTCTTACGATTTGAAGTAGGTGTCCCCAATCTAATACGTACGACAAGCGTGCTTTTTCATATGCTCTTCCTCGACTATGGAATCCTATTCCTCGTTCTATACGAGAAATTGTAAATTTGTCAACGTTTAAACGTAACCTTGTAGAATATTTATTAAATCGTTAATTAATAATTCAACCTACTTTTATATTTAAATTAGTGTTATACCTATATCTCCTTATTGTTAGTTTATATTATTTAATTTGTCTTATTTTTATTAACACAACACTTAACAGAGAAAACCTATTGCTATACAATTGAGTGTATAAATAAACCAGTTTGATTTGATTTGATTTAGTAGTAGTATTAGTAGTATTAGTAGTAGTAGTAGTAGTAGTAGTAGTAGTAGTAGTAGTAGTAGTAGTAGTAGTAGTAGTAGTAGTAGTAGTAGTAGTAGTAGTAGTAGTAGTAGTAGTAGTAGTAGTAGTAGTAGTAGTAGTAGTAGTAGTAGTAGTAGTAGTAGTAGTAGTAGTAGTAGTAGTAGTAGTAGTAGTAGTAGTAGTAGTAGTAGTAGTAGTAGTAGTAGTAGTAGTAGTAGTAGTAGTAGTAGTAGTAGTAGTAGTAGTAGTAGTAGTAGTAGTAGTAGTAGTAGTAGTAGTAGTAGTAGTAGTAGTAGTAGTAGTAGTAGTAGTAGTAGTAGTAGTAGTAGTAGTAGTAGTAGTAGTAGTAGTAGTAGTAGTAGTAGTAGTAGTAGTAGTAGTAGTAGTAGTAGTAGTAGTAGTAGTAGTAGTAGTAGTAGTAGTAGTAGTAGTAGTAGTAGTAGTAGTAGTAGTAGTAGTAGTAGTAACCTGTAACCTGTAACCTAATGTTTTAGGCACTGCCATCAACTTCATCAGAAATTTTCGGCCGTGCATTAAATGTTGACTAGTTGTTATTAGGATAAGCCAAAGAGAAAAGATATGTCTTAAGCTTATTTTTGAATAACATGGTTGATTGAATAGAACGAATGTTATAAGGAAGTCTATTCCAGGCTATATGTGCAGATATTGAGAAGGCTCTCTTTTGTTTTATGGATACATTACGCAAATCTGGTATGACTAGAGTATACTTGAGGCAAAGTCGTATTGGGCGTGATGATGTATAGGGAGTAAGTAGAGTATGTAAGTAGTCAGGTTGGCTGTGATGAGTGGCATGATGGGTTAGCATACATATTTTATATATTATTCTGTATTTAATTGGGAGCCAGTGTAATATTTTCATGTAAGGTGATATGTGTGTTCTAGAGAATTTATTTATATTGTATATGAGTCTGACTGCTGAATTTTGCAAAAGTTGTAGTTTATGTAGTAAATAATCCGGTATACCATTAATAATCGAATTACAGTAATCTAATTTAGGTAGAATAAGAGATGTTATAAGTAGTTTAGCAATTTCAGTGGATATTGAAGGTCTAATAATTGTTATAGTGTATAATATAAAATTTACTGATTTAATTATATTGGAGATCTGATGTGTAAATGATAATGTGGTGTCTAATATAATTCCTAGATTACGGGCTGATCTGGAGTAAGGTATACAATCATTACCAATATATATATTTGGAATAGTGGACTTATTTGATAAAGAAATATGGAGTGCAATGGTTTTTGAGCTATTCAGTGAGAGAGAGTTTGAGTTTAGCCATGTTCGTATATCCTCAAGGCAGTTGTTGAGTATAGGTATATCTTTAGTAGGGTCTTTTAAAATCATATATACTTGTAGGTCATCTGCATAGGAATGGTAGCCAATATTTGGATATTTATTAAAAATATCAAATATTGGGATCATGTATATATTGAAGAGTATTGGTCCGAGAACAGATCCCTGCGGTACACCATGATGGATTGACCGAGGTGTGGATGTCAGAGAATCAATCTGAATAGAAAAATATCTATTTTGAAGAGTAGTAGTAGTAGTAGTAGTAGTAGTAGTAGTAGTAGTAGTAGTAGTAGTAGTAGTAGTAGTAGTAGTAGTAGTAGTAGTAGTAGTAGTAGTAGTAGTAGTAGTAGTAGTAGTAGTAGTAGTAGTAGTAGTAGTAGTAGTAGTAGTAGTAGTAGTAGTAGTAGTAGTAGTAGTAGTAGTAGTAGTAGTAGTAGTAGTAGTGGTAGTAGTAGTAGTAGTAGTAGTAGTAGTAGTAGTAGTATTAGTAGTAGTAGTAGTAGTAGTAGTAGTAGTAGTAGTAGTAGTAGTAGTAGTAGTAGTAGTAGTAGTAGTAGTAGTAGTAGTAGTAGTAGTAGTAGTAGTAGTAGTAGTAGTAGTAGTAGTAGTAGTAGTAGTAGTAGTAGTAGTAGTAGTAGTAGTAGTAGTAGTAGTAGTAGTAGTAGTAGTAGTAGTAGTAGTAGTAGTAGTAGTAGTAGTAGTAGTAGTAGTAGTAGTAGTAGTAGTAGTAGTAGTAGTAGTAGTAGTAGTAGTAGTAGTAGTAGTAGTAGTAGTAGTAGTAGTAGTAGTAGTAGTAGTAGTAGTAGTAGTAGTAGTAGTAGTAGTAGTAGTAGTAGTAGTAGTAGTAGTAGTAGTAGTAGTAGTAGTAGTAGTAGTAGTAGTAGTAGTAGTAGTAGTAGTAGTAGTAGTAGTAATTATATCACGCTCAAATAACTGGTAAATTGGAAAATAATAAATGTGTCTTTAATAGGATCACAAATACTTATGAGATACGTACAATAACCTTAAAAAATGGTAAATCAAAAATAGATTGGAACTTAAGTCCTTACATCCCAAATCAAGAAACATTAGATCTATGGAAAATCTCTTTTGATAATTATATACTTTCTCTATCTACTACTAACTCTCCTGTATCTAATAAATCACCTATTATTAATCCATCTGCTGATTCTACAATATGAAGCTTACAAAATAAAAATTCTACTAATATTAAACTGTCTTTAATTAATGCTCGCTCTATTAAGTCAAATTTAGTTTTCATTACTAACTTTGTTAATAATACAAATCCTGATATCGTGGCTATCACTGAGACGTGGCTTTGTGATAATGATTGCTCAGTTATTGTACAATTAAAGTCGAATAATTATGAATTTATCCATTCTCCACGCCCCGATGGTCGCTCTGGAGGTGGAGTAGGGGTATTATTTAGAAATAATATAAAAATCACTAGCTTCAAATCTCTACTATTACATACTAGTTAATATATTATAAATTCTTTCAAAATTAATCAATTTAATATTCGTATCATTATCATTTATCGCCCCCCAAATAGCTCTTCTTCTCTCTTCTTTGATGCTTTCTATGAACTAATCTCCTCCATTTCCCTAGATAATACTTTCATTCTAGGTGATTTTAATTTTCATTTTTGCAGTAGTGATTTTTATGCCATTGCTTTCTTAAATCTCTTGAACTCAATGTCTCTAACTCAATTACTAACTTGTAACACTCATATATCTAAAAATATATTAGATCTTATAATTGTACCTACTTTCTTAAAAAATAAAATACAAATATTTCCTATTAACTACCTCATCTCTGATCACTTTGCAATTGAATCAGAAATTCTTATAAATAATCATTTACCAAAATCAGGAAAAATAAAAGTATCTCATAGTAACTTAAAAAACTTACCATTATCTTCATTTTGTTCTGAATTACTTATTGCTATTGAATTATCAAATAAAAACGTTTCTCTAAATAACCTTAATCAAATTCTTAGTGGTCTCCTTGATAAATATGCGCCGATTAAAACGAAATTTATAAATCCTTCTAAATTTAACTCAAAATGGTTTAATGATGACACCATTATGTTAAAGAAGGAAATGAGGCGTTGCGAGCGTAAAATTCTAAAAAATCAGATACATACAAATTTAATAGATTTTCAAGAGTCCAAACATGTTTTTATAAAAGGTGTGCATGCTGCTAAATCTTCTTACTATAAGAATACAATTATTTCGTGTGGAAATAATGTAAGAAAATTGTATTCATTAGCAAACACTCTATTGGGGAAATCAAAGAAAAACAATTTTCTCCCTGACATTATTGATAACTTACTATGTCAAAAATTTAGTAATTATTTCACCTTAAACATCGAAAAAATTTATAATTCAATATCTAGTAAACTTTCTTTATTACCACAAGTTGATCATACTAACGATTATTCTAACCTGTATATACCTAACGGTATATACCTCAATAAATGCATTACTCCTCCTAACCCTGATACATTCAACTTAATGTATACTGCCAAATCTTCATCTCCCCTTGATTCCCTTCCATTAGATATTTTTAAATCTATTGCTAGCCATCTTACGCCTGTACCCTCTACTATTATTGAAAATGCTGTCAATACTGGTATATTCCCTGATGAACTCAAGCATGGAATCATCTCTCCCATTCTTAAAAACACTACTTATAATGTTGAGGATTTTTCTAGTTATAGACCGATATCTAAACTATCTATATTTTCTAAAATCTTTGAAAAAATTGTTGTAAAACAACTGGTAACTTTCATAAATTCTAATAACCTGTCATGCAAATATCAGAGTGGGTTTAGATCAAATCATAGTACTGAAACTGCCATAAATTATATTTTAAATGATATATTTATTGCAATTGAGGCTGGTTCTAAGATTCAGCTACTGCTATTAGATTTGTCGTCAGCTTTTGATACTTTAAGTTTTGATATTTTATCTCTTAGATTAGCTAGTATTGGTATTGAATCTTTAGCTCTGAATTGGTTGACTTCTTTCTTCACTGATAGATCTACGTCAGTTAAGATAAATAATTCTATATCTGAACCTAGCTCTCTACTTTTCGGTGTTCCTCAAGGATCAGTTTTAGGTCCCTTGCTCTTTTCAATTTATATACAACCAATAGAAAACATAATAAATAATTTTAAGACTCTTAAATTTCATCTTTACGCTGATGATATTATGATTTACTCCATAACAAATATAGATAGTAGTTGCAATGAGCTATCCTCGTGTGCAAATTTAGTCAACAGGTGGCTTCTATCTAATAGGCTACTCCTAAATATGACTAAGACTCAATTATTAAATCTTCCTTCTTATATATCTTCCTTTCCATCTATTAATAGAGCCAATCATATCATCGCGGCTTCATCTAAAATTATCTACCTTGGTGTTTCTATTGACAACAAACTCATTCTAAATGAACATATTTATTCTATTTGTAAGAAAGTAAACTTCCATTTGTATAATATTAGATTTATTAGGAAATATTTATCTATAAGTGTAACCGAGTCTATTGTTAGATCTCTGGTTTTTTCTACTGTTGACTATTGTAACTCGATATTGTTTGGTTTATCTAAAAAATCTTTAATGAAAATTAAACGCATTGATCATGCTGCTATTAGTTTAATTTTTAAACTACCTCTTAAAAATCATTCGAGTATTACCATGCGCCAATTAAATTTAGGTATTCTAAATACTATAAATAGAAGTAAGTTTAAACTGTTATGTATAATTCATAAAACCTTACTCTATAATACTCCTGTATACCTTCGAGATTTACTCGCTCAAAAATTATCTAGACGGTCTCTACGCTCAACTACTGATCAACATCTTCTGAGATTTGAAATGAGAAACGTCTCTATATTGTCGAAAAGAGCATTCTTATACAGCTCGCCTGAAATTTGGAATTCGTTACCAATTACTATTAGATCTACAAGTAATCACCAGACCTTCAAAACCGCCCTAAAAAATTATCTTATTTCAAAAGAGAAGACCAATCTTAGTTAAATTTATGTTTTTTTTATTTTTGTTTATTCATTACTCGTTTATATTTCTATTATTATATTCCATGTGTTTTTGTTATACACTTGAGAGAATGCATCACGCATTATAATGCAGTGTCTAAATAAATCGTTGATTGATTGATTGATTGATAGTAGTAGTAGTAGTAGTAGTAGTAGTAGTAGTAGTAGTAGTAGTAGTAGTAGTAGTAGTAGTAGTAGTAGTAGTAGTAGTAGTAGTAGTAGGAGTAGTAGTAGTAGTAGTGGTAGTAGTAGTAGTAGTAGTAGTAGTAGTAGTAGTAGTAGTAGTAGTAGTAGTAGTAGTAGTAGTAGTAGTAGTAGTAGTAGTAGTAGTAGTAGTAGTAGTAGTAGTAGTAGTAGTAGTAGTAGTAGTAGTAGTAGTAGTAGTAGTAGTAGTAATAGTAGTAGTAGTAGTAGTAGTAGTAGTAGTAGTAGTAGTAGTAGTAGTAGTAGTAGTAGTAGTAACCTTGTAACCTTGTAACCTAATGGTTTATACACTGCCATCAACATCGTGTGAGTTTTCGGCCGTGATTTCGTGGGTTATTTATATGCGATTTCGAACAGGTGTGTTTTTAATTTACGTTTAAAGAGTGGGGTTGAGGTGATTTCTCTTATATTGTAAGGGAGGTTATTCCATAATTTTGGGGCAGAAATTGAGAATGCGGTTCCTTGTTTGCGTGATAAGTGTTTTGGATTATGTATAAGTAATTTGTATTTATTGATTTTACGTTATATTCTAGATGTGTTATTTTCTATTAGGATGTCAGTAAGGTAGTCGGGGTGATTGTGATGAATGACTTGGTGGGATATCAGTAAGGTTTTGTATTGGATACGTTGTGTGATGGGAAGCCAGTGAAGAGATTTTAGGTATGGAGTTATGTGAGTCCTGGAGTATTTGGGGATTCTGTAGACAGTTCGTGCAGTGGAATTCAGTAATCGGTTGAGTGGTATTAGTGAGTTTTTGGGGAGTCTGTGAAGTATAGAGTTACAGTAGTCAAGTCGTGGAAGTATGAGGGATGTTGCTAGTAATTTTGATAGTTCTGTGGTTATAGATGGTCTTATTAGTCTGATTGTGTGTAGTGTTCGGTTAATAGATTTGGATAAGTCAATTGTATATTGGGTGAAATTCAATGTTTGGTCAATTGTGATTCCGAGATTTTTTACGCAGGGGGAGTATTTTATGTCGTGGTTATTTATCTGAATGAGTGGGACGATTGGTATGGTTTTTGTGGTATTGATTAGTATTGCTTGTGTTTTATGGGTGTTTAGTGATAGTGAGTTGGTTGAGAGCCAGCGTCGAATATCTTCTAGACAGTTGTTTAGTGTAGCTATGTTTGTTGGTGGGTTTGGTAAGTTGCAGTAGATTTGTAAGTCGTTAGCATAGGTGTGGAAGTGAATATCAGGGTAGTTATCAAATATATCCAATAGGGGAGATATGTATATATTAAAGAGGATGGGGCCTAGTATGGATCCTTGTGGAACTCCGTGTGATAGTGTGCGGGGTTTGGTTTTATGTTTTTCTATGTATATTGAGTATGTTCGGTCACTGAGGTAAGAGGTGAACCAGGCAAGAACTACTCCGCTTAGTCCAATGCTTTCGAGGCGATGTAACAGTATAGTATGATCAATTGTGTCGAAAGCAGCAGATAAGTCGAGAAGAACTATGATTGAGGGATGTTGAGTAGGGAAGAGTCGTATTTTGTCAAGTATGTGTGTTAGTGCTGTTTCTGTGCTTTTATAAATCGTATAGGCACTCTGATATTTATTAAGTATATTATTAGCGTTTAGGTAAGTATTGAGTTGAGAGCAGACTACTCTTTCTAGTGTTTTAGATATATATGACAGGTTAGATATCGGGCGGTAATTGGAAAGAGTGGATTTTTCTAGTGATTGGTTTTTTATGATAGGAGTGACGAGTGCCAGTTTCATTGAGGTAGGAACGATACCTGATGTGAGGGATCTATCGATTATAGTTTTATAGTGGGGTGTAAGTCGGGTAGATAGTATATGCAGTAATGGATTTGGTATTGGATCAAGTTTGCATGCAGATTTGACAGCCTGTAGGAGCGAGTCGATAGTTGTCAAAGTTGGGGTGTTAAAAGTGTTAAATTTATATATGGAGATTGTTATCTGTGGTAGCGTTGGAGATGGAAGGGAATTGATTATGTTAGTTATCTTGTTATTGAAGTAGGTGTCGAAATGTATAGGCATTGATTGTAATGGAATGTCTGGGAGAATGCGAGTTGTAGCACGGCCGAGTAAAGAGTACGATATCTCAAAGAGTTTTTTAGTATTATTCCCAGCAGCCTTAATCGTGTCAATATAATAGTCTTGTTTAGCTCTTATGATCATATGTCTATATATTGTAGATTGCTGTTTAAAAAGAAGCAGGTCGTCATTACTTTTAGATCCTCTCCATATTTTTCTGCAGCTCTCAGCTTGCGTTTAGTTGTTGAAAGTTGGGGGCTGAACCATTTAGTGTTGTTGCGTTTAGTGATTGTTTTGGTGATCAGGGGTGCATGTTTGTCCATTGTTTTTGTAATGAGCATATCGAAATTTGTGATGTCAGTGGGGTCAGAGGAAATATTTAGTAGTTTGTTAAGGTCGTCGATGAAGTTAATACTGTTTATGCTTTTGATTTGTCTATAATGTATGTTGTAGGTTGTCGTTTATGTTTAGGAGAGTGTATTGAAAAAGTGACTATATGATGGTCGGTTATGAGTCGGTTAACAGTAATGTCTGTTATGGAGGTGTTCGTGTCGTGGGTTATTATTAAGTCGAGGATGTTTCCAGTTGAGTGTGTTGGTTTGTTGACATGTTGGATACAGTTGTGGGATTCTATAGTATTGTTAAGTAGGTTGGAGTAGTGTGAATTATTGGATATAGGTATATTGAAGTCACCTAGAATTGTTGTATGCATTTTTGTGGTATTTAATAGATTATTCAGATCTACAATAAATTTAGGAATGGAATGATGTGGGGGCCTATATATTGTAATAAAAGTGAATGGATGTGAGTTGATGGGATGGAATGTACATGAAAATGCTTCAGAGTGTAATTGTTCTAGATCTTTATTGTTGGTCATTTTAATATTATTGTTATAGAGAATACCGATCCCACCGCCATAGTGGGTGCCATCACGAGGGAGGTGCACAAAATGGTGTATGTCATTATTCAGTGATGCAATGGTGGGTGTGTCGTTTGTGGATAGCCACGTTTCAGTGATGCATAGAATGTCAAGGTCTAGATCTTTGAAAAGTTCAATGATAATATCGACCTTGTTTCTAATCGAGTGTACATTAAGAGTGGCGGATTTGAGGTGAGGAATATTTGTTGTGGTGGTATTAGTATTATTGATAAAAGTATTAGCAGCTTTTAATGGGGATTTATGGGATGAGGTATTTAAAAGTTTATAGGTGGAATATGTCGTAGAGTTGGATGAGTTTATTGGAGGGCAGTGTGTTGATATGTTATTGTGATCACCGGAAGTGTGATACAGGCTAATATCATCGGACAGTCATGTAGAGGTATTTAGTGTGGAAGTGGATGTGGTGGGCGTGTTGTGGAGTGGTGGTGGTGTTGGTGGTAATATTGGTGGTAATGAAGGTGTATGGTGTGGGTTTGGAGTATTAAGATAATGTTCGTAGGATAGTTTCCATTTGTTAAAGTTTAGTTCGGATATGTGTATTGCTTCTGAGTTCCAATCGATCTTTATTGAGTTATTTAGAGTTGGTCTTAATTCAAATATATTCATTTTGTTATTAAATGTACATTTTACATTTGATGGGATTAGATGTTCTTTATAAGCGTGATAGATTATTCTACCACGTGTCATTTCGGAATAGGTGCGCTCTTTGCGAAAATAAAGATTAGAGTAGCGTAGATTGTTTCTGGTATTGCATAGGTTTGATATGAAAGCCTGATAACATTGATTTGACTTAAAAATAATGATTGCAATCGACTTGGCAATCTTATAGGATAGAATAGTATCAGGGGATATATGAATATATGATAAAAATTCATTTAGGAAAACTTTCGTACTTTGACTGGGAGTAAGGTGTTCAATTACAATAGAGTTTGATAAAACAAAATCGTTTTTCAGCAGGGGAGGTGCTTTTGCAATAGTATTGGGTTGTATTCGATGACGGGAGCTGGAAGAGGAAGCTGTAGTTTGAGTAGGGTGTGAGGGTGTGCTTGATATGTAGTTGTATTAGTAGCGGGAAAGTGAGTTCGGGTCTGTGAGTTATAGTGAGTTGTTTTTAGTAGTTCAGTGATATTGGTAAGTATTTTATCTTGTTTATCAAGTCGGCAGTTTATATTTGTGATCAGTTATGTTATTGTATTAATGTCATTTAATGGAGAAACTATAGGTGGTAAGGGTGCTTTGGGTGTTGGGGAAGGTTTTTTCAGATTAGAACAGTTATTGCATAGAAATTGAAAGGAACTCGATTCTATTAGGGATGTTACATTCTTTTTAACTGGGTTGCTTGATACCCAAGGTTTTGGTAAACTTTTGTATGGGTATAAGCATTAATAATGAATTTTTATATTGCACAGGCATGTAGTGTATTCTATAATAGTGGGTTCATTACATTGTGTACAGTGTGTATCAGCCATATTGGTATAGTAGTATATATTTATATTCACTATGTGATAATTTAATATGTGTAAATTACCAAGTGTGAACTAATATGCATGTACTGAATAATACAAATATAAAGTTATATTATATACAGTGAAAGATAAACAAAATATATATGAGAGTATATAAATATACATATATATACATATATATATATATATAAATATATATATATACACGTATGTATGAATGTTGTAAGTGTATATAATGTGTATGAATATTGTAAATGTATATAATGTATATGAATGTATATGAATAGTGTAAGTATAGTGTGTAGTAATGCAATGGTATTATGAATATAGATATTATAAAATGAAATAATAGAATAGAGAAAATGTAAACAACAGATGTAATGCTTCAGTGATTTTGACAAATATTTTAAATATGAATGATATAAAGTTGAATTTATGTAAAAGGTAGTGAATGAAAAAAATAAATAATAAGTGGATACTGTGTGTTATGTGTTTATAGTTATGATGATCGTAATATATGTGGGGGAAACTTATCTGAATATCGGATTTCGCGAGATGAGTTAATTTTAAATTAAATTGTTGTTTAACAAATAAATGATAAACAGGAAGTCAGTTAGTAGTAGTAGTAGTAGTAGTAGTAGTAGTAGTAGTAGTAGTAGTAGTAGTAGTAGTAGTAGTAGTAGTAGTAGTAGTAGTAGTAGTAGTAGTAGTAGTAGTAGTAGTAGTAGTAGTAGTAGTAGTAGTAGTAGTAGTAGTAGTAGTAGTAGTAGTAGTAGTAGTAGTAGTAGTAGTAGTAGTAGTAGTAGTAGTAGTAGTAGTAGTAGTAGTAGTAGTAGTAGTAGTAGTAGTAGTAGTAGTAGTAGTAGTAGTAGTAGTAGTAGTAGTAGTAGTAGTAGTAGTAGTAGTAGTAGTAGTAGTAGTAGTAGTAGTAGTAGTAGTAGTAGTAGTAGTAGTAGTAGTAGTAGTAGTAGTAGTAGTAGTAGTAGTAGTAGTAGTAGTAGTAGTAGTAGTAGTAGTAGTAGTAGTAGTAGTAGTAGTAGTAGTAGTAGTATTAGTAGTAGTAGTAGTAGTAGTAGTAGTAGTAGTAGTAGTAGTAGTAGTAGTAGTAGTAGTAGTAGTAGTAGTAATAGTAGTAGTAGTAGTAGTAGTAGTAGTAGTAGTAGTAGTAGTAGTAGTAATAGTAGTAGTAGTAGTAGTAGTAGTAGTAGTAGTAGTAGTAGTAGTAGTAGTAGTAGTAGTAGTAGTAGTAGTAGTAGTAGTAGTAGTAGTAGTAGTAGTAGTAGTAGTAGTAGTAGTAGTAGTAGTAGTAGTAGTAGTAGTAGTAGTAGTAGTAGTAGTAGTAGTAGTAGTAGTAGTAGTAGTAGTAGTAGTAGTAGTAGTAGTAGTAGTAGTAGTAGTAGTAGTAGTAGTAGTAGTCGTAATAGTAGTAGTAGTAGTAGTAGTAGTAGTAGTAGTAGTAGTAGTAGTAGTAGTAGTAGTAGTAGTAGTAGTAGTATTAGTAGTAGTAGTAGTAGTAGTAGTAGTAGTAGTAGTAGTAGTAGTAGTAGTAGTAGTAGTAGTAGTAGTAGTAGTAGTAGTAGTAGTAGTAGTAGTAGTAGTAGTAGTAGTAGTAGTAGTAGTAGTAGTAGTAGTAGTAGTAGTAGTAGTAGTAGTAGTAGTAGTAGTAGTAGTAGTAGTAGTAGTAGTAGTAGTAGTAGTAGTAGTAGTAGTAGTAGTAGTAGTAGTTGTAGTAGTAGTAGTAGTAGTAGTATTAGTAGTAGTAGTAGTAGTAGATAAAAATTAAATTAAAAAATGAATATAAACTTTATATAATTACATTATCTATTTAATATTTAATAAATTATCTCATTACTTTAATGTATTATTAAATAAATTTGTATAATTATAAGTTTACAATTAAATTATTACCACTACCATTGATATAATGAATTCACAGAGAAAAGTTTACCTTTCGAAAAAAGGAAGAAACAATTCTGAGATCTCTACTGAACATAGTTGATCATCGCAATAAATTAATTTCAAAATTAGAAATCAATCGCATTCAGTTAGCAATAACAAATAGATGTAAACAGCGTAAGCAATACTAGTTATGTCACTCAGTATTCTTATACTTAACTTAACTTTCACTTTGTAATTAGTATTACATCAATGCTATCTATTATATGATTAAATACTATATCACGGATATATATATATATTAAAAATGTGCATAAATAATTAATTTAATATATTTATAACGATACAATTGGTAATAATACATATTAATTTAAAAAACATCATAAACATCTATATTATCGTATAATTTGAATACAAAATATATATTCATATTCAAAATTGATTTGAATACGATAAATCTAACACTTTACATTAGTTTAAAGCGCAACTTAAATCTAATATTTGTAGTATCACGTCCTATTTAAAATAATCGCCTGCCCTCTAATATCTACCCCCTGCGCTAATATAACCGCCACCTCCGCAGTCAAAATAAGCAGGATTCCGAGGTACGTAAGCTGATGTTAAAGAGTGGTTTCACTTTGCCAGACCAGGACCCCGAAGCTTACAGGTGGTCACCCATCGATTACCCTTCCTAACCGGTCAATTGACCAGCGCAACTAGACCGCTACTACTACTACTACTACTACTGCTGCTGGTGGTAACGACAATAATGAAAGTAATGCAACCACTGAATGCTTCACACCCCACCCCACACAAGTATCGCTTCATCATGTTTTCCCGATCAATATCATATCTATATATATATATACGTATGTATATTATTATAAATAATATATATATATATATATATATATATGTATTATTTGACGAGTTTTCTCGCTTAAGCCCAGCTCTATGATATAATATGACATAATAATGACGTCTAGTCCATTACATCAGTATACAACGATTCTATTTATACCCGCCCCTCGAAACCCACGTATTGTATATAAATGTATAGCTTTTACCGTGAATAAATTGTCTATCCAACCGATTTTATATGTTTATTTCTATATTAAATATTCATAATATTCATAATACATATATATATATATATATATATATATATATATATATATATATATATATCTCTTCTCTGGTAATCATATTTGTCTCATATTTCTATCTTCCGTTTCATCAACTAGTATTATTTCAATTAATACTAATCACTTTACTTCAAACCCCATCAAATAATTCTTCATCACACACCATTTATTCTACTTACGATCGCCCACCAAATAACCCATCCTCATATATCAGCCCTTCTACTTCCGATTCTCCACCTAGTAATCCTTCCTCAAATACTAATTCCTCTAATTATGTTCACCCACCTAGTAATATTCATAATATATAGCATCTGACATCATCAATTAATTAGATTATAGATTATTCATTATTAAAAATATATTGTACTATTTTGATATACATCACATAGAAATGTCCTATCAAAATATGAACATACACAATATACGGTAAGCTAGAAAAAAATGAATAAATTATTTTCCGAATAGACCTGTATACCAATACTTATACCTGATAGAGAAACATATACATATAGGGGAAAGTCCCCGATTACCGACCCCCTCCTAATACCGACCCCCTCTCGTATCTCAGTAACTATAGTTATAGATATCTCTTATATATAAGAGATATCAAAAAATAATATATACATGAACTGTTATTAATTTAATGATAAATATGAAAACGTATTTTGTTTTAATAAATATGTAATCATACAATTGTTATTTGATAAAATGTAATATTCTGTTTTATTTTTTTTAATATTTGAATAATAACTTTTTTTAAATCATTGTAAATACTTTATTAATTAAAAGAAAACTTTATTTTGTACATAATATTGTAGAACAATAAAATGTTTATAACTATTATAAAAATAATTGAATTTGAATTACTATTAACCAATATATCTTAATTATAGCAACCCATATTATTTTCCTATTACCGACCCCCTAAATTACCCTAATACCGACCCCATGTGATTTATAATATCCAATCAAAATAGATTCGTATTTTACTTTAAAATATGTCGTAAGTTGTTTATGTATCATTGATATAGATTTAGGATTCATAATTCCAGTTGATTATATACATACTGATTAATAAATAAATATTAAATAATAATATACAATATTTTAATATAATTACTATAAAGTTTAAATTTAATATTACTATTAAAACATAAATTCAATAAAAAATAAATTACGTCATGTTATAATTAATTATAGTTATGTATATCTACTCTTTTTATTGGATATTATTATACTACAATTATTTATACTACGATTATTTTAGGGGGTCGGTAATAGGGGAAGGGGGTCGGTATTAGGCACATGTATCCGATTACCGACCCCCCTGTTTATTCTTGTAAATATAATTATATCAAAAATTTAAAATAGCCACTTTATTCAATGCCATAATATTACCCTAATTACAAAATTTCAATTAAATATATTTAATATTGAATAAGTTATTACAAATAATCATTTAGGGGTCGGTAATCGGGGACCTTCCCCTATATATATATATATATATATATATATATATATGTGTGTGTTTGTGTGTTACATAGTGTAATCTAGGTACTATAAATAGATTTGGGCCCTAGCTAGTTACAGAATCTGGTCGTGATCTGGAGAAACTATTCGGGTCTGGTCGTGCCACTGCCTGGTCAAAAAGTATATCTATTCGTATATATATATATATATATATATATATATATATATATATATATATATATATACAATTACATAGGGGTATTGTTACCTAATTTTTTAAATGCATGCGTAATGCCGTATTTATTTGTTGTATATATATGCACTAATATTATCAACATTTATGTCATCCAATACTTAAACTTAACAGTGAAAATAATTGTGAATTATTTTCGTAAACATCATATAAAATTCATATTATTTGAATATTATTTAAAATTAAATAAATACATTATATTTGTTTATAAAAATTAAATTATAATAAACACTACATTATTGTAATATATAAACTTTCATCATTCCTATCAGTATTATAAACTATAGTCACAAAATGAATAGTATTTTCATATTTACATGTAGTTTTGTAATATTAACTATTAATTGTTATTTCTATGACGATAATGTTAGTAATATATATATAATAATTAAATGTATATTGTATTGATATCATGATTAAATATATATATATATATATATATATATATATATATATATATATATATATATTAAGATTAATGACATCAATATAGTTATATTGTTATATATATATATATATATATATATATATATATATATATATATATATATGAAATAAATCATCAAGGTTTATGTATATTTATTTATCTAATAAGACATTATTTTGTGCCTCTCTAGAAAACGTGTCTTTATATGGAAACTCTGCTATAGAGAGGTGGTCAAACATGGCATGCATAAATGGCCGAGTCCATTTATTACATGTCGCGAATACGGGGGTGCCATATCAGATATTTATAACATTCCTCCTTCTCCAGAATAGATAATTCGTGGGAGGTCAATATTCCGACGACCAAAGCTTACCTGTGCCGCTTCTGCCATTCAGCCTATTTTCGTTTAATTAGCAGGAGATCATGCAACATATTGGTCTAGTGGTCCTAATCCTTTGGCTCCGTCGTAAAACAGATGCAGTCTATATAGAGGAGAAGTTATTAGTCATATATATATAGTGGTCAAAGGTAGATGTTGATTGGTTATCGTGGATATGTCGTTTGATATTGTAGTATAGTTTATAGTATTATAACTACGCAATTGTAATGTCGGAGTCTGGTACTTTGGTATGATTGTATTAGTTATGTGTTGGGGAATATGTCTTATTTGCTGTCTTTCTCGGTGGATGGTCATGCCGATTGACATCAGTAAATCGTAAGAGTCAGGCTCGTCTCGTACACGTTCCAATATAAATGTTGCCAAGTATCAGACACTCTAGTTCTGGTTTACACGGATTGATTTATCAGAAGGTTAGGACGTATGGTGTTCCTTCATCTCCTGAGTTGTTCAGATTGTCTAGAGATTTTCCTCCCGGCTGAAATAAATCTGAAGTAAAATCTTGCCATTATTTGGTAAGGTTTTCTATGGGTATAAAGAGGGGTTTACATCGTGCTGTGGATATGTAAGTTTCACTGTCACTGCAGTTATTGACTATAGTCATGATATTTATATATCAGTAAGCTCTTGTCGGCTTCCTGGCCAGTATTCCTATTCCTCATCTGGCTTTTAGCAATATGTTTAAGATACCTTGGTGGGCAACCTCAAAGCGGCGGATTATATATGGTCTACAATTAGTGTGAACCATGATTGATATACCCCATCGATATAAAGAAAGTTTATATTTTTCTTTATATCGATGACATACCCATGTAGATGGGTACCGGTAAATTCGGACCAGGTAAATTGGGACAACTTTTGAAGTAAATTCGGACCACTTTTGAAGAAAACCCGGACCACTTTTATTCTGTAACCCATATTATAGAAGTATACTATATATAGTTATTTTATAATGGGCCGAATCTTATTCAAAAGTGGTCGGAGTATTACTTAAAAAGTGGTCCGAGTTTACTGGTATTCTTGTAGATATGTTATCATCATATGTTAACACTTTTCTATATGGCAAATATTCGCATAGAGTATATTGTTATTGTTATTTTTATTTGGTGGAGTCCTTTCATCACATCCAGGAACTTAGATGAAGTTTTCATTTATAACCATATATGGCTCTAATGTCCCTTCGAAGCCGCTCTCATGTTAAGGCATCCATGGTTTTATCGAGAGCCGATCATTTATTTATAAACAATTATATAAGTCACTTCTAAATAATATTTTAAGACCCATTTTATAAAATTAATTAATGGTCCGGACGAGGGTCGAACCCGTGTCCTACTGCTTGTGTGTCTGACGCCTTAGCCACTGAGCCACACAGGCAGTTATTATATTAGTTATTATTGTATAGGTATATATATATATATGGTAGTTATCGTCTGAGTTGTGGAAACCATCGGTGTATTCCGTAGCAGTTTGTGTCGTCATCGTTATGTAAAACGTAACCACTGATTACTAATCAGTATTGGGGAGAAAGTTGACGAGGTTAACGTTTATTGGTTCGCGGGTATCTGGTATAGTGTGACTCACACTGTGTGAGTAATACTGGAGAATGAGTCACTTAGTATTAATCGTTTACCTGGTTATTATGTTACAGTTAATCGGTAGTTTTGTAAACGTAATAGTTGTCGTTATAGTCTTATACGGGTAGAAGCTATGTGTTTGAGTATAATAATTTCAAGTGGTCGCTCTTGACTGTGAAGTCCTTTCCATAAAAGAAGTGATGGAAATGTGCATATCCAAACACAACCGCTATCAACTCACGCTCTATACAGACAATATAAACATATACATACATAAACAATATAAACATATGTTTGCATATCATCGTTTTGGTTCCGTTAGTGTTCTGGAAGCGAAATGTACAGATCTTGAGTTTTTCAGGAGGACGGCACCAATACCTGTACAAGAAGCATAAACTTGGATAGTGGTAGGGAGGCTGGTATCAAAATATGCTAGTGCCATATCACAGCATATCTCTTTTTTAATGTTTTCGAAAGCTTTTTGATGTGATTTTGAAAATCTGAAATCAACGTTTTTGTGAGTAAGTTATCTTAGTGGCGCTATAGTAGATTATGATTAGAGGTACAAAAGGGTACATGTAATTCGCTATACCGAGAAAACTCCGAATATCCCCAGCAAACAGTAATAACCCAATAATAGCAGCATAACAGCATATGTAATAGCTTCAACTGTTTACATTGTGCTATTATGCTGATATTATGTTGCAATTGAATGTCTATTATGCTGCTTTTAATTTAAAAGTATATTATGCTGCTATTATGTTGATATTACTGTTTGCTGGGTCAGTCAGTGTTTTGGGTGGTGTAATTAATTTAAAATCCTTAGTTATTTAGGAACACCAGAAAGTTCGGACTAGGTAAATTCGGACCACTTTTGAAATAAAATTCAGATCACTTTTGAAGAAGATTCGGACTATTTTAAAATAACTATATATAGTATACTTCTATAATATGGGATAAAGCATAAAAGTGGTCCGAATTTACTTCAAAAGTGGTCTGAGTTTACCGGTAACCATTCATTATGATCATGGTACAATATTTAAGTAAATAACATTTTAGTTATTTGATTAAAAAACATAGTAATATATGTATATATATATATATATATATATATAAATTGCCTGTGTGGCTCAGTGGCTAAGGTGTCAGACACATACGCATTATATGCTTATAGGACACGGGTTAGAAACTAGTCCGGATCATAAATTAATTTATAAAATGGGTCTTAAAATATTTTTTTTAGAAGTGATCTTATATAATTGTGTATAAATAAATGATCGATTCTCGTTAAAACCATAGATGTATTAAAATGAGAGCGGCTTCGAAGGGACATTAGAGCCACACATGGTTATAAGTGTAAACGACATCTATGTTCCTGGAAGGGATAAAGAATTCATCAAATAAAAAAAAAATAAAAATAATATATATATATATATTTCATAATTAATATATCATTACATATAATACATTATTAAAAATGTTACTGTTAAAATATATAATATATTTAATATATGTTTTAAATATTATGTAATATAATTAATTTTATAAGATACTA
This sequence comes from Osedax fenrisi, assembly GCA_964019155.1. Taxonomy (NCBI): domain Eukaryota; kingdom Metazoa; phylum Annelida; class Polychaeta; order Sabellida; family Siboglinidae; genus Osedax; species Osedax fenrisi. Next base: position 2,901,787 of record OZ025246.1, on the reverse strand, counting down.
TTTTGTAATTAATTAACTTATTATCATACAGAAAATATATACAGAATATGTTCGGAACAAGCTAATATTATTTTTAGAAGTGAACAATGATAATATCACAGACATTTATAATACATATTTAAATACTCGTAGTATTAAATCATTACAAATAATAAGCACAACATTTGAATATGTTTATATTAATTTTCATAAATTTAAATATATCTCATTTAAAAACTTTAATAATATAGAATTCTATAATATGACTTTAAAATATTTTACAAATATCAATGTTAATATAGAAAACCTATGTTTTAATAATGTGGGTTGGACTACTATAAGATCTGAAAATAATATAGTATACTTCACACGCTTAAATAATTTAATTACTCTATCAATAAGTAAAAATAAAATAGATAATTTATTAAAAGATACATTTACAGGTCTTATTTCATTAGTGAATTTAAGGCTACATCACAATATGATTAAGTTTATAGAAGCAGGTACCTTCTCATTTCTAATAAAATTGAAATATTTATATATTTACCATAATAATATAGCAAATACAGGAAAGTTAACTTACTATTTCATTTCTATGAAGTATAATCTCTTTAAAACGGTTAAAAGTGGTGTATTTTCTTCTCACGTTAACAAGGAAATAGATTTATCATTTAATTTAATTAATAGAGTTGAACGTAATGCATTCAATAAAAATCTCGAGACGTTAAGATTAAACGATAATCTCCTACCTACTATAGATAAAAGTGTTTTTGGTAGCATAGGTAATACATTAAAAATATTAACAATGTTTAACAATCAAATACAATGTGATTGTAATAAATTGAAGTGGATTTTTAATCATGATATATTACTATTATTGACAATTTCTAAAAAAAAGTTGTTAAAATGTCATCAATTAAGTTTAAATTTGCATGAATTTAATAAAAGGTATAATTGTAAATATAATAAAGGTAAATATATATATATATATATATATATGTATATATATTATTTAATATGAATAACTACTATTAAAAAACATATGATTCCTATTAATATGTAGGTAATTTAAATTTAAATAAAAAAGTATAGGATTATCTAAGTATCCCAATCTAATTATCTAATTATCCTAATTATCCCATGTTAACAATTGAATATCCGTAGTATTGTAATATGAACCTAAACACTTGGTCCCAGATATGTTTATTTAACAATAATTTAGCAAATACTCATAATTATCATGTAGATGTTTCTTTAGTATATTTATTTAGTTTATTTCCTAAATATATGTATTTAATGGTATAGAACGCAGTTCTTTAAATATAAGTGTAGGTGTACCTATAAATAATATAATATATTTAGTTATACTATACTTGTAATTTATAATGTTTAATTATTGTTTAATGAATATCTTATAGGATAATATATTATTATAATAATATATTATTATAATTATTTTAAATATTCGTAAAATTCCTATTGATTATTTAATAACAATTTGTCATTATAGAAATATTATAACAAATAAATTGTATAAAATAAATATGAATATATTAATTATTAAGAATTATTACAAATGTATTAAGATAATTTATTTTATTATTAAATATTGTGATTATAAAATATTATACAATGTATTAAATCTATATAAAAAGCCAACATAAATCTGATATAAAATCAATATATAGATTGCTTCTAGCCATAATATAGAAAACAATATAATATAAATTAGCATTATAAATTAATGATTTTGTTGTTATAATTACAGTAATAAAATGTTTATTATCCAGGAAATCCAATATTAATCCGGATCAAAGTATCCTAAATACTCGACTTTGATCCGGATCTATAATTCGGATTGAATCCGGATTAATATTGGAGTGTGTTTCCTGGGTAGATAATGGCTTATATCTAATATTTTACTTCTAAATCATTAATATCCGCTTTCTTCTATAACTATCGAGGTTTCACTTCAATTATAACTGAGGGTTACCCCACTATTTATAGCATTGGAATACATATGATAAGTGGAAATATACCAAAATTTCATCATATACAAATGATCAATATGTAGTTTAATTATAATATTATTAAATACAACTTTCATTTGTAATATATAACATACTTTATATACTTTATTATTTAGAAATCAATAAATGTATACAAGATACTACCTTATGTTCAAATGTACGGAATTCTTATTGCGTAAAGATAAGTACAAGTTACAAATGTAAATGTAATAATGGATATGAATGGAGAGGAATAGTGTGTATAGGTTACAATGTATTAAAATATTTATATTATATATTACATAATATTTGTTAAATAATTTAATAATATAATATATATCGATCATTTTAAATGTTTCTCAAGTTTGTATGTTTTAATAAATATTAACTTTTTCAATTTATATATTTATATATACATCTGTATTATATATTCCTTCTATTTTTATTATATCTGATATCATCTTTACGTTTTATTCTTATTATTATTCTAATACATTTACTATAGAACCCATTACAATATTATCTTTAAATAAGGATTCATATATTCTTGATATATTCAATCTATCCCTAAATAATGGTTTTTTCCTACTTAGCTCAATCATGATATAATTTCTCCGATGTTAAAATACCTTATTTTTTCAATAACATTCAATTTATTACCCTTTTTCATAACATCGGTTCCTGGAAAATGTTGGAATGTCATGTTGCAATATAATTTAATAGATTTATTGCACACAAAAATAAGTTACATTACACATTTAAGAATTAATTGAGACGAGAGAACTCCAATGAATATGCGCTACATTAAATACTCAAATAAATATTCCAAGAGTATTATTTATCCTATATCCTTACATATCCTATATATTATATTATTGAATTTCTCATTTATTCTATTTCATATGCCATTAAATTCGTATATCAATCCTAGAAAAAAAATATCTTCTTGGAAGCCAACTAAAATATTAACTTCCTTTATTTTAAATCGATTATCATTGGTGAAATTTTCAATATATCTACCCAATATCCCCCTTCATTAAATTTGTCTCCAGATACTTATTCCCTGCCACCTCCTACTCTCATTATATATATACACATAATGCTTATACATGATATTAATCCCTTATATAAATTATCACATATACATATATATATATATATATGTGAATTCCATTCGACTATAGTCATTCTTGTCTTACTATTCCAACATACTATCAGATAACTTCCAATTATCTAACTATGCATAACTTAATAGATCATGGCTATATATACGTTATTTTTGTGTATAAATAAACATTCAATCAATCAATATAACATTATAATTATGAATCATCAATATCTCTAAATCATCTCTCTTCGATAGCTAATTCAACTGTCGCTTTTTACTGCAAATATAACTGACATTTTATTTCACATTTAAAATGTAATCGTTAACCCTAAACTCGTCCTTTTTAATCGTAACCCGCTGAAACTATATGAAAATCTACACTTTTATATCACATATAATATATTTATGAACTATAAAAATCAATAAAACAAAATACATTATAATAAAATTATATCAGAATTTATTTTATGAAGAAAAAAAAAAATTATGTAATAGCCAGACAAAAGAAATTAAAATTAAATGATTTTGACAAATCTACAATACAAAAGAAATTAAAATTAAAAATATATATTTTATAAATACCTGGTATTCATCAAATGAAATATCAATAACATATAAAATAATGTGTTAATTTTAAATGTACATTTTTGAATGAAATAGTAATGTAAAAAAAAACGACTTTTCACTTCGGCTTTCAAAATTCAACTAAATATATATATATATATATATATATATATATATTCCTTATACATGATAATACTCCCTTATATCAATTATCATATATATGTGAATGCATGGTTGGCAGAAGTAGGGGTATTTGTGTTTTTGAGTTATTTGATTTTTGGGTTTCACTTTTTGATAATTTTAGGGGTTTTTGGGGTTTTTGGGTTTTTTGGGGGTTTTTCATTTTTGTTGTAATTATTATTTCTGGGTTTTAATATATAATTAATTATTATTATTTAATTATCACATTTTAATTAATTTATAAGTAAGTTAATAATAATATACATATATAAATATATATATATATATATATATATATATATATATATACTTTTTGATTCTACTCTTTCCTTCATTCCTCATATTATTGGCATCACTAAATCTGCAAATCATCATCTATTTAGAATTAGATAAATACGAAAACAATTACTGTATCTCTTACTAAAACTCTAGTTAATTCCCTTGTTCTCTCACGTATAGATTACGGTTCCTCGATCCTTAGCAATCTTCCATTATACTCTCTCTCCCCCCAAAATCGAGTTATTCATTCATCAATCCGTACAACATATAACCTACGTATTCGAGTTCATACCTCTACTTCCTCATACCAACACTTAACTCCATGGTTCCCATTCAACAAATGATCTAATTATCGTAGACTATCTATTGTCCATTCCTCAATATTATCAATATACAGATCTCTTAAGAGCTCTTCGAATTGTCCCTCCTATATGTCTGATTATCTAGTACAAAGATATTCCCTTCCATCTATTAGAAACATTGAATATAATTTTCTATCTACCCCAATTCTCCATCCCTCAATAATGAATACTCGGGCACTGAGTTATATTTGTCCAAAACTATGGAATTCAATCCCACCCTATATTAGATCCATAAAATAGCATAAAAATAAATGAAAGATATACAATAATTTATATCAGGTGGCAACCTGTAATACAAATATTGTTTGTCATTATTATTTATTTATTAATTTACATACGGTTTATTCTATTTTATTTAATAATATTATCAGTATTTATTGTTTTACCTAATCTATTATTTGTATTCTATATATACACTTATGAGAAATAAATTATGATTTATGTAAGTGTTTAAATAAACTTTCAATCAATCAATCAATATATATATATATATATATATATATATATATATATATATATATATATATATATATATATAATTATACCGAGGAGTCTATTTATATCTACTATTATTATATTTGATTTAATAAATAAATATTATTATTAAGTGTATAAATATAATTAAATTTCAAATATATATTAATTATTTATATTTATTTAAAATATAAATCATTTATTAGAATACTTGACATTTTTCAATTTAAAATATCATTAACCTTTATAGTATTATATTAATATATATTAAAACACTATTATATTATTTAATTTATATAATATATATATTTTTTTTAAATATTTTTTCTTGATTTTTTTATTTTTAAATTTAAGATAAAGAAAAACACCCAAAACCCTAGAAAAAACCCACCAAAAACCCAATAACCCAAAAACCTCTTATATATTTCTTAGGTTTTTGGGGTTTTTCCCGACCCTGTGTGAATGAAATTCAACAATAGACATTATTGTCTTACTATTCCAATGTATTATCATATAATTTCCAATTATCTAATTATGCTTTAATTAATACCCAGGAAAACATACTTTTTCTATCCGTATTAGATCCGGATTGAATTTGGATTAATTTCGGATCAAGATAAATGTATCCGGATCCTGATTTAATCCGGATTAAATTTGAATCATAGGATCCAAAAATATAATTGTATATACAAATTAATTATTTTTACAATATACAAAGTTTGCTGTTTTATAAATGAAGATTATTATATATTTAATATATTAAATATACGAATATATATTATATTTGAGATTATATAATCTTAAATTTGTTTAATAATTATTTGATACGGATTAGATCCAGATTGGATTCGAATAAAATGTCGGATTTAACCTGGCATTTTGATTCAAATTCAATACGGATTCGATCCGAATTAAGTGATACGGATTAAATTTGGATTGTTCAATACGGATTAAATCCGGATTAAGTGATACGGATTTAACTTGGATTGTTCAATACGGATTAAATGCGGATTATGTAATCCGGATTGAATTTGAATTGTTCAATATGGATTAAATTCTGATTATGTAATCAGCATTTAATTTGGATTATACTATATGGATTCAATCCAGATTAAGTGATACGGATTTAATTTTGATTGTTCAATACGAATTGTCAAATTGTATACATTATATATATATATATATATCCAGAAAACATCAATAGCCTCATAATAGCATTATAACAGAATATTTAATAGCCTCAAATGTTTATATTGTGCTATTATGCAGCTATTTTAATAATATCAACATAATATCAGCATACTATACTTTTAAAATTAATATAAGCATAATAATAGAATAATTGACTTTAAATAACAACATAACAGCATCATAATAACATGGCAAATTAATAGCAGCATAATAAACATTTAATGGCAACATAATAGCAGCATAAGAGCACAATGTAAATATTGTAGGCTATTAATTATTCTGTTATGTTGCTATTATGAGGTTATTACTGTATACTTTTAAAGATGTATATAAAAAGTATTTAAATATTAATATATTAAATATTTATTTATAAATATTTCCAATTATTTAATTATTTATTATTTTATTAAATTTAAGTAAATCTATTGAATCTAAATTAATTAAAATAAATAAAAAACATTGAATATTTTTTGATAAATTTATCATATTAAAAAAATGTTTTTTTTTAAAAACAATTTATTTAACCTATATATAACAATGTATAACTATAATATAAATTTAAAATACAATATATTTATAAATACTTATAAAATAATTAAGATCATATAAGTTTTTAGGGATCATACTTATATATGAGGGTATATATAGGGGATATATCATACATGTAACATAAGTATAATATTATAAATCTATATAAAAAGCCAACCAAAATCTGATATAAAATCAATATATAGATTGCTTCTAGCCATAATATAGAAAACAATATAATATATATTAGCATTATAAATTAATGATTTTGTTGTTATAATTACAGTAATAAAATATTTATTATCCAGGAAATCCAATATTAATCCGGAACAAAGTATCCTAAATACTCGACTTTGATCCGGATCTATAATTCGGATTGAATCCGGATTAATACTGGATTGTGTTTCCTGGGTAGATAATGGCTTATATCTAATATTTTACTTCTAAATCATTAATATCCGCTTTCTTCTATAACTATCGAGGTTTCACTTCAATTATAACTGAGGGTAACCCCACTATTTATAGCATTGGAATACATATGATAAGTAGAAATATACCAAAATCTCATCATATACAAATGATCAATATGTAGTTTAATTATAATGTTATTAAATACAACTTTCATTTGTAATATATAACATACTTTATATACTTTATTATTTAGAAATCAATAAATGTATACAAGATACTACCTTATGTTCAAATGTACGGAATTCTTATTGCGTAAAGATGAGTACAAGTTACAAATGTAAATGTAATAATGGATATGAATGGAGAGGAAGAGTGTGTATAGGTTACAATGTATTAACATATTTATATTATATATTACATAATATTTGTTAAATAATTTAATAATATGATATATATCGATCATTTTAAATGTTTCTCAAGTTTGTATGTTTTAATAAATATTAACTTTTTCAATTTATATATATATTATTATTATTATTATCAGATTTAGGTTTGCACCAGGGTTTTTGTAGAAGCAAAAGCTTATCGAGACAATTACCCTTAATTTTAAAGCAAGTTCAAAAAAAAACTAAATAAATAAAATATTATAAAATATTAGATGACTTCCTGTTTACATAGATACAATACAATGAATAAAATAGAAAAATAATATAAATTGTTTGAACTTTCCATAAAATTATGTAATCATCATTTAATTATTTATAAATAAATAACTAAAATAAATAATAAGTACTATAAAATAATACACTAAACAAAAATATAGATGTATTAGTATAAAAGAAGAAAAAAATGAAGTAAAATGAAGTAAAACTGAATAAAACTGAATAAAACATAACAAAAAGAATATCTAGAAAGATGGTAAGAACTGTATGTAACATTTTTTTTTTTTTTTTTTTTTTTTCAGTAAATAAGTTTTAGGAATTTTTTTGTAATACTTTATAATAATGTAAAGAATGTAAAATATTTGTTCAAACTGAAATGTTAGTTTAATTACTAATTTTTATATAAGTGTCAATCAAGAGAAATAAAACAAAGAAGTATAATCAAGTATACAAGAAAAAAGATTCAATACAAAATGTTTATGTAATTAAAAATAAAGTCAAATAATATTATTAGTCAGAGGGAAATAAAAAATACTAAAGAAAATACTAAAGAAAAAAAAAATACCTAACAGTTTTTTTTAATTTTATTATTTTTATATAAACGTCAATTAAAAAGAAAGAAAACATGAAAGTAAATTCAAATATAAAATGCAAAAATTCAGTAAAATAATATTATTAATGTCGGGGAAATAAAATATTGTAAAGTAAAACACTCAAAAGTATTAATTTTTTTTTAATTTTTACATAAACGTCAATAAATTAAAATAAGAATAAAATGTGGATCTTAGTATATAATACAATATTAGATAAAAGACATGATAAAATATATAAAATTAGAAAAATGAGATTTAGATTATAAGTATACTGAGTAAGAAGATAACAAATGTGTATACATACGTTTCCTGAATAATTTATAATTTGAAATATTTTTTAAAATATTATCAAGCTTATTCCAGGTAATTGGTCCAATGTATATTAATGTTCTTCTGCATAGTTCTTTTTTGAAATTAATAATTGAGAAATTAGTTATGCTCCTAGTGTTGTGATATGATGAAGTTACAGAAAAAAATGCATTTGTTATAACAGGATGAAGATCATTGAAAATTTTAAACATAAATTCACATGTACTTATATATGTAATTTCATTTATTTTTAATAAAGAATTATCAATAAATAGTCCATTAGTATGATGTAAAAAATGTTTTTTACATATAATTCTTATCATTCGCTTTTGAAGAATATATATGCATGATACATTAGATTTATATGTATTTCCCCAAAATATGTTACAATACTTTATATGAGGCAAGAATATGGAATTATATATATATGAAGTAATGCTTTTTTATTTATAAATTTGGAAATAATGTTGGTAATCCATATGATTTTTTTTAGTTTTGATTTTAAAAACAAGATATGTTGTTTCCAGTTTAATATATCGTCTATAATTACGCCTAAAAATTTATGAAATGTAACTCTTTCAATATTTCTGTTATTTAAATTTATATTTATAATAGTTCTTGAATTAATAGACATAAAGCAAGTTTTATTTAAATTTAATGATAACCTATTATATATTAATCATTTATTAATATTTTTTAATTCAGTTTGACAAATATAATTAAGTAATTCGGCTGATGTATTTTCAAAATATAAAGTAGTATCATCTGCGAACATGGTAAACTTACATAAAGAAGATGATTTTGTAATATCATTAATATAAATTAAAAATAAAATGGGTCCTAGGATGGTGCCTTGGGGTACACCCGTTATGACTTTTAGTTTATCTGAAATTACATCATTATATATACACTGTTGATATCTATTTGTTAAATAGCTCATTATCCAGTTAAGTGCAATGCCTCGTACTCCAATATTTTTTAATTTAAAAAGTAATATTCTGTGATTAACTGTGTCAAATGCTTTTTTTAAATCAATAAAGATTATAGCGCCAACATTGTTATTATTAAAACAGGTACTGATTTGTGACTGGAGGTTAAATATTGCATGTGATGTACTGTATCCTTTCCTAAAACCAAATTGAGAAGGAGATAATATATTAAAAGATGATAAAAAACTATAAAAGCGAGAATAATATATTTTTTCTAAAATCTTTGCGAATTGACAGGTGAGAGAAATTGGACGATAGTTATTAAAAAATGTATCATCACCAGTTTTGTGTAAATGGATAATATTTGATAATTTTAAGAAATCCGGTACAACGCCTGATTCAAAAGATAAATTTACAAGAAAAACAAATGGATAAACCAATACAGGAAAAATACATTTAAGTAACTGCATGGATATGCCATAATGATCTCTTGATTTTTTTGGTTTGAATTCATTTAATACTTTAATAATTTCATCTGAACTTACTGGTGTTAAAACAAAACTATGTATATTAGGTTCAGGTAAAAAGAATTTAAAGTCATCATCATTACAATTATTTATATTATTATCTAAATTAGAACCAATGTCTCTAAAAAAAGAATTAAATTCATTAGCAATTTGTTTGGAATCAACAATATTCACATTATTTACATTAAAATTGTCAGGTAGTTGTTTGAATTTTTTTTTAACATTAAGTAAATTATTTAGTACATTCCATGTATTTTTTGTATCAGAGCAATTTTTTAACAGATTTGAATAATACTTTTTCTTAGCTTCTCGAACTAAAGATGTTGTATTATTTTTAAAAATTTTGTAAATAAATAAGTCATTTTCAGATTTAGATATTTTATATTTTTTATATAATATCTGTTTTTTTCTACAAGCCTTTTTAAGATCTCGAGTATTCCATGGAATGAGTTTATTTTTGTGGGAGGCTTTATTAATTTTTGGACAGTATCTATCAAAATTTAAGATAAAGTATTCCAAGAATAAATTCCAAGATTTTTCTGTATCGTTAGATTTTATGAATTCCCAGTTTGTTTTTTTTTTAAATTTCAAACAGATTAAACATGGTTCTATCATTAATTTGATTTTGTTTGATTTTAGTAGATTTAACTTTATCTTGAGGTTTGGTAGACAATTGTAAATTTAAAACAATTGGAAAATGGTCAGATATATCTGAAATAATTATTCCTGAAAATCTTTTCATATTAAGATTAAAATTTGTAAATATATTATCAATTATAGATGAAGAATTATGTTTAGTGTCGAATCTAGTTGTACGATTAATTAGATGGGAACAACCTAGTGAAATAATCGTATCAAAAAAGGTATTAGCCACTTTATTTGTATTTATATGCACTAGATCAATATTAAAGTCACCACAGATAATCATTTTTTTATCATTACTAACATGTTGCTGAAAATTATTTTTCAAGAAATCAATAAATGTAGAGTGAGCTATTTTTTCTAAAGTAGGAGGAAAATATATTGTACTGAAAATAATGTTTTTTGATTTTTCAAAAATAATTTCAATTGATATGTTGTCATAATAGTTATTTGATATGGTAGATAGAATATTAAATTGATAATGTTCACGTATATAGATTAAAACACCACCTCCATTTTTATGTTTACGATTTGAACATATATGGTTATAACCAGGAATATTAAAAATGAAAATATTATTATCACTCAACCATGTTTCAGTAATTGAAACTATATCAAAATGATCATCAAACGTATTCAAAAACATAATTAATTTATCAACATTTTTTTTTAAACTCCTAATATTGATGTTAATAATATTAAAATTAAATAAATTATTTTTATTAGAATTCAACTTCCATTCATTTGAGGTGTAATAATTGGATTCATTGAGAAAATTAAAATTACAATTTGAGAAATTATTATTATTAAAACTATCATTATTGGAACTAAAATTGTTAATTTGATCAACATTAAATTGCGGATAGATTTCATTCAAGTTCATATAGTACAAATATTAAAAAGTTAAAATTGAATAAGATAATATAAAAGATTAAAGATATAGATAAAAAATATATGTAAATACTAATTATAATAAAATGTTAAAAATAGAATGTAATATGAAATTAGAACAAACGACAACGAAAAATAAATACAAAATAAAATATTTATATATCAGAGAATTTATTTATATCTGTTATTTTTACTGGAGACGAATCTTCGTTTTTTATAATAAAAGTTATTCCATTTATAGTCCAACAATGTAATATCACTTTATCTTTTCGAAGTTGTCGAGCTTTGTAGAAAATATCAGAATTAAATTGTGTTAGATGTTCATTTATATATGTATCAGTGCCTTTTAATTTTTTAGAATTTTTAATAATTTCAAATTTAGTAGAGTTATGGTGTAGTTTGACTAAAATTTTATTATGTTTATTCTTGTTGTTTTTTAATTTATGTATCTTAACAATGTCATACGGTTGTATAATTATATCTAATTTTTCCTTTGCAAATGTGATGAAAGATGGTGCTAGATTACGTTGAGTTAAATCAAAATTCAATTTAGGATCAGATATAATAATATTATTTTGTTTTGAAAATTGTTCAAGGTTATTAATTTTTCGTTCTAACTCAATAATTGTTTTATCTTTATTATTTACAACTGCAGTTAGTTCATCAACTTTATTTACTAATTCAGATACAACTGTACGCAGTTCTTGAATAGAGTTTTTTAATTCATTAATATCTTGTTTTTGCGTCATAATGTCACTGAAAATATATAAATATATATAATTATAAAATTAATCAATACAATACTTATCCTAAAAAGATAATGAAATATAATGAAATTTACATCTACATATAAACATATAAATATATATGCAACAAATTAAATAAATAATATAAATAGGCACATATATGAAATGTATGATGTACAAAATATAAAATAGAAATAAATCTATTCAAGAAAATTGTATAGAATGTAAAATCATATATTGGAAATAATATTGTTATGTAATCAAATTTAAAATATAAACTTTAATGAACACAAAAAAAATGTATTTATTTAAATCATTATCAAAGTAAAATGAAATACACAGCAAATCAATTAAGTCTTTAATATCAATAGTGAATGAAATTTATATATAATATAAATAAATATATTTATATAGTGAAAAAACTCAAGAAAAACTGTATTAGAATATGTATGTGACTAATGATAACCATGTATATATATACATCAATATGTAATACCAAAATAAATAAATTATATATAATGTTTATTATTAATATATAATACCTAATAGATACATATATATATGAAATTAAATTATTTACATCTATATATAATACTAACATAAATAAATTCTACAAATCATTTAAATTGTTTCTATATTACATACAATAAATATATATATGAAAATTCAATTCAATAGAAGTTATATAAAATTATTTTAAATTAAATTATTTTCATCTATATATAATACTATAATAAATAAATTCTACAAATTATTTATTATTTCTATAATACATATAATAAATATATATGAAATTAAATTCAATAGAAGATATATAATAAATGTATATAAAACTAAAATGTACATAAAAAAGTATAAAGCAATTGAAGAAAAACAAACAGAAAATCACTGATGCATGAAATATTATATAGAAAAATGTCAATACAAAATTAATAACTATAGAAAAAGCAATCAAATAAGGTGTAAATAAATATATATCAATAAAATAAATATATTAATGTAAAGTTAATAAATTAAGTTTAAATAATATATGAATTATAAATATGTATTACTTATCTGAATAATGATATTACTTGAATGTTTATTACGTCTTATAATAAAATATATGTAAACAGGAAGTGATATATATATACATCTGTATTATATATTCCTTCTATTTTTATTATATCTGATATCATCTTTACGTTTTATTCTTATTATTATTCTAATACATTTACTATAGAACCCATTACAATATTATCTTCAAATAAGGATTCATATATTCTTGATATATTCAATCTTTCCCTAAATAATGGTTTTTTCCTACTTAGCTCAATCATGATATAATTTCTCCGATGTTAAAATACCTTATTTATTCAATAACATTCAATTTATTACCCTTTTTCATAACATCGGTTCCCTGAAAATATTGGAATGTCATGTTGCAATATAATTTAATAGATTTATTGCACACAAAAATAAGTTACATTACACATTTAAGAATTAATTGAGACGAGATAACTCCAATAAATATGCGCTACATTAAATACTCAAATAAATATTCCAAGAGTATTATCAATCCTATATCCTTACATATCCTATATATTATATTATTGAATTTCTCATTTATTCTATTTCATATGCCATTAAATTCGTATATCAATCCTAGAAAAAAAATATCTTCTTGGAAGCCTACTAAAATATTATCTTCCTTTATTTTAAATCGATTATAATTAGTGAAATTTTCAATATATCTACCCAATATCCCCTTTCATTAAATTTATCTCCAGATACCTATTCCCTGCCACCTCCTACTCTCATTATATATACATATAATGCTTGTACATGATATTAATCCCTTATATAAATTATCACATATATATATGTGAATGCTATTCGACTATAGTCATTCTTGTCTTACTATTCCAATATACTATCAGATAACTTCCAATTATCTAACTATGCATAACTTAATAGATAATGGCTTATATATACGTTATTTTTGTGTATAAATAAACATTCAATCAATCAATATAACATTATAATTCTGAATCATCAATATCTCTAAATCATCTCTCTTCGATAGCTAATTCAACTGTCGCTTTTTATTGAAAATATAACTGACATTTTATTTCACATTTAAAATGTAATCGTTAACCCTAAAAATGTCCTTTTTAATCGTAACCCGCTGAAACTATATGAAAATCTACACTTTTATATCACATATAATATATTTATGAACTATAAAAATCAATAAAACAAAATACATTATAATAAAATGATATCAGAATTTATTTTATGAAGAGAACAAAATAATTATGTAATAGCTGGACAAAATAATTTAAAATTAAATGATTTTGACAAATCTACAATACAAAAGAAATTAAAATTAAAAATATATATTTTATAAATACCTGGTATTCATCAAATGAAATATCAATAATATATAAAATAATGTGTTAATTTATAAATTTTAAATGTATATTTTTGAATGAAATAGTAATGTACAAAAACACGACTGTTCACTTCGGCTTTCAAAATTCAACTAAATATATATATATATATATATATATATTCCTTATACATGATAATACTCCCTTATATCAATTATCACATATATGTGAATGCATGGTTGGCAGAAGTAGGGGTTTTTGTGTTTTTGAGTTATTTGATTTTTGGGTTTCACTTTTTGATAATTTTAGGGGTTTTTGGGGTTTTTGGGTTTTTTGGGGGTTTTTCATTTTTGTTGTCATTATTATTTCTGGGTTTTAATATATAATTAATTATTATTATTTAATTATCACATTTTAATTAATTTATAAGTAAGTTAATAATGATATACATATATATATATATACTTTTTGATTCTATACTTTCTTTCATTCCTCAAATTATTGACATCACTAAATCTGCAAATCATCATCTATTTAGAATTAGAAAAATACGAAAACAATTACTTTATCTCTTACTAAAACTCTAATTAATTCCCTTGTTCTCTCACGTATAGATTACTGTTCCTCAATCCTTAGCAATCTTCCATTATACTTTCTCTCCCCCCATAATCGAGTTATTCATTCATCAATCCGTACAACATATAACTTACTTATTCGAGATCATACCTCTACTTCCTCATACCAACACTTACCTCCATGGTTCCCATTTAACAAATGATCTAATTATCGTATACTATATATTCTCCATTCCTCAATATACTCAATATACAGATCTCTTAAGAGCTCTTCGAATTGCCCCTCATATATGTCTGCTTATCTAGTACAAAGATCTTCCCTTCCATCTATTAGAAACATTGAATATAATTTGCTATCTACCCCAATTCTCCATCCCTCAATAATGAATACTCGGGCACTGAGTTATATTTGTCAAAAACTATGGAATTCAATCCCACACTATATTAGATCCATAAAATAGCATAACACATAAATGAAAGATATACAATAATTTATATCAGGTGGCAACCTGTAATACAAATATTGTTTTTCATTATTATTTATTTATTAATTTACATACGGTTTATTCTATTTTATTTAATAATATTATCAGTATTTATTGTTTTACCTAATCTATTATTTGTATTCTATATATACACTTTTGAGAAATAAATTATGATTTATTTAAGTGTTTAAATAAACTTTCAATCAATCAATCAATATATATATATATATATATATATATATATATAATTATAATGAGGAGTCTATTTATATCTACTATTATTATATTTGATTTAATAAATAAATATTATTATTAAGTGTATAAATATAATTATATTTCAAATATATATTAATTATTTATATTTATTTAAAATATAAACCATTTATTAGAATACTTGACATTTTACAATTTAAAATGTCATTAACCTTTATAGTATTATATTAATATATATTACAACACTATTATAGTATTTAATTTATATAATATATATATTTTTTTTAAATATTTTTTCTTGATTTTTTTATTTTTAAATTTAAGATAAAGAAAAACACCCAAAACCCTAGAAACACCCAAAAACCCACCAAAAACCCAATAGCTCAAAAACCTCTTATATATTTCTTAGATTTTTGGGGTTTTTGCCGACCCTGTGTGAATGAAATTCAAAAATAGACATTATTGTCTTACTATTCCAATGTATTATCAGATAATTTCCAATTATCTAATTATGCTTTAATTAATACCCAGGAAAACATACTTTTTCTATCCGTATTAGATCCGGATTGAATTTGGATTAATTTCGGATCAAGATAAATGTATCCAGATCCTGATTTATTCCGGATTAAATTTGAATCATAGGATCCAAAAATATAATTTTATATAAAAATTAATTATTTGTATAATATACAAAGTTTGCTGTTTTATAAATGAAGAATATTATATATTTAATATATTAAATATACGAATATATATTATATTTGAGATTATATAATCTCAAATTTGTTTAATAATTATTAGATACGGATTAGATCCAGATTGGATTCGAATAAAATATCGGATTTAAACTGGCATTTGATTCAAATTCAATACGGATTCGATTCGAATTAAGTGATACGGATTAAATTTGGATTGTTCAAGACGGATTAAATCCGGATTAAGTGATACGGATTTAACTTGGATTGTTCAATACGGATTAAATCCGGATTATGTAATCCGGATTGAATTTGAATTGTTCAATATGGATTCAATCCTGATTATGTAATCAGCATTTAATTTGGATTGTACTATATGGATTCAATCCAGATTAAGTGATACGGATTTAATTTTGATTGTTCAATACGAATTGTCAAATTGTATACATTATATATATATATCCAGAAAACATCAATAGCCTCATAATAGCATTATAACAGAATATGTAATAGCCTCAAATGTTTATAGGTTTTTATAGCCTATTGTGCTATTATGCAGCTATTTTAATAATATCAACATAATATCAGCATACTATACTTTTAAAATGAATAGAAGCATAATAATAGAATAATAGACTTTAAATAACAACATAACAGCATCATAATAACATGGCAAATTAATAGCAGCTTAATAAACATTTAATGGCAACATAATAGCAGCATAATAGCACAATGTAAATATTTTAGGCTATTAATTATTCTGTTATGTTGCTATTATGAGGCTATTACTGTATACTTTTAAAGATGTATACAAAAAGTATTTAAATATTAATATATTAAATATTTATTTATAAATATTTCCAATTATTTAATTATTTATTATTTTATTAAATTTAAGTAAATCTATTGAATCTAAATTAATTAAAATAAATAAAAAACATTGAATATTTTTTGATAAATTTATCATATTAAAAAAATGTTTTTTTTTAAAAACAATTTATTTAACCTATATATAACAATGTATAACTATAATATAAATTTAAAATACAATATATTTATAAATACTTATAAAATAATTAAGATCATATAAGTTTTTAGGGATCATACTTATATATGAGGGTATATATAGGGGATATATCATACATGTAACATAAGTGTAATATTATAAATCTATATAAAAAGCCAACCAAAATCTGATATAAAATCAATATATAGATTGCTTCTAGCCATAATATAGAAAACAATATAATATATATTAGCATTATAAATTAATGATTTTGTTGTTATAATTACAGTAATAAAATGTTTATTATCCAGGAAATCCAAATTAATCCGGATCAAAGTATCCTAAATACTCGACTTTGATCCGGATCTATAATTCGGATTGAATCCGGATTAATATTGGATTGTGTTTCCTGGGTAGATAATGGCTTATATCTAATATTTTACTTCTAAATCATTAATATCCGCTTTCTTCTATAACTATCGAGGTTTCACTTCAATTATAACTGAGGGTTACCCCACTATTTATAGCATTGGAATACATATGATAAGTAGAAATATACCAAAATCTCATCATATACAAATGATCAATATGTAGTTTAATTATAATGTTATTAAATACAACTTTCATTTGTAATATATAACATACTTTATATACTTTATTATTTAGAAATCAATAAATGTATACAAGATACTACCTTATGTTCAAATGTACGGAATTCTTATTGCGTAAAGATGAGTACAAGTTACAAATGTAAATGTAATAATGGATATGAATGGAGAGGAAGAGTGTGTATAGGTTACAATGTATTAACATATTTATATTATATATTACATAATATTTGTTAAATAATTTAATAATATGATATATATCGATCATTTTAAATGTTTCTCAAGTTTGTATGTTTTAATAAATATTAACTTTTTCAATTTATATATATATTATTATTATTATTATCAGATTTAGGTTTGCACCAGGGTTTTTGTAGAAGCTAAAGCTTATCGAGACAATTACCCTTAATTTTAAAGCAAGTTCAAAAAAAAACTAAATAAATAAAATATTATAAAATATTAGATGACTTCCTGTTTACATAGATACAATACAATGAATAAAATAGAAAAATAATATAAATTGTTTGAACTTGCCATAAAATTATGTAATCATCATTTAATTATTTATAAATAAATAACTAAAATAAATAATAAGTACTATAAAATAATACACTAAACAAAAATATAGATGTATTAGTATAAAAGAAGAAAAAAATGAAGTAAAATGAAGTAAAACTGAATAAAACTGAATAAAACATAATAAAAAGAATATCTAGAAAGATGGTAAGAACTGTATGTAACATTTTTTTTTTTTTTTTTTTTTTTTCAGTAAATAAGTTTTAGGAATTTTTTTGTAATACTTTATAATAATGTAAAGAATGTAAAATATTTGTTCAAACTGAAATGTTAGTTTAATTACTAATTTTTATATAAGTGTCAATAAAGAGAAATAAAACAAAGAAGTATAATCAAGTATACAAGAAAAAGATTCAATACAAAATGTTTATGTAATTAAAAATAAAGTCAAATAATATTATTAGTCAGAGGGAAATAAAAAATACTAAAGAAAATACTAAAGAAAAAAGAAATACCTAACAGTTTTTTTTAATTTTATTATTTTTATATAAACGTCAATTAAAAAGAAAGAAAACATGAAAGTAAATTCAAATATAAAATGCAAAAATTCAGTAAAATAATATTATTAATGTCGGGGAAATAAAATATTGTAAAGTAAAACACTCAAAAGTATTAATTTTTTTTTAATTTTTACATAAACGTCAATAAATTAAAATAAGAATAAAATGTGGATCTTAGTATATAATACAATATTAGATAAAAGACATGATAAAATATATAAAATTAGAAAAATGAGATTTAGATTATAAGTATACTGAGTAAGAAGATAACAAATGTGTATACATACGTTTCCTGAATAATTTATAATTTGAAATATTTTTTAAAATATTATCAAGCTTATTCCAGGTAATTGGTCCAATGTATATTAATGTTCTTCTGCATAGTTCTTTTTTGAAATTAATAATTGAGAAATTAGTTATGCTCCTAGTGTTGTGATATGATGAAGTTACAGAAAAAAATGCATTTGTTATAACAGGATGAAGATCATTGAAAATTTTAAACATAAATTCACATGTACTTATATATGTAATTTCATTTATTTTTAATAAAGAATTATCAATAAATAGTCCATTAGTATGATGTAAAAAATGTTTTTTACATATAATTCTTATCATTCGCTTTTGAAGAATATATATGCATGATACATTAGATTTATATGTATTTCCCCAAAATATGTTACAATACTTTATATGAGGCAAGAATATGGAATTATATATATGAAGTAATGCTTTTTTATTTATAAATTTGGAAATAATGTTGGTAATCCATATGATTTTTTTTAGTTTTGATTTTAAAAACAAGATATGTTGTTTCCAGTTTAATATATCGTCTATAATTACGCCTAAAAATTTATGAAATGTAACTCTTTCAATATTTCTGTTATTTAAATTTATATTTATAATAGTTCTTGAATTAATAGACATAAAGCAAGTTTTATTTAAATTTAATGATAACCTATTATATATTAATCATTTATTAATATTTTTTAATTCAGTTTGACAAATATAATTAAGTAATTCGGCTGATGTATTTTCAAAATATAAAGTAGTATCATCTGCGAACATGGTAAACTTACATAAAGAAGATGATTTTGTAATATCATTAATATAAATTAAAAATAAAATGGGTCCTAGGATGGTGCCTTGGGGTACACCCGTTATGACTTTTAGTTTATCTGAAATTACATCATTATATATACACTGTTGATATCTATTTGTTAAATAGCTCATTATCCAGTTAAGTGCAATGCCTCGTACTCCAATATTTTTTAATTTAAAAAGTAATATTCTGTGATTAACTGTGTCAAATGCTTTTTTTAAATCAATAAAGATTATAGCGCCAACATTGTTATTATTAAAACAGGTACTGATTTGTGACTGGAGGTTAAATATTGCATGTGATCTACTGTATCCTTTCCTAAAACCAAATTGAGAAGGAGATAATATATTAAAAGATGATAAAAAACTATAAAAGCGAGAATAAAATATTTTTTCTAAAATCTTTGCGAATTGACAGGTGAGAGAAATTGGACGATAGTTATTAAAAAATGTATCATCACCAGTTTTGTGTAAATGGATAATATTTGATAATTTTAAGAAATCCGGTACAACGCCTGATTCAAAAGATAAATTTACAAGAAAAACAAATGGATAAACCAATACAGGAAAAATACATTTAAGTAACTGCATGGATATGCCATAATGATCTCTTGATTTTTTTGGTTTGAATTCATTTAATACTTTAATAATTTCATCTGAACTTACTGGTGTTAAAACAAAACTATGTATATTAGGTTCAGGTAAAAAGAATTTAAAGTCATCATCATTACAATTATTTATATTATTATCTAAATTAGAACCAATGTCTCTAAAAAAAGAATTAAATTCATTAGCAATTTGTTTGGAATCAACAATATTCACATTATTTACATTAAAATTGTCAGGTAGTTGTTTGAATTTTTTTTTAACATTAAGTAAATTATTTAGTACATTCCATGTATTTTTTGTATCAGAGCAATTTTTTAACAGATTTGAATAATACTTTTTCTTAGCTTCTCGAACTAAATATGTTGTATTATTTTTAAAAATTTTGTAAATAAATAAGTCATTTTCAGATTTAGATATTTTATATTTTTTATATAATATCTGTTTTTTTCTACAAGCCTTTTTAAGATCTCGAGTATTCCATGGAATGAGTTTATTTTTGTGGGAGGCTTTATTAATTTTTGGACAGTATCTATCAAAATTTAAGATAAAGTATTCCAAGAATAAATTCCAAGATTTTTCTGTATCGTTAGATTTTATGAATTCCCAGTTTGTTTTTTTTTTAAATTTCAAACAGATTAAACATGGTTCTATCATTAATTTGATTTTGTTTGATTTTAGTAGATTTAACTTTATCTTGAGGTTTGGTAGACAATTGTAAATTTAAAACAATTGGAAAATGGTCAGATATATCTGAAATAATTATTCCTGAAAATCTTTTCATATTAAGATTAAAATTTGTAAATATATTATCAATTATAGATGAAGAATTATGTTTAGTGTCGAATCTAGTTGTACGATTAATTAGATGGGAACAACCTAGTGAAATAATCGTATCAAAAAAGGTATTAGCCACTTTATTTGTATTTATATGCACTAGATCAATATTAAAGTCACCACAGATAATCATTTTTTTATCATTACTAACATGTTGCTGAAAATTATTTTTCAAGAAATCAATAAATGTAGAGTGAGCTATTTTTTCTAAAGTAGGAGGAAAATATATTGTACTGAAAATAATGTTTTTTGATTTTTCAAAAATAATTTCAATTGATATGTTGTCATAATAGTTATTTGATATGGTAGATAGAATATTAAATTGATAATGTTCACGTATATAGATTAAAACACCACCTCCATTTTTATGTTTACGATTTGAACATATATGGTTATAACCAGGAATATTAAAAATGAAAATATTATTATCACTCAACCATGTTTCAGTAATTGAAACTATATCAAAATGATCATCAAACGTATTCAAAAACATAATTAATTTATCAACATTTTTTTTTAAACTCCTAATATTGATGTTAATAATATTAAAATTAAATAAATTATTTTTATTAGAATTCAACTTCCATTCATTTGAGGTGTAATAATTGGATTCATTGAGAAAATTAAAATTACAATTTGAGAAATTATTATTATTAAAACTATCATTATTGGAACTAAAATTGTTAATTTGATCAACATTAAATTGCGGATAGATTTCATTCAAGTTCATATAGTACAAATATTAAAAAGTTAAAATTGAATAAGATAATATAAAAGATTAAAGATATAGATAAAAAATATATGTAAATACTAATTATAATAAAATGTTAAAAATAGAATGTAATATGAAATTAGAACAAACGACAACGAAAAATAAATACAAAATAAAATATTTATATATCAGAGAATTTATTTATATCTGTTATTTTTACTGGAGACGAATCTTCGTTTTTTATAATAAAAGTTATTCCATTTATAGTCCAACAATGTAATATCACTTTATCTTTTCGAAGTTGTCGAGCTTTGTAGAAAATATCAGAATTAAATTGTGTTAGATGTTCATTTATATATGTATCAGTGCCTTTTAATTGTTTAGAATTTTTAATAATTTCAAATTTAGTAGAGTTATGGTGTAGTTTGACTAAAATTTTATTATGTTTATTCTTGTTGTTTTTTAATTTATCTTAACAATGTCATACGGTTGTATAATTATATCTAATTTTTCCTTTGCAAATGTGATGAAAGATGGTGCTAGATTACGTTGAGTTAAATCAAAATTCAATTTAGGATCAGATATAATAATATTATTTTGTTTTGAAAATTGTTCAAGGTTATTAATTTTTTGTTCTAACTCAATAATTGTTTTATCTTTATTATTTACAACTGCAGTTAGTTCATCAACTTTATTTACTAATTCAGATACAACTGTACGCAGTTCTTGAATAGAGTTTTTTAATTCATTAATATCTTGTTTTTGCGTCATAATGTCACTGAAAATATATAAATATATATAATTATAAAATTAATCAATACAATACTTATCCTAAAAAGATAATGAAATATAATGAAATGTACATCTACATATAAATATATATGCAACAAATTAAATAAATAATATAAATAGGCACATATATGAAATGTATGATGTACAAAATATAAAATAGAAATAAATCTATTCAAGAAAATTGTATAGAATGTAAAATCATATATTGGAAATAATATTGTTATGTAATCAAATTTAAAATATAAACTTTAATGAACACAAAAAAAATGTATTTATTTAAATCATTATCAAAGTAAAATGAAATACACAGCAAATCAATTAAGTCTTTAATATCAATAGTGAATGAAATTTATATATAATATAAATAAATATATTTATATAGTGAAAAAACTCAAGAAAAACTGTATTAGAATATGTATGTGACTAATGATAACCATGTATATATATACATCAATATGTAATACCAAAATAAATAAATTATATATAATGTTTATTATTAATATATAATACCTAATAGATACATATATATATGAAATTAAATTATTTACATCTATATATAATACTAACATAAATAAATTCTACAAATCATTTAAATTGTTTCTATATTACATACAATAAATATATATATGAAAATTCAATTCAATAGAAGATATATAAAATTATTTTAAATTAAATTATTTGCATCTATATATAATACTATAATAAATAAATTCTACAAATTATTTATTATTTCTATAATACATATAATAAATATATATGAAATTAAATTCAATAGAAGATATATAATAAATGTATATAAAACTAAAATGTACATACAAAAGTATAAAGCAATTGAAGAAAAACAAACAGAAAATCACTGATGCATGAAATATTATATAGAAAAATGTCAATACAAAATTAATAACTATAGAAAAAGCAATCAAATAAGGTGTAAATAAATATATATCAATAAAATAAATATATTAATGTAAAGTTAATAAATTAAGTTTAAATAATATATGAATTATAAATATGTATTACTTATCTGAATAATGATATTACTTGAAAGTTTATTACGTCTTATAATAAAATATATGTAAACAGGAAGTGATATATATATACATCTGTATTATATATTCCTTCTATTTTTATTATATCTGATATCATCTTTACGTTTTATTCTTATTATTATTCTAATACATTTACTATAGAACCCATTACAATATTATCTTCAAATAAGGATTCATATATTCTTGATATATTCAATCTCTCCCTAAATAATGGTTTTTTCCTACTTAGCTCAATCATGATATAATTTCTCCGATGTTAAAATACCTTATTTATTCAATAACATTCAATTTATTACCCTTTTTCATAACATCGGTTCCCTGAAAATATTGGAATGTCATGTTGCAATATAATTTAATAGAATTATTGCACACAAAAATAAGTTACATTACATATTTAAGAATTAATTGAGACGAGATAACTCCAATACATATGCGCTACATTAAATACTCAAATAAATATTCCAAGAGTATTATCAATCCTATATCCTTACATATCCTATATATTATATTATTGAATTTCTCATTTATTCTATTTCATATGCCATTAAATTCGTATATCAATCCTAGAAAAAAAATATCTTCTTGGAAGCCTACTAAAATATTATCTTCCTTTATTTTAAATCGATTATAATTAGTGAAATTTTCAATATATCTACCCAATATCCCCTTTTATTAAATTTATCTCCAGATACCTATTCCCTGCCACCTCCTACTCTCATTATATATACATATAATGCTTGTACATGATATTAATCCCTTATATAAATTATCACATATATATATGTGAATGCCATTCGACTATAGTCATTCTTGTCTTACTATTCCAATATACTATCAGATAACTTCCAATTATCTAACTATGCATAACTTAATAGATAATGGCTATATATACGTTATTTTTGTGTATAAATAAACACTCAATCAATCAATATAACATTTTAATTCTGAATCATCAATATCTCTAAATCATCTCTCTTCGATAGCTAATTCAACTGTCGCTTTTTATTGAAAATATAACTGACATTTTATTTCACATTTAAAATGTAATCGTTAACCCTAAACATGTCCTTTTTAATCGTAACCCGCTGAAACTATATGAAAATCTACACTTTTATATCACATATAATATATTTATGAACTATAAAAATCAATAAAACAAAATACATTATAATAAAATGATATCAGAAATTATTTTATGAAGAGAACAAAATAATTATGTAATAGCTGGACAAAATAAATTAAAATTAAATGATTTTGACAAATCTACAATACAAAAAAAATTAAAATTAAAAATATATATTTTATAAATACCTGGTATTCATCAAATGAAATATAAATAAAATATAAAATAATATGTTAATTTATAAATTTTAAATGTATATTTTTGAATGAAATAGTAATGTACAAAAACACGACTGTTCACTTCGGCTTTCAAAATTCAACTAAATATATATATATATATATATATATATTCCTTATACATGATAATACTTCCTTATATCAATTATAACATATATGTGAATGCATTGTTGGCAGAAGTAGGGGTTTTTGTGTTTTTGGGTCATTGGATTTTTGGGTTTCACTTTTTGATAATTTTAGGGTTTTTAGGGTTTTTGGGTTTTTTGGGGGTTTTTCATTTTTGTTGTCATTATTATTTCTGGGTTTTAGTATATAATTAATTATTATTATTTAATTATCATATTTTAATTAATGTATAAGTAAGTTAATAATGATATACACATATATATATATATATATATACTTTTTGATTCTACTCTTTCCTTCATTCCTCATATTATTGACATCACTAAATCTGCAAATCATCATCTATTTAGAATTAGAAAAATACGAAAACAATTACTGTATCTCTTACTAAAACTCTAGTTAATTCCCGTATTCTCTCACGTATAGATTACTGTTCCTCGATCCTTAGCAATCTTCCATTATACTCTCTCTCCCCCCAAAATCGATTTATTCATTCATCAATCCGTACAACATATAACCTACGTATTCGAGATCATACCTCTATTCCTCATACCAACACTTACCTCCATGGTTCCCATTCAACAAATGATCTAATTATCGTATACTATCTATTGTCCATTCCTCAATATTATCAATATAAAGATTTCTTAATAGCTCTTCGAATTGCCCCTCCAATATGTCTGATTATCTAGTACAAAGATCTTCCCTTCCATCTATTAGAAACATTGAATATAATTTTTTATCTACCCCAATTCTCCATCCCTCAATAATGAATACTCGGGCACTGAGTTATATTTGTCCAAAACTATGGAATTCAATCCCACCCTATATTAGATCCATAAAATAGCATAAAACATAAATGAAAGATATACAATAATTTATATCAGGTGGCAACCTGTAATACAAATATTGTTTGTCATTATTATTTATTTATTAATTTACATACGGTTTATTCTATTTTATTTAATAATATTATCAGTATTTATTGTTTTACCTAATCTATTATTTGTATTCTATATATACACTTTTGAGAAATAAATTATGATTTATTTAAGTGTTTAAATAAACTTTCAATCAATCAATCAATATATATATATATATATATAATTATACTGAGGAGTCTATTTATATCTACTATTATTATATTTGATTTAATAAATAAATATTATTATTAAGTGTATAAATATAATTATATTTCAAATATATATTAATTATTTATATTTATTTAAAATATAAATCATTTATTAGAATACTTGACATTTTACAATTTAAAATGCCATTAACCTTTATAGTATTATATTAATATATATTACAACACTATTATAGTATTTAATTTATATAATATATATATTTTTTTAAAATATTTTTTCTTGATTTTTTTATTTTTAAATTTAAGATAAAGAAAAACACCCAAAACCCTAGAAACACCCAAAAACCCACCAAAAACCCAATAGCTCAAAAACCTCTTATATATTTCTTAGATTTTTGGGGTTTTTGCCGACCCTGTGTGAATGAAATTCAACAATAGACATTATTGTCTTACTATTATAGTATTTAATTTATATAATATATATATTTTTTTTAAATATTTTTTCTTGATTTTTTTATTTTTAAATTTAAGATAAAGAAAAACACCCAAAACCCTAGAAACATCCAAAAACCCACCAAAAATCCAATAGCTCAAAAACCTCTTATATATATCTTAGATTTTTGGGGTTTTTGCCGACCCTGTGTGAATGAAATTCAACAATAGACATTATTGTCTTACTATTCCAATGTATTATCAGATAATTTCCAATTATCTAATTATGCTTTAATTAATACCCAGGAAAACATACTTTTTCTATCCGTATTAGATCCGGATTGAATTTGGATTAATTTCGGATCAAGATAAATGTATCTAGATCCTGATTTATTCCAGATTAAATTTGAATCATAGGATCCAAAAATATAATTTTATATAAAAATTAATTATTATTACAATATACAAAGTTTGTTGTTTTATAAATGAAGATTATTATATATTTAATATATTAAATATACGAATATATATTATATTTGAGATTATATAATCTTAAATTTGTTTAATAATTATTTGATACGGATTAGATCCAGATTTGATTCGAATAAAATGTCGTATTTAAACTGGCATTTTGATTCAAAATCAATACGGATTCGATAAAAATTAAGTGATACGGATTAAATTTGGATTGTTCAATACGGATTAAATCCTGATTATGTAATCCGGATTGAATTTGGATTGTTCAATACGGATTAAATCCGGATTAAGTGATACGGATTTAACTTGGATTGTTCAATACGGATTAAATCCGGATTATGTAATCCGGATTGAATTTGAATTATTCAATCCGGATTATGTAATCAGCATTTAATTTGGATTGTACAATATGGATTCAATCCAGATTAAGTGATACGGATTTAATTTTGATTGTTCAATACGAATTGTCAAATTGTATACATTATATATATATATATATATATATATATATCCAGAAAACATCAATAGCCTCATAATAGCATTATAACAGAATATTTAAGAGCCTCAAATGTTTATATTGTGCTATTATGCAGCTATTTTAATAATAACAACATAATATCAGCATACTATACTTTTAAAATTAATAGAAGCATAATAATAGAATAATAGACTTTAAATAGCAACATAACAGCATCATAATAACATGGCAAATTAATAGCAGCATAATAAACATTTAATGGCAACATAATAGCAGCATAATAGCACAATGTAAATATTTGAGGCTATTAATTATTCTGTTATATTGCTATTATGAGGCTATTACTGTATACTTTTAAAGATGTATACAACAAGTATTTAAATATTAATATATTAAATATTTATTTATAAATATTTCCAATTATTTAATTATTTATTATTTTATTAAATTTAAGTAAATCTATTGAATCTAAATTAATTAAAATAAATAATAAATATTGAATATTTGTTGATAAATTTTTCATATTTAAAAAATGTTTTTTTTTAAAAACAATTTATTTAACCTATATATAACAATGTATAACCATAATATATATTTAAAATACAATATATTTATAAATACTTATAAAATAATTAAGATCATATAAGTATTTAGGGATCATACTTATATATGAGGGTATATATAGTGGATATATCATACATGTAACATAAGTATAATATTATAAATCTATATAAAAAGCCAACATAAATCTGATATAAAATCAATATATAGATTGCTTCTAGCCATAATATAGAAAACAATATAATATAAATTAGCATTATAAATTAATGATTTTGTTGTTATAATTACAGTAATAAAATATTTATTATCCAGGGAATCCAAATTAATCCGAATTAAAGTATCCTAAATACTCGACTTTGATCCGGATCTATAATTCGGATTGAATCCGGATTAATAATGGATTGTGTTTCCTGGGTAGATAATGGCTTATATCTAATATTTTACTTCTAAATCATTAATATCCGCTTTCTTCTATAACTATCGAGGTTTCACTTCAATTATAACTGAGGGTTACCCCACTATTTATAGCATTGGAATACATATGATAAGTAGAAATATACCAAAATCTCATCATATACAAATGATCAATATGTAGTTTAATTATAATGTTATTAAATACAACTTTCATTTGTAATATATAACATACTTTATATACTTTATTATTTAGAAATCAATAAATGTATACAAGATACTACCTTATGTTCAAATGTACGGAATTCTTATTGCGTAAAGATAAGTACAAGTTACAAATGTAAATGTAATTATGGATATGAATGGAGAGGAATAGTGTGTATAGGTTACAATGTATTAAAATATTTATATTATATATTACATAATATTTGTTAAATAATTTAATAATATAATATATATCGATCATTTTAAATGTTTCTCAAGTTTGTATGTTTTAATAAATATTAACTTTTTCAATTTATATATATATATATATATATACATCTGTATTATATATTCCTCCTTTTTTATTATATCTGATATCATCTTTACGTTTTATTCTTATTATTATTCTAATACATTTACTATAGAACCCATTACAATATTATCTTCAAATAAGGTTTCATATATTCTTGATATATTCAATCTTTCCCTAAATAATGGTTTTTTCCTACTTAGCTCAATCATGATATAATTTCTCCGATGTTAAAATACCTTATTTATTCAATAACATTCAATTTATTACCCTTTTTCATAACATCGGTTCCCTGAAATTGTTGGAATGTCATGTTGCAATATAATTTAATAGATTTATTGCACACAAAAATAAGTTCCATTACACATTTAAGAATTAATTGAGACGAGAGAACTCCAATGAATATGCGCTACATTAAATACTCAAATAAATATTCCAAGAGTATTATTTATCCTATATCCTTAAATATCCTATAAATTATATTATTGAATTTCTCATTTATTCTATTTCATATGCCATTAAATTCGTATATCAATCCTAGAAAAAAAATATCTTCTTGGAAGCCTACTAAAATATTTTCTTCCTTTATTTTAAATCGATTATCATTAGTGAAATTTCCAATATATCTACCCAATATCCCCGTTCATTAAATTTGTCTCCAGATACCTATTCCCTGCCACCTCCTACTCTCATTATATATACACATAATGCTTGTACATGATATTAATCCCTTATATAAATTATCACATATATATA
The DNA here is from genome assembly GCA_964019155.1 of Osedax fenrisi. Taxonomy (NCBI): domain Eukaryota; kingdom Metazoa; phylum Annelida; class Polychaeta; order Sabellida; family Siboglinidae; genus Osedax; species Osedax fenrisi. The sequence goes on along the minus strand of OZ025246.1, from coordinate 2,871,075 downwards.
TGTGAATGCCATTCGACTATAGTCATTCTTGTCTTACTATTACAAAATACTATCAGATAACTTCCAATTATCTAACTATGCATAACTTAATAGATCATGGCTATATATACGTTATTTTTGTGTATAAATAAACATTCAATCAATCAATATAACATTATAATTCTGAATCATCAATATATCTAAATCATCTCTCTTCGATAGATAATTCAACTGTCGATTTTTACTGCAATTATAACTGACATTTTATTTCGCATTTAAAATGTAACCTTTAACCCTAAACTCGTCCTTTTTAATCGTAACCCGCTGAAACTATATGCAAATCTACACTTTTATATCACATATAATATATATATGAACTATAAAAATCAATAAAACAAACTATTCTATATATACACTTTTGAGAAATAAATTATGATTTATTTAAGTGTTTAAATAAACTTTCAATCAATCAATCAATATATATATATATATATATATATATATATATATATATATAATTATACTGAGGAGTCTATTAATATCTATTATTATTATATTTGATTTAATAAATACATATTATTATTAAGTGTATAAATATAATTATATTTCAAATATATATTAATTATTTATATTTATTTAAAATATAAATCATTTATTAGAATACTTGACATTTTACAATTTAAAATGTCATTAACCTTTATAGTATTATATTAATATATATTACAACACTATTATAGTATTTAATTTATATAATATATATATTTTTTTTAAATATTTTTTCTTGATTTTTTTATTTTTAAATTTAAGATAAAGAAAAACACCCAAAACCCTAGAAACACCCAAAAACCCACCAAAAACCCAATAGCTCAAAAACCTCTTATATATTTCTTAGATTTTTGGGGTTTTTGCCGACCATGTGTGAATGAAATTCAACAATAGACATTATTGTCTTACTATTCCAATGTATTATCAGATAATTTCCAATTATCTAATTATGCTTTAATTAATACCCAGGAAAACATACTTTTTCTATCCGTATTAGATCCGGATTGAATTTGGATTAAATTTGAATCATAGGATCCAAAAATATAATTTTATATAAAAATTAATTATTATTACAATATACAAAGTTTGCTTTTTATAAATGAAGAATATTATATATTTAATATATTAAATATACGAGTATTTAATATATTTGAGATTATATAATCTCAAATTTGTTTAATAATTATTAGATACGGATTAGATCCAGATTGGATTCGAATAAAATGTCGGATTTAACCTGGCATTTTGATTCAAATTCGATACGGATTCGATCCGAATTAAGTGATACGGATTAAATTTGGATTGTTCAATACGGATTAAATCCGGATTATGTAATCCGGATTGAATTTGGATTGTTCAATACGGATTAAATCCGGATTAAGTGATACGGATTTAACTTGGATTGTTCAATACGGATTAAATCCGGATTATGTAATCCGGATTGAATTTGAATTGTTCAATACGGATTCAATCCGGATTATGTAATCAGCATTTACTTTGGATTGTACAATATGGATTCAATCCAGATTAAGTGATACGGATTTAATTTTGATTGTTCAATACGAATTGTCAAATTGTATACATTATATATATATATATATATATATATATATATATATATCCAGAAAACATCAATAGCCTCATAATAGCATTATAACAGAATATTTAAGAGCCTCAAATGTTTATATTGTGCTATTATGCAGCTATTTTAATAATAACAACATAATATCAGCATACTATACTTTTAAAATTAATAGAAGCATAATAATAGAATAATATACTTTAAATAGCAACATAACAGCATCATAATAACATGGCAAATTAATAGCAGCATAATAAACATTTAATGGCAACATAATAGCAGCATAATAGCACAATGTAAATATTTGAGGCTATTAATTATTCTGTTATGTTGCTATTATGAGGCTATTACTGTATACTTTTAAATATGTATACAACAAGTATTTAAATATTAATATATTAAATATTTATTTATAAATATTTCTAATTATTTAATTATTTATTATTTTATTAAATTTAAGTAAATCTATTGAATCTAAATTAATTAAAATAAATAATAAATATTGAATATTTTTTGATAAATTTATCATATTTAAAAAAATTTTTTTTTTAAAAACAATTTATTTAACCTATATATAACAATGTATAACTATAATATATATTTAAAATACAATATATTTATAAATACTTATAAAATAATTAAGATCATATAAGTATGTAGGGATCATACTTATATATGAGGGTATATATAGGGGATATATCCTACATGTAACATAAGTATAATATTATAAATCTATATAAAAAGCCAACATAAATCTGATATAAAATCAATATATAGATTGCTTTTAGCCATAATATAGAAAACAATATAATATAAATTAGCATTATAAATTAATGATTTTGTTTTTATAATTACAGTAATAAAATGTTTATTATCCAGGGAATCAAAATTAATCCGGATCAAAGTATCCTAAATACTCGACTTTGATCCGGATCTATAATTCGGATTGAATCCGGATTAATATTGGATTGTGTTTCCTGGGTAGATAATGGCTTATATCTAATATTTTATTTCTAAATCATCAATATCCGCTTTCTTCTATAACTATCGAGGTTTCACTTCAATTATAACTGAGGGTTACCCCACTATTTATAGCATTGGAATACATATGATAAGTGAAAATATACCAAAAGCTCATCATATACAAATGATCAATATGTAGTTTAATTATAATGTTTAAAATTTAATTAATAAGTTATTAAATACAACTTTCATTTGTAATATATAACATACTTTATATACTTTATTATTTAGAAATCAATAAATGTATACAAGATACTACCTTATGTTCAAATGTACGGAATTCTTATTGCGTAAATATAAGTACAAGTTACGAATGTAAATGTAATAATGGATATGAAAAGAAAGGAAAAGTGTGTATAGGTTACAATATATTAAAATATTTATATTATATATTACATAATAATTGTTAAATAATTTAATAATATAATATATATCGATCATTTTAAATGTTTCTCAAGTTTGTATGTTTTAATAAATATTAACTTTTTCAATTTATATATATATATATATATATATATATATATATATATATATATATATATACATCTGTATTATATATTCCTTCTATTTTTATTATATCTGATATCATCTTTACGTTTTATTCTTATTATTATTCTAATACATTTACTTTATATAGAACCCATTACAATATTATCTTCAAATAAGGATTCATATATTCTTGATATATTAAATCTTTCCCTAAATAATGGTTTTTTCCTACTTAGCTCAATCATGATATAATTTCTCCGATGTTAAAATACCTTATTTATTCAATAACATTCAATTTATTACCCTTTTTCATAACATCGGTTCCCTGAAAATGTTGGAATGTCATGTTGCAATATAATTTAATAGATTTATTGCACACAAAAATAAGTTACATTACACATTTAAGAATTAATTGAGTCGAGAGAACTCCAATGAATATGCGCTACATTAAATACTCAAATAAATATTCCAAGAGTATTATTTATCCTATATCCTTACATATCCTATATATTATATTATTGAATTTCTCATTTATTCTATTTCATATGCCATTAAATTCGTATATCAATCCTAGAAAAAAAATATCTTCTTGGAAGCCTACTAAAATATTATCTTCCTTTATTTTAAATCGATTATCATTAGTGAAATTTCCAATATATCTACCCAATATCCCCCTTCATTAAATTTGTCTCCAGATACCTATTCCCTGCCACCTCCTACTCTCATTATATATATATAAATATAATGCTTGTACATGATATTACTCCCTTATATAAATTATCACATATATTTGAATGACATTCAACTATAGTCATTATTGTCTTACTATTCCAATATACTATCAGATAACTTCCAATTATCTAACTATGCATAACTCAATAGATCATGGCTATATATACGTTATTTTTGTGTATAAATAAACATTCAATCAATCAATATAACATTATAATTCTGAATCATCAATATATCTAAATCATCTCTCTTCGATAGCTAATTCAACTGTCGCTTTTTACTGCAAATATAACTGACATTTTATTTCACATTTAAAATGTGACCTTTAACCCTAAACTCGTCCTTTTTAATCGTAATCCGCTGAAACTATATGAAAATCTACACTTTTATATAACATATAATATATTTATGAACTATAAAAATCAATAAAACAAAATACATTATAATAAAATTATATCAGAATTTATTTTATGAAGAGAAAAAAATAATCATGTAATAGCCAGACAAAAGAAATTAAAATTAAATGATTTTGACAAATCTACAATACAAAAGAAATTAAAATTAAAAATATATATTTTATAAATACCTGGTATTCATCAAATGAAATATCAATAATATATAAAATAATGTGTTAATTTATAAATTTTAAATGTACATTTTTGAATGAAATAGTAATGTAAAAAAAAACGACTTTTCACTTCGGCTTTCAAAATTCAACTAAATATATATATATATATATATATATATATATATATATATATATATATTCCTTATACATGATAATACTCCCTTATATCAATTTTCACATATATGTGAATGCATGGTTGGCAGAAGTAGGGGTTTTTGTGTTTTTGAGTTATTTGATTTTTGGGTTTCACTTTTTGATAATTTTAGGGGTTTTTGGGGTTTTTGGGTTTTTTGGGGGTTTTTCATTTTTGTTGTCATTATTATTTCTGGGTTTTAATATATAATTAATTATTATTATTTAATTATCACATTTTAATTAATTTATAAGTAAGTTAATAATGATATACATATATATATATACTTTTTGATTCTATACTTTCTTTCATTCCTCATATTATTGACATCACTAAATCTGCAAATCATCATCTATTTAGAATTAGAAAAATACGAAAACAATTACTTTATCTCTTACTAAAACTCTAATTAATTCCCTTGTTCTCTCACGTATAGATTACTGTTCCTCAATCCTTAGCAATCTTCCATTATACTTTCTCTCCCCCCATAATCGAGTTATTCATTCATCAATCCGTACAACATATAACTTACTTATTCGAGATCATACCTCTACTTCCTCATACCAACACTTACCTCCATGGTTCCCATTTAACAAATGATCTAATTATCGTATACTATCTATTCTCCATTCCTCAATATACTCAATATACAGATCTCTTAAGAGCTCTTCGAATTGCCCCTCATATATGTCTGCTTATCTAGTACAAAGATCTTCCCTACCATCTATTAGAAACATTGAATATAATTTGCTATCTACCCCAATTCTCCATCCCTCAATAATGAATACTCGGGCACTGAGTTATATTTGTCAAAAACTATGGAATTCAATCCCACACTATATTAGATCCATAAAATAGCATAACACATAAATGAAAGATATACAATAATTTATATCAGGTGGCAACCTGTAATACAAATATTGTTTTTCATTATTATTTATTTATTAATTTACATACGGTTTATTCTATTTTATTTAATAATATTATCAGTATTTATTGTTTTACCTAATCTATTATTTGTATTCTATATATACACTTTTGAGAAATAAATTATGATTTATTTAAGTGTTTAAATAAACTTTCAATCAATCAATCAATATATATATATATATATATATATATATATATATATATATATAATTATACTGAGGAGTCTATTTATATCTACTATTATTATATTTGATTTAATAAATAAATATTATTATTAAGTGTATAAATATAATTATATTTCAAATATATATTAATTATTTATATTTATTTAAAATATAAACCATTTATTAGAATACTTGACATTTTACAATTTAAAATGTCATTAACCTTTATAGTATTATATTAATATATATTACAACACTATTATAGTATTTAATTTATATAATATATATATTTTTTTTAAATATTTTTTCTTGATTTTTTTATTTTTAAATTTAAGATAAAGAAAAACACCCAAAACCCTAGAAACACTCAAAAACCCACCAAAAACCCAATAGCTCAAAAACCTCTTATATATTTCTTAGATTTTTGGGGTTTTTGCCGACCCTGTGTGAATGAAATTCAACAATAGACATTATTGTCTTACTATTCCAATGTATTATCAGATAATTTCCAATTATCTAATTATGCTTTAATTAATACCCAGGAAAACATACTTTTTCTATCCGTATTAGATCCGGATTGAATTTGGATTAATTTCGGATCAAGATAAATGTATCCAGATCCTGATTTATTCCGGATTAAATTTGAATCATAGGATCCAAAAATATAATTTTATATACAAATTAATTATTTGTATAATATACAAAGTTTGCTGTTTTATAAATGAAGAATATTATATATTTAATATATTAAATATACGAATATATATTATATTTGAGATTATATAATCTCAAATTTGTTTAATAATTATTAGATACGGATTAGATCCAGATTGGATTCGAATAAAATATCGGATTTAAACTGGCATTTGATTCAAATTCAATACGGATTCGATCCGAATTAAGTGATACGGATTAAATTTGGATTGTTCAATACGGATTAAATCCGGATTAAGTGATACGGATTTAACTTGGATTGTTCAATACGGATTAAATCCGGATTATGTAATCCGGATTGAATTTGAATTGTTCAATATGGATTCAATCCTGATTATGTAATCAGCATTTAATTTGGATTGTACTATATGGATTCAATCCAGATTAAGTGATACGGATTTAATTTTTATTGTTCAATACGAATTGTCAAATTGTATACATTATATATATATATATATATATATCCAGAAAACATCAATAGCCTCGTAATAGCATTATAACAGAATATGTAATAGCCTCAAATGTTTATAGGTTTTTATAGCCTATTGTGCTATTATGCAGCTATTTTAATAATATCAACATAATATCAGCATACTATACTTTTAAAATGAATAGAAGCATAATAATAGAATAATAGACTTTAAATAACAACATAACAGCATCATAATAACATGGCAAATTAATAGCAGCATAATACACATTTAATGGCAACATAATAGCAGCATAATAGCACAATGTAAATATTTTAGGCTATTAATTATTCTGTTATGTTGCTATTATGAGGCTATTACTGTATACTTTTAAAGATGTATACAAAAAGTATTTAAATATTAATATATTAAATATTTATTTATAAATATTTCCAATTATTTAATTATTTATTATTTTATTAAATTTAAGTAAATCTATTGAATCTAAATTAATTAAAATAAATAAAAAACATTGAATATTTTTTGATAAATTTATCATATTAAAAAAATGTTTTTTTTAAAAACAATTTATTTAACCTATATATAACTATGTATAACTATAATATAAATTTAAAATACAATATATTTATAAATACTTATAAAATAATTAAGATCATATAAGTTTTTAGGGATCATACTTATATATGAGGGTATATATAGGGGATATATCATACATGTAACATAAGTATAATATTATAAATCTATATAAAAAGCCAACCAAAATCTGATATAAAATCAATATATAGATTGCTTCTAGCCATAATATAGAAAACAATATAATATATATTAGCATTATAAATTAATGATTTTGTTGTTATAATTACAGTAATAAAATGTTTATTATCCAGGAAATCCAAATTATTCCGGATCAAAGTATCCTAAATACTCGACTTTGATCCGGATCTATAATTCGGATTGAATCCGGATTAATATTGGATTGTGTTTCCTGGGTAGATAATGGCTTATATCTAATATTTTACTTCTAAATCATTAATATCCGCTTTCTTCTATAACTATCGAGGTTTCACTTCAATTATAACTGAGGGTTACCCAACTATTTATAGCATTGGAATACATATGATAAGTGTAAATATACCAAAATCTCATCATATACAAATAATCAATATGTAGTTTAATTATAATGTTATTAAATACAACTTTCATTTGTAATATATAACATACTTTATATACTTTATTATTTAGAAATCAATAAATGTATACAAGATACTACCTTATGTTCAAATGTACGGAATTCTTATTGCGTAAAGATAAGTACAAGTTACAAATGTAAATGTAATAATGGATATGAAAAGATAGGAAAAGTGTGTATAGGTTATAATATATTAAAATATTTATATTATATATTACATAATATTTGTTAAATAATTTAATAATATAATATATATCGATCATTTTAAATGTTTCTCAAGTTTGTATATTTTTTAATAAATATTAACTTTTTCAATTTATATATATATATACATCTGTATTATATATTCCTTCTATTTTTATTATATCTGATATCATCTTTACGTTTTATTCTTATTATTATTCTAATACATTTACTATAGAACCCATTACAATATTTTCTTCAAATAAGGATTCATATATTCTTGATGTATTCAATCTTTCCCTAAATAATGGTTTTTTCCTACTTAGCTTAATCATGATATAATTTCTCCGATGTTAAAATACCTTATTTATTCGATTATCATTAGTGAAATTTCCAATATATCTACCCAATATCCCCCTTCATTAAATTTGTCTCCAGATACCTATTCCCTGCCACCTCTTACTCTCATTATATATACATATAATTCTTGTACATGATATTACTCCCTTATATAAATTATCACATATATGTGAATGCCATTCGACTATAGTTATTCTTGTCTTACTATTCCAATATACTATCAGATAACTTCCAATTATCTAACTATGCATAACTCAATAGATCATGGCTTATATATACGTTATTTTTGTGTATAAATAAACATGCAATCAATCAATATAAAATTATAATTCTGAATCATCAATATCTCTAAATCATCTCTCTTCGATAGCTAATTCAACTGTCGCTTTTTACTGCAATTATAACTGACATTTTATTTCGAATTTAAAATGTAACCTTTAACCCTAAACTCGTCCTTTTTAATCGTATCCCGCTGAAACTATATGAAAATCTACACTTTTATATCACATATAATATATGTATGAACTATAAAAATCAATAAAACAAAATTCATTATAATAAAATGATATCAGAATTTATTTTATGAAGAGAAAAAAATAATTATGTAATAACCAGACAAAAGAAATTAAAATTAAATTATTTTGACAAATCTACAATACAAAAGAAATTAAAATTAAAAATATATATTTTATAAATACTTGGTATTCATCAAATGAAATATAAATAAAATATAAAATAATGTGTTAATTTATAAATTTTAAATGTACATTTTGAATGAAATAGTAATGTAAAAAAAAAAGACTGTTCACTTCGGCATTCAAAATTCAACTAAATATATATATATATATATATATATATATATATATATATATATATATATATATTCCTTATACATGATAATATTCCCTTATATCAATTATCACATATATGTAAATGCATGGTTAGCAGAAGTAGGGGTTTTTGGGGTTTTTGGGTTTTTTGGGGGTTTTTCATTTTTGTTGTCATTATTATTTCTGGGTTTTAGTAGGGGACGTGAGGGGGTTGTGGTCGATGGCAATATAACCACAACGGTAATAGATATGAAAATATCTTACATAAACGAACTGTGTATAATGTTAATGTTACCTAATATTTTAAGAAAAATTTAAGAAAAATTAAATATATTGAATAATATTATCGATTATGTAAAAAGTGCATTTTCTGCTATATTATTGTAATAAATAGCGGAGAGTTAATGGTAAATTACAACACAATTAATAACATTTTTATGATAATTTTTTTATAATATTAAACTACTCAATATTCTACATAAAATGAAATAAAAATTAATTAAAAATATTAATTATATAATTGAACAAAGATAACATAACAATACTATATGCTATGAGGGTATTTTGGTCGATATCATGAGGGGGTTTGGGCGATGAATCGACCAATCAACGATAACAAATTTGAATAATTAAATTCTCTAAATAATATACAAATTGCGGTCGTTCCATTGAATGGTATATGATATACATTGATTTATACTATACAATTAATAAATTGTATTAATTATACTATAAAGATTATATACTACAAATATTAGATAGAAATAATAAATTATATATTATATATATATATATATATATATATATATATATATGTGTTATATATACATGTATGTGTTATACTTATTTGTATGTTTTATATATATATATAATATAAAATTATAATGTATATCTTATTTATATATATATACTTATTTGTATGTTTTATATATATATAATATAAAATTATAATTTATATCTTATTTATATATATATATACTTATTTGTATGTTTTATATATATATATATATATATATATATATATATAATATACAATTATAATGTATATCTTATTTTTATATATATATATATATATATATATATATATATATATATATATACTTATTTGTATGTTTTATATATATATATATATATATATAATATAAAATTATAATTTATATCTTATTTATATATATATATACTTATTTGTATGTTTTATATATATATATAAAATTATAATGTATATCTTATATATATATATATATAATAATAATAATAATAATATCAGATTCAGTTGATGACCGAGATCAAAAACCCAGGTATGGTATAGAAGTTCTATTGAACTTATCGAGATACTAACCTGCTCTTGGTAATGAGAGAATTAATACAAAATGAATAAATACAAAATGAATAAATATAAATAAATATTTTACAATTCTATATTGTTCATTCGTGTTCTGTCTCATAAAAAAGCAATACAATAAAATTAAATATATCTCTCAATACCAAGAAATCATCATGTATATAACAATAAAATAATAATAAAATATAATAAAAATATATAATAAAATATTAAAAAATGTAAAAAGATACTAAAATAATAAATAAGTTAAACTATAAAAATCAAAGAAAACTAAAGACCAAAGACTAGAGATACAAATATGTACAATACGAACAATTTAAAAGAGCTAAAAAGAAGAAAAGATGATCATGTAAATAAAATAACAAACAATACAGATAAGGTGTAAGTGATTAAATATAACTATTTAAAAGCATGTTTTTAATATGTATTGTAAAAGTATTCAAATTCGTCAAAGATGATGTGGTTGTATTTAAAGCATTCCATAAATATGCGCCTTTGTAACGAATACTAAATTTATCATGATCAAATCTTATTTTTGCTATTAAGAATGTTCTATTTAACCTAAAAGTATATAGAGAGCAATTATAGGTAAATAACTTACAAATTGAACTATGCAAATAATGATTGTTATATATTCTAAACATATATTTATAAATGGATATATGATATATATATATATACTTATTTGTATATTTTATATATATATATACATATATATATATGATATCATTAACATATTATTGTCCCTATTTTAAATAACCTAATATTAAAACATTAAACACATCAATTCCCACTAACTCAGAATTATTTACAGATTCTAGTTTAATTCTATGTAAATATATTAATAATAATTAGATATATCACACACTTTGTTGTTCCTTGTTGGTCTGATTAAGCATGACTTGACACTATATATACATATATATATATATATATATATATATATAAATATATGATTATTCAGTAATATATAGAACTGAATTAATATAAATGATAATTATTTATTTTCATAAAATATAATTAATTTGTGAAATTATAAATAATAAAATATTCTTTATCAATATTATTAATATTATTAATTATATATAATTATTTTCTTTAAATATACATATAACTATATTAATCAAATTAATGCAACTGGTAGGTTTGTATATTATGCATAATAAATATAATAATTATTAAACAAAATATTATTATAATATATATTATATAAACTATATATTAACTATATACTTTTTTAAATAATTCTAACAAAATTATAATAAATTACTCATAAACTAGTCATATATGTTGAATTTAGTGAAATTGTATATGATACATCGTTTAGCCCACATTATGTAAATATATTTACAATGGAAAAGTATAATTATGTTATATTGTACACTGTTAACCAGAGGATTAATCACAGGATTAATGATTATTAATTATTTATGTATATATATATAACATATATGATTTATTACAATTAATTCCATTTTTATAGTTGTCATATATATATAAATTAATATATTAAACTATTTATATATATAATATGTTTCAAGTTATTTAATAATACATTAAATTCATATATAATTTATCAATTTTAAAAATAAGATTACAAAAATAGCTTTATAAATTGTTCTTAATTATAAATTAATATATTAACTATTTTATTTAATAATACATTAATATATAATGGAATAGTATATAATTAATTGATTTTGAAATATTTAATAAATAATAATACATTCACAAGTGATTTATTAAATAATATTTTCATATATAATTTATTATAATAGTATTACAATATATTCTATAATATATATATATATAGTCTAGACAATATGTAAACTATAGTCTACATTCAACTTATATAATTAATAATAATTAATTTGTTATGTAAACTAGTTATTTAATTATAAATTAATATACTCTTTCAATATTAACAGTAGGATTTAAAAAAAAACAATTATTTATAAATTATTTGTATGAAATAAACATATAGCCACATATATAAAATGAATTGATTTATAAATATTTCAAAAATACTAAAAAATACATAAATATATGAATGATTTATTAAAATATAATTATAATGATTATCCTTATGTATATTATCATATATATAATATAATAAAATGAGGGATTTATTAAAATATTAGAATGAGTATCCCATGTTCATATAAATTATATAATAAAATATATGTGTGATTTATTAAAATATAATTTTATTGATTATCATATGTTCATATATATTATTAAAATAAATGTAATTTTTGTTTATAAATTTATTTAAATTCACAAATTTAATTTAATTCGTGTATAATGCATGGCACTATAATTAGCATAGTTTAAATTAAACATGAATTCATAGTAAGATATGATACAATTATATAATATTTTATTTTATTTTTAATTGTTATATACATTTTTTAGACATAGTATTTATTTATCTTCCACATTTAGCTTATACTGAGATCCTTGATAACAACTGTATAACCCTTTATTTTACCTAATGGAAAATTAATTAGTTATAATATAATAGTTATATTAAATATCGATAAATGCATATATGAATTTAATTTTAATAATATGAAAATATAGTATGTGATAATATTAAATTAACATATACATATTCTATAATAATTTTACAAATATTTTTTTTACATTTTGAGAAATAATGTTATTACACATATTTTATTACATACCTATTAAATATATATATATATATACAATTAAAATGTAATTAAACTATATTCATATTATATATATAATATGATTTATACTAGTAAAATAATTAATAGATATTTGTATATTTAATAAATTTAACATATTTTAATATTGTATGTTAAGTAAAAACCATTTTTATGATAATCTGATAGGTTAGCCCAGGTTTATATTTTCTGAATCGGTTTGAATTAACTATAGGAAATTAAAATTATTATTATATAAATATTCAAACATTATTATAATATAATAATTATTTAATAACAATTATTAATTTAAAATATATTTATAATAAATTTTTTAAATTATTTGTTAAAATAAATTTATATAGGTGTATAATTTAATTATTTCTATTTATGTTAAATTTATAAAATTGACCTATATTTCACATTATGTATAAATAAGTTATTTATAATTAATTATTAAAGTATTTAAATATATACATTTAAATTAAATGTATATCAGATTACATATTTATATTTTAAATAAATATAAAATATTTTAATCTTAATATTGTATAAAGTAAAGTAAAGTTTGAGTAAGTAAAAACCATGTTTACAAGAGGAACATGAATTAGCCCACCTGCAGGATCTGCAGTGCAGGTTGATGATCTCTGAACCAAGTTAACTGTAGAAAATTAAATCATTAGTATTATATAACTATAGTTATATATATATGCATGTATACATATTGTATATTTTGAGAATAATGTTATCAACTATATTTTTTTATAAATAAATGCATTTATATATTATAATTAAATTGTTATTTAAACTATATGTATATTATAATATATGATTTATGCTAGTAAATATATAATTTAATTATTTCTATTAATGATAAATTTATAAAAATTATAAAATGTACCCATATTTCACATTATGTATAAATAATTTATTTATAATTAATTATTAAAGTATTTAAATATATAAATTTTAAATTAAATGTATATCAGATTACATCTTTATATTTTAAATAAATATAATATATTTTAATCTTAATATTGCATGAGTAAGTAAAAACCATTTTTACAAGAGGAACATGAATTAGCCCACATGCAGGATCTGCAGTGCAGGTTGATGATATCTGAACCGAGCTAACTGTAGATAATTACATCATTAGTAGTATATAATCAATGACATATGGTCGTTGATATAACTATAGTTATATGTATATATGCACACATAATATAGACATAGAATAATAATTTAATTTTAATTTATATATATATATATATATTGTCTATTTTGAGAAATAATGTTATCAAATATATTTTTTTATAAATAAATGCATTTATATATTATAATTAAATTGTTATTAAACTACATGTATATTATAATATATGATTTATGCTAGTAAATATATAATTTAATTATTTCTATTCATGTTAAATTTATCAAAGTAATTACATTATTTATCAATTAATTATTTATAAAAAAATACATATAATTCAATTATTATTAAATTTATTTTAATATCATAATATATATATAATATACATTGTATATAATATATATGCATATTATGTGATTTTAATATTTTAAATTAAAAACCTAGTTTACGAGCAGGACATGTATTAGCCAGGTTGATGTTCTCTGAATCGATTTGAGTTAACTATAGAACATTTTTATCATAGAATAATAATGTAATACTAATGTAAATTATTAATTTCAAATATATAAATATATACAAATATATATTGTATATTTTGAGAAACTATTGAATAAATGTTAAATATATTTGTTATAAAATATAATTATATATAATTTAATTTAATTATTTCGTGTCAGATTCTTTATAAATAAGTTATTTATATTAAAAAAAAGTATGTATAATTAAATCTATATTCAATGAATTTTAATATCAGAATACATATTTGTATACATAATGACATTAATATATTATAATATTAATCAATATTGAATGTGTAATGTGTAATAAATAAAAACCATATCTACTCGAACGACTCAAATTGTCCACCTGAAGAATGTTCTCTGAGCTGAGTTAACTATAGGAAATTAAATTATTATTATTATATAAATATGCACAAAATATTATCATAGAATACTATTTGTATTCAAATATATATATATATATATATATATATATATATATATATATATATATATATATATATATATATTAGTTTTTATGGTGTACCCCAATATTCTATTCTTGGACAATTACTTTTTTTCTATATTTATTAATTATATGATATTATGTTCTCCAAAAAATAAATACATATTATTTGCTGATGATACTAATATAATTATTAAATATAAATAATCTAATAATTATAAATTATAATTAGCATGTGATGAACTTTTTCTATGGTATATAGTATATACTATATACCATAGATTAGCATTATATTACCATTATATTACCATTATATAAACTTAATAAATTATCCATAAATAGGGATAAAACGAATTTTATATATGTAATGATAATATTTAATATATGTATAGATTATACACTTTTATCTCAGCTAACTTCTACATAATTTCTTGGAATAAATATGGATACTTGTTTAAATTAGAAATTTATTTAGGTTATATTAAAAATATATTATTGAAAATTGTATGGATTATAAAAAATGTTTCATACTTTGTAAATACATCTACCATGATCAAACTATACTATACTATTCTTTATTTTATACACATTTAATTTACTGTATAGAAATATGGGGTCATCGTATGTATCAAACTTAAATTTCATTTATTTAATTCAAAAATTTATTTTAAACATAATTTTTAATAAACCAAATTATTTTGTTTCTCTATTTAAGGGAAAATATAGGAAACTATAACATTATCTTTATGATATTTGTAAGTACAAGACTTGCATTTACATGTATAAAATATTCTATAAATTGTACCATCCTATTATTTTAAATCATTTTAAATTGAAGTCTACAAAATATTCAATAACAGGAGTTACTGTAATGTTATTCAACCTTATTTTAAATATAATTATATGAATAATACCTTAAGTGATTACTTACAGTCGGACCAAGACTTTGGAATGATTTAAGTATAGATATAAGAAAGTCCTATTCCTTATCATTATTTTGTAAAAATCTTAAAATAAGTATATATAATAGTATTATTATATTATAATACTTAGTCTATTTGACTTTGGAAAATATTTTTTATATACATTTTTATTATATTTATTTGACATTATAAAAAATACTGACTATATTCAATTATGACACTCTAAAAAACTGACTTTATAAAAATTATTATATATAATTTTATGATTTTGTTAGCTTTTATTTTATTTTTAATTACTTCAGGAATATTTAAATTATAAAATTAATTTAAATATAGGCATATGTATATATGTGTATGTATGTATGTGTATATAGTTATATGTAGATGTGTTCTGTGTATATGAATATGTATATATGTGTGTGCGAGTGTGTATATTTGTATATATGTACATTCGAAATTGTTAACCTACATTGTATTGAATATATTTATTTATTTTGTTCTCTTGTTTCTTTTAGTTTTAAATGTTGGCTATCTCCTATTTATTTCCTCTATATTATATTTTAGTTTATGTTATTATAATGCTTGATGTATTTCTTAGATTTTAATTATAATTTTATAATGTATTTATGTTATTATATGTAGTTACATGATTATCATTATCATATTAAATAATAATGTTATACTATTATGACTTACTGGTTACATATATAATATAAAAAAATAAAATATATAATAAAATATTTATTATATATTTTAATTTTTTTTATATTATATATGTAACCAGTAAGTCATAATAGTATACTATAAATATATATAATTATATATATATATATATATATATATATATTATATTATATATAATATAACATTATATATATATACAATTATTATTTATTTCTTACTATTATCTATAATGATACTTATCATGTTAATAAAGGTGTAATTTTCTCGATAAGCAACATTGCTTCTATAATTATAATAGCTTATACGCTGCCATTGCCTAAATATGATAACTTTGATAATAATATATGTAATAGTTATATGATATGTATATTCAATATACTTACATATAAATATAAATTGCTACTAATGTCATAATGCTATATAACTTTCATATTAATAAGATTTAATAAATTATATATATATATATATATATATATATATACATTACATACAAATTATAGCATATATGATATATAATATATAAAAATGTATATATTTAATTTCTTACCGGAGTTATTGATTTCTTATGTATTCATTTATATATCTTCCTAAAGCTCTGTCATAAATACAAGTCATAATATTCTTTATTTAATGTATTATATTTCGTAATTTATATGATTGGTAAACATATATGTACACGCGTAACTATATCAAAAACGTAATACAAAGTAATATAAAGTAATATAAAATCATTATAATAGTTTATATATTGCGTGTGTTGTATATTTTTCATCGAATTATGACGAATATACGAAAAAGTTTATTTTAATGACAAATTTAATGTTTGAGTACATAGGGCGACACCTATTAACACATTCGGAACTATCGCCCAAAACCCCCTCACGTACCATATTTTACTGATATTTACTAGTATTATTAGAATTGATAATACATAAATTTTATATAATGACATACATATCCGAGATAGCTATCTAGTATATTAACATATTTTTAATACGTAATCTAAAATTTAAATACTAATATTTAATATTCACGGAGTACTGACTACTTTGGCGAGGGCTAAATTGTATCGCCCAAAACCCCCTCACGTCCCCTATATAATTAATTATTATTATTTAATTATCACATTTTAATTAATTTATAAGTAAGTTAATAATGATATACATATATATACTTTTTGATTCTACTCCTTAATTCCTCATATTATTGCCATCACTAAATCTGCAAATCATCATCTATTTAGAATTAGAAAAATACGATAAAAAATTACTGTATCTCTTACTAAAACTCTAGTTAATTCCCTTGTTCTCTCATGTATAGATTACTGTTCCTCGATCCTTATCAATCTTCCATTATACTCTCTCCTCCCAAAATCGAGTTATTCATTCATCAATCCGTACAAAATATAACCTACGTATTCGAGACCATACCTATATAGGATATATAGTATATACTTCCTCATACCAACACTTACCTCCATGGTTCCCATTTAACAAATGATCTGATTATCGTATACTATCTATTGTTCATTCCTCAATATACTCAATATACAGAGCTCTTAAGAGCTCTTCGAATTGCCCCTCCTATATGTCTGCTTCTCTAGTACAAAGATCTTCCCTTCCATCTCTTAGAAACTATGAATCCAATTTTCTATCTACCCCAATTCTCCATCCATCAATAATGAATACTCGGGCACTGAGTTATATTTGTCCAAAACTATGGAATTCACTCCCACCCTATATTAGATCCATACAATAGCATAAAACATAAATGAAATATATACAACAATTTATATCAGGTGGCAACCTGTAATACTAATATTGTTTGTCATTATTTATTAATTTACATACGGTTTATTCTATTTTATTTAATAATATTAATAGTATTTATTGTTTTACCTAATATATTATTTGTATTCTATATATTCAATCAATTAATCAATATATATATATTTAGATTTATATATATATATATATATATATATATATATATATATATATATATATATATATATATATATTTATACTGAGGAGTCTATTTATATCTACTATTATTATATGTGATTTAATAAATAAATATTATTATTAAGTGTATAAATATAATTATATTTCAAATATATATTAATTATTTATATTTATTTATAATATAAATCATTTATTATAATACTTGACATTTTACAATTTAAAATGTCATTAACCTTTATAGTATTATATTAATATATATTAAAACACTATTATATTATTTAATTTATATAATATATATATTTTTTTTAATTATTTTTTCTTGATTTTTTCATTTTTAAATTTAAGATAAAGAAAAACACCCAAAACCCTAGAAACACCCAAAAACCCACCAAAAACCCAATAACCCAAAAACCCCTTATATATTTCTTAGATTTTTGGGGTTTTTGCCGACCCTGTGTGAATTAAATTCAACAATATTCATTATTGTTTTACTATTCCAATGTACTATCAGATAATTTCCAATTATCTAATTATGCTTTAATTAATACCCATGAAACACATACTTTTTCAATCTGTATTAGATCCGGATTGAATCTGGATTAATTTCGGATCAAGATAAATGTATCCGGATCCTGATTTAATCCGGATTAAATTTGAATCATAGGATCCAAAAATATAATTTTATATAAAAATTAATTATGTTTACAATATAAAAAGTTTGCTGTTTTATAAATGAAGAATATTATATATTTAATATATTAAATATACGAATATATATTATATTTGAGATTATATAATCTCAAATTTGTTTAATAATTATTAGATATGGATTAGATCCAGATTGGATTCGAATAAAATGTCGGATTAAACCTTGCATTTTGATTCAAATTCAATATTGATTCGATCCGGATTAAGTGATACGGATTAAATTTGGATTGTTCAATACGGATTAAATCCGGATTATGTAATCCGGATTGAATTTGGATTGTTCAATACGGATTAAGTGATACGGATTTAATTTGGATTGTTCAATACGGATTAAATCCGGATTATGCAATCCGGATTGAATTTGAATTTTTCAATACGGATTCAATTCGGATTATGTAATCAGGATTTAATTTGGATTGTCCTATATGTATTCAATCCAGATTAAGTGATACGGATTTAATTTAGATTGTTCAATACGGATTGTCAAATTGTATACATAATATATATATATACATATATATATATATATATATATATATATATATATATATATATCCAGAAAATAGCAATAGCCTCATAATAACATCATAACAGAATATTTAATAGCCTCAAATGTTTACATTGTTCTATTATGCAGCTATTTTAATAATATCAACATAATAGCAGCATACTATACTTTTAAAATTAATAGGAGCATAATAATAGAATTATATACTTTAAATAGCAACATAACAGCATCATAATAGCATGACAAATTAATAGCAGCATAATATACATTTAATGGCAACATAATAACAGCATAATAGCACAATGTAAATATTTGATGCTATTAATTATGCTGTTATGTTGCTATTATAGGGCTATTACTGTATACTTTTAAAGATGTATACAAAAAGTTTTTAAATATTAATATATAAATATATTAAATATATTAAATATTTATTTATAAATATTTCCAATTATTTAGTTATTTATTATTTTATTAAATTTAAGTAAATCTATTGAATCTAAATTAATTAAAATAAATAAAAAATATTAAATATGTTTTGATAAATTTAACATATTAAAAAAATGTTTTTATTTAACCTATATATAACAATGTAATATATAATATATATTTAAAATACAATATATTTATAAATACTTATAAAATAATTAAGATCATATAAGTATTTAGGGATCATACTTATATATGAGGGTACGTATTAGTGATGGAATTTAGGTTTCAGATTCAGTTTCGTTGAAAACATCTAGGTTTCAGTTTCAGTTTCGATTAAATTACACATGTTTCGAAACCGTTTCGAAACTAAATTGAACTATTAACTAAAGTAAGTAAATTAATTAACAAACTATTTATGTTGACTATACAATGTATACATAGTATAGTATACTAAGTAACTCTCTTGGTTTTATTTTTGATAGTAACTTACTATTAGTAAGTCATAGGTGTTTTATCGATTAGATCTCAAGTGTATGGCGATCTTCGTCCTTCAATTTACACAACTTAACAACTATTAGAATTGTTTTACCATATAACATTTCTAAGCTCATATTGAATCCAAGTCCTATCTCGTATTGAGAACTTTAATTCTTTATATCACAGATTTCCTATATTTAATAAATTGCATAAATAGAGTTATACGGAGTTCGGTACGTTTACTATTTCGCATAAAATTATGTGATCATGCTTGCAGTTCCGAAACATTATATGGCATAAAATGGATATCTGGCAGATTTATAAACCCAGATTTTTGTAAAATTCCCATAACTAGCATATAGGCTCCTCTAGTATAGAATATATGCACCTCTAGTGTAGCATATAGGCACTTCTAGTGTAGCATATAGGCACCTCTAGTGTAGCCTATAGGCACCTCTAGTGTAGCATATATGCATATCTAGTGTAACATATAGGCACCTCTAGTGTAGCATATAGGCACCTCTAGTGTAGCATATAGGCACCTCTAGTGTAGCCTATAGGCACCTCTAGTGTATGATATAGGCACCTCTAGTGTAGCATATAGGCCCCTCTAGTGTAGCATATAGGCACCTCTAGTGTAGCATATAGGCACCTCTAGTGTAGCATATAGGCACCTCTAGTGTAGCATATAGGAACCTCTAGTGTAGCATATAGGCACCTCTAATATAGTATATAGGCACCTCTAGTGTAGCATATAGGCACCTCTAGTGTAGCATATAGGCACCTCCTGTGTAGCCTATATACACATCTAGTGTAGCATATAGGCACCTCTAGTGTAGCATATAGGCACCTTTAGTGTAGCCTATAGGCACCTCTACTGTAGCATATAGGCACCTCTAGTGTAGCATATAGGCATCTCTAGTATAGCGTATAGGCACCTCCTGTGTAGCCTATATACACATCTAGTGTAGCATATAGGCACCTCTAGTGTAGCCTATAGGCACCTCTAGTGTAGCATATAGGTACCTTTAGTGTAGCATATAGGCACCTCTAATATAGTATATAGGCACCTCTAGTGTAGCATATAGGCACCTCTAGTGTAGCATATAGGCACCTCTAATATAGTATATAGGCACCTCTAGTGTAGCATATAGGCACCTCTAGTGTAGCATACAGGCCCCTCTAGTTAAGCATATAGGCCCCTCTAGTGTAGCATATAGGCACCTCTAGTGTAGCATATAGGCACCTCTAGTGTAGCCTATAGGCACCTCTAGTATAGCATATATGCACCTCTAGTGTAGCATATAGGCACCTCTAGTGTAGCATATAGGCACCTCTAGTGTAGCATATAGGCACCTCTAGTGTAGCATATAGGCACCTCTAGTGTAGCATATAAGCACCTCTAGTGTAGCATATAGGCACCTCTAGTGTAGCATATAGGCACCTTTAGTGTAGCATATAGGCACCTCTAGTGTAGCATATAGGCACCTCTAGTGTAGCATATAAGCACCTCTAGTGTAGCATATAGGCACCTCTAGTGTAGCATATAGGCACCTTTAGTGTAGCATATAGGCACCTCTAGTGTAGCATATAGGCACCTCTAGTGTAGCATATAGGCACCTCTAGTGTAGCATATAGGCACCTCTAGTGTAGCATATAGGCACCTCTAGTGTAGCATATAGGCACCTTTAGTGTAGCATATAGGCACCTCTAGTGTAGCATATAGGCACCTCTAGTGTAGCATATAGGCACCTCTAGTGTAGCATATAAGCACCTCTAGTATAGCGTATAGGCACCTCCTGTGTAGCCTATATACACATCTAGTGTAGCATATAGGCACCTCTAGTGTAGCATATAGGCCCCTCTAGTGTAGCCTATAGGCACCTCTAGTGTAGCATATAGGCACCTTTAGTGTAGCATATAGGCACCTCTAATATAGTATATAGGCACCTCTAGTGTAGCATATAGGCACCTCTAGTGTAGCATATAGGCCCTCTAGTGTAGCCTATAGGCACCTCTAGTGTAGCATATAGGCACCTCTAATATAGTATATAGGCACTTCTAGTATAGTATATATGCACCTCTAGTGTAGCTATATATATATATATATATATATATATATATATATATATTTATATATATATATATATATATATATATATATGTATGTATGTGTGTGTATATACTACATTCAATGTTACATTGTATACAAGTTTGTTATTTATTATATAGTATTATACTAAGTATGATATAATATAATTAATTGAAATTAATAGTATTATTATATATATATCAAAAAAACATTTAAAAAATAATAATTTTAAAAATATTTAAAAAAAATACCTCTTAAAACAGTATTCATAGATATTATTCATATATATTTGTTAATAGATTTATTTTTCTTCTTTTTATTCATTTATTTTAATATATTTATTTACTCATTGTTTATTTGTTTATAAAAGTATTTTCCCCTACAGTATTAACTTTAAAAAAAAAAAAAAAATCTTTAATTTTTATTATATATAATTTTCATTTTTATTTCGTTTATATAAGGTATTTTTTCTTTTCAGTATTACAATTTTTAATAAAAGTATTCTTCTTCTTTTTATTTATTTATTCATTTATTTTAATATATTTATTACATATTCTTTATTTGTTTATAAAAAGTATTTTCTCCTACAGTATTAATTTTTTTTAAATAATCTCTAATTTTAATTTTTATTATATATAATCTTCATATTTTATTTCGCCTATATAAGGTATTTTTTCTTTTCAGTATTACAATTTTTAATAAATTTATTCTTCTTCTTTTAATTCATTTATTTTAATATATCTATTACACATTGTTTATTTGTTTATAGAAAGTATTTTCCCATACAGTATTAACTTCTTTTTTTTTCAAATAATCTCTAATTTTCATTTTTATTATATATAATCTTCATGTTTTATTTCGATTATATAAGGTATCGTTCTTTTCAGTATTATAATGTATATATATATATATATATAAATAATCATTAATTTAATTATTAATTTAAAAACAAAACAAAATTTAAATCACAAAAAATAATAAAATCAAAAATATTATTTTTGTTTTATGTTAGGTATTCAGTTGCAACTCCATTTTTTATTTTTAACAATTTATATATAATAACCTCATACTTTCTCTCTTTTTAGAGATATTTTAATTTTTTACATTCTTAAATATATTTATATTTTATTTATTTTATGAGAATCTAGACTATCCAAAAATATGATGATTGGGGAAATTCTAGTAAAAACATTAACTTGTTTATTAATGTCCCCATCATTCCTAGCCTGTTGGAGAGGAATGATAAATCTGATTTATTTATTTATTTATATATAAATATATATATATATATATATATATTATAAAATATATATAAATGAATGAATAAATGTGATGAAATAAATCTTGATGAAATTATATATATACTAGCCGTACCCGACCCGGCGTTGCTCGGTTTTGATTATTTTCCTATCTATTATTTATTAATTATAGTTATTCCTGATTTTGCATTGCTTACACGGCATTACTCGGTTTTTGATTTTTCATTATTTACTAACTATAGCTGTAATTGACTCGAAATTTCGCGATTTTTGATTTTTTTAACATAAATATTTATCTAATATAAATATTTAATTTTTGAGAAAAAAAATGCGAGTAAACCTAGAGTTCTATATTAAAAAGTTGTATACGAATTTGGATCAATATAAGCCACTTAACCACGTCAAGGTATCGTATATAAAGTGGATTTTTACTCACTATTAATTAATTTTTACTATGATTCAACATTGAATTATATCCATATTTTATATTGTTTTTAATACATAATTTCCAATATCAATTTTATTTTTAAACCATTCTGTATCTCTAATTTATGATAAATATACTATATTTTATGTTAAAAGTACATTAATTTGCCACTTTGTATTCTCGTAATATTAAAAAATAATTATAATTTATATAATATATATATGTAATATATATGTTTAAATATTTATCAACTATTATGAAAGATTGTGAAAAAACTACAGCCAATCAAATATTTTATAAATGTAATGAGACAGTTTTAATTTTAATTTTGAAATTTAATTTTAATAGACCCACTCGATAATTAACGTAAAATGATATTGGAAATAAATATTAATAAAACCGCAGCCTTAAAGTAGGTTTTACTGGAATTGCAACCTAAAATTTCATGTGTGATATATCTAGCTGGTCCGAACTCTGATTCACTTGTATAATAATGTATGTAATAATTTCAATAAAGTAATATCTATTTTTGTATATATATAGTATATTTTATAATACTTCCTTGTATACCACATTCCTAGTCATTCCATTATTGGCAAGAATATACAGTTGATTTTCATCTCTGGCCCTTGAACATCCGACATATAATTGACCGTGGGAAAAACACTCTGTTTCCAGATCTAATCCTACTACTTTAAAAGACTGTCCTTGAGATTTGTTTATAGTCATGGAAAAGCACATAGTCTTATAGGGAATTGTAGTCGTTTGAAGTTAAAAGGGTAATCGGAAGGTATTAGTGGAATTTTAGGAATCATAACTTGTTCTCCTTTATATTCCCCTGTCAATATTCTTGCTTCTATAATATGGTTTTTAAGATTGGTCACTAAAAGTCTGGACCCATTACAAAGTCTTGGTGGATCTAAATTTCTAAGTAGAATAATTGGAACGCCAACCTTCAATTCTATCATATGATCTGGTAATCCTGGAAGATTAATAGAGTTCAGGAATTCTATTGGGTAATCAACAACTTCATCTTCTTTCACTACTCTATCGATTGACATATATAATTTTGGATCTCCAGGAAATAAATTCAATAAACGTTTATTAATATTACATACATTATTATTTTTGGGGGCAAGTATACATCTTTCGCTAAGCCAATCTTCATCTAAATATTTTTCTAATAAATTTTCATATATTTTTGATATCAATTCATTATGATTTTTTACTATGATTCCACATGGAATTATATCCATATTTTCATTTTTCTTTAATACCCCATTTCCAATATCTAATAGATTTTGTTCAAACGACCCTGTGTCTCTATTTTTTGATAAATATACTCGCATGTTTTTTTTTAAAGTCAATTTTTCTATGTATTTCCATAATATTGATGTTTTTAGGCAGGCATTTATATGATCAGCTTTAGTTCCTCTTCGTACTACAGGTAAAATTTGTCTGAAGTCTCCACTTAGTAATAATGTTATTCCTCCCATTGGTTTTCTATCATTTACTATATCTCTTAACATTCTATCTACTGCCTCAAGAGCATATTTATGTGCCATTGTGCACTCATCCCATACAATGAATTTACAGTTTCTGAATTGTTCTGCCTCTTTTGAATTTCTCGTTATGCTACAAATTGAATTTTCATTTATTTTTATAGGAATTTTAAATGTAGAATGTGCAGTTCTTCCATTTAGTAGTAATGTAGCTGCGATACCCGATGATGCCACAGCCAACTGCTCTGTTCGAGACATTTTATTCTTAGCTAATAATAAATTTATTAAGAAAGTTTTACCAGTTCCAGCTGGAGCATCTAAAAAGAATAATTTCCCTTCTTCATTAATAACACTCTGCAATATATTATTGTATACTATTCTTTGTTCATAATTTAATTTATTCTCATCTATTTGGAGAATCCTATCATAGTTATGTTCATTTGGTATAGAGGATACCATTTCAATATTTACAAATCCATATTTCTGTAAGGAATCTCCTCCCATTCTTTTAACTATTCCTTGCACGCGTGCCAGAGATCCAAGAAATATTTCTTCATTATACTCAATTACTTCTTCGGTATTATTTCTTCTATATTCCAACAAAATATCTTCGTTCATGCATTCTCTATTATTCAACCATAATGATGGTATATCTGTTATTTCGCAGTGACAAATCATCATTGCGAATAGTTCTCTTATTTTCCTAGGAGATCTAGATATAGATGCTTCTTTTAATGTATTATCCCAGTGTTCATCATCTTCTAATAGATCTAACATTGCACATGCCTTCTTATATGTATTACATATTACCCCATTAACTGTTCTAATATCTTCGAATGATACTGGTCCTTTCACATTAGTTAATAATAGCCGAAGATAGAAGCATTCCAGATTCTTCTGATGTACCGTATATAATCTTCCAATGGTAGATGATTTAAATATCCCTTCACTAATTCGATCCCCTTGTAATCTCCTTTTCCATATTCTATTTCCTACTTGCCAAGTATAATATTGCGGGATATCTTGATATAATAAAGTCTTCGCAAAATTACCAATCCCGCATAAATCGAAGAAAGATGTAAGCATTGTCTTCGGAGGTATATTAATCCTTTCCCTAACATTACTCTCGGTAAAATAAATCCTTTGCCCATTCTCTAAATGAATCACTAATTGAATAATGGCCGGGTATCTTTGATGTATTTGAAAATCTAGTATTCTCCATATTGCCTCGTTACTACTTATATATCTAGCTATCTGATATCTTTTTATCTCATCTCATTTATCAGTTTCTTCTAATTCAACTATCGCCATATCTGAACCTTTATGAATGTATTTGCAAATATATTTAATGATTTTACGGAATTGCACATTTCAACATTGATATGTGCATTAAATATTTTAGATAATAATGGGCAATAAGGTACAACCCATCTATTATCTATTTGTATTTCTTTTCCGTGTATCATTTTAGTCACAATTTTTCCGCCATTATTTGCATCCCTTCTTCTATACAATGGATAACCATCTCTATCAGTTTGTGTTTCTCCTATAAAATTATTAGGGAAATTCTTTGAACATTTTCCATTACTCATGCAAGGAGATTTTATATTTAAATATCCACAAGGACCGTGAATCATATTATTCTTTACAGTATTGTATAGTTGTTAATCTTCTATATTTGGAATCTCTGCACTTATTATGCTATCTACTTATTTTAATTTTGTTTCTAACTAATATTTAATAATTCTAACTGTATCCGATGTAGATCTAGCGTTGTTCTTTTTAAGATTTATTCATAAAATATTTGTAAAAATAGAAAAAATAATTTAAAATATTATAAAATATATTTTAAAAAAGTGTCAATAAATATTTTTTTAAATATAAAAAATATTTCAATATATTAGTAACCTAGGCTAGTATACCAGGCTTTGCTAGGTTTTTGATTGTTTGACTATTTATTATTATTGATTATAGCTATTCCTGATTATGCTAAAATATATAATTGCTAAAAAATACAACAAATATTTAAAATATTACAAAATAATTTTTAAAAAAATGTCGAAAACTCAAACCTAAATCCAAATACAAACAGTACATTTATCGGTTTTTGATTGTTTTCCTATTTACAATTTATTAATTAGAGCTGTTCCTGATCCTACATTTCTAGTATATACAATTAAATAAAGTTTATCTAAAATACAAACAAATGTAGAAACATATTTTTTTTAATATTTAAAAAATTAGTGAAAAAATATTTCAAAAAATAAAACAGATATTTCAAATATTCCAAAATATGTTGAAAACCTAAACCCACACCGTTCCAAATCGGAGTTGCTCGGTTTTTTTAAATTATTTTCCTATCTATCATTTATTAATTTATAACTATTCCTGATTTGGAATTATTTGCCGTATCCAACTCTACTTTACTCGTTGTTTGATAGTTTGCCAATCTATTATTTATTAATTATGGCTATATGATTCTGCTTTTCATGTACAATAACATAAATTTTTCATAAAAAAATTCAAACAAATTTAGACAAATATTCGTTTTTAATATCTCAAAAATTAGTGGAAAAATATTTCAAGAATATTTCAAAAAATATTAAAAAAAATACAACACATATTTCCAATATTACAAAATATTACTTACAAAATTCAGAAAACCCAAACCGCACCCTGCGTTGTTCGATTTTTGATTTTTGATTGTTGTTGCCTATCTATTATTTATTAATTATAGCTATTCCTGATTCTGTATTGTTAGTATATAATAAATATTTCCAAATATTACAAAAATATTTTCTATAAATGTTCTACAAATATTTTAAAAAGTATAATATTTATATCTTATAATATTTATATCTTTATTATATAATTATAATATTTTAATTATATCTTTAAATAATATAATAACGATTAGTTGAAAAATATAAAAAAATATTTCAAATTTTTTAAAATATTTTTAAAAATAAAACAAAAAATATAGATAATATTACAAAATATATTTTAAAAAAATTTCAAAAAAATGTTTAAAATTATTTCAAAAAATTTCAAAAATATTTCAAAAAATTTCAAAAATATTTCAAAAAATTTCAAAAATATTTCAAAATTTTCAAAAAAATTTCAACAAATTTCAAAAAAAAATTCAAAAAAATTTTAAAAAAATACTTTGAAAAAAATGTAAAAAAAATCTTTCAAAAAAGCGACGCCGAAGATTTTAGATGACAAAAAATCATTTTAATGGCAAAAAGTCAATTTTTTAGGTTTTTCTGGGTTAGCGGTAAAAAGATTTTTTTAAGATATATACACATACCTACTTACAGTTCTAGAAGCTTCGACGATGCACATACCTAACTGCTAAAACCCAAACAGTTCCAAATCGGCGTTGCTCGGTTTTTTATTATTTGCCTATCTATCATTTATTAATTATAACTATTCCTGATTTGGAATTTCTTGCCGTACCCAACTTTGCTTTACTCGTGGTTTAATAGCTTACCTATCTATTATTTATTATTTATGGCTATTCATGATTCTGCTTTTCATATACAATAACATAAATTGTTGCTAAAATTCAAACAAATTTATACAAATATTAATATCTCAAAAATTAGTGGAAAAATATTTCAAAAATATTTCAAATAATATTTAAAAAAATACAACACTAATATTACAAAATATTACTTAATAAATATCGAAAACCCAAACCGCACCCTGCGTTGGTCGATTTTTGATTGTTTGCCTATCTATTATTTATTAATTATAGCTATTCCTGATTCTGTATTCATAGTATACAACAAATATTTCCAAATATTACAAAATATATTTTTTATAAATGTTCTACAAATATTTTAAAAAGTATAATATTTATATCTTATATTTATATATTTATTATATAATTATAATATTTTAATTATATCTTAAAATAATAATATTTCAACGAATAGTTGAAAAATATAAAAAAATATTTCAAATAATATTTTTTAAAATACAAAAAATATAAATAATATTACAAAATATATTTTAAAAAAATTTCAAAAAAAATTTTAAAAATAATTCAAAAAATTTCAAAAATATTTCAAAAAATGTCAAAAATATTTCAAAAATATTTCAAAAAATTTCCAAAAATTTCAAAAAAAAATCAAAAAAAATTCAAAAAAATACTTCGAAAAAATGTCAAAAAAATATTTCAAAAAAGCGAGGCCGAAGATTTTGGACGACAAAAAATCATTTTAATGGCAAAAAGTCAATTTTTCAGGTTTTTCTGGGGTACGCGGTATAAAATTCAAAAAATTTTCCGGACCAAGACCATACTGTTGCAAATTTATTAAGATCGGGTATAAAATATTTTCGCGACGTACCCCGGTTCTCGAGTTACCTCACCAGATACACACACACACACATATATATATATATAATTAAATAGACTTTCTTTTATATAATAGATATATATATATAATATAAATAACTAATAAACCAAATATAAAATTGTAATAATATATATATATATATATATATATATATATATATATATATATATATATATATTAATAGTAACTTGTAAATATCACTTACGATAAATAAATGCAAATAATATGTATGTAAATATAAATAATCAAGTGTAAAAGTGAATAAAAAAAAGTAGAAATCAAACTGAAAATAGAAAATTTATAAAATTATAGCGTGTGTTTATATATTATATAGATAAGTTTATAATATCACAATATATGATATTTACCAATGACTGTATAAATTAAATAAATGTAAAAATTCCAATTTTTAATGTTGTTAAATAGGCATTATATTACACTGTTAGAAAAAGAGTTTTCTATACCACCGAAAAAGAGTTTTCCGAGTATCCCTGTATTATAACTCTTTTCGAGAATTAAGCAATAGAACATTATTTTGTAAAATAGTATTATAGATATTAATAATAAAACATTATATTAGTAATAAAACATTGCATCAAAAAGAGATTTTTCCTTAATAGCTACTTTATCTATATGTTTTTTAAAATTAATTTCTCTTATATTGTTATGTTTAAATCACTATATTGTTCTACTAAATATATATTAAATATATATATATATATATATATATTAAATATATATATTATATATATAAAGTATTCATATTATGGAAAATATTATTTAACGAACAAATATATTTATAATAATTATTTTAATTCTATTTTTGACTTTAGATATAAATGATTGTAAAAATAGACCCTGTAAAAATGGCGGAAAATGTAATGATCTATTAAATGCCTATACATGTGTTTGTGTTATTGGATATACGGGTATGAATTGTGACTTCAATATTAATGATTGCATTAATATAGTATGTAACAATGGAGGATCTTGCATAGATGACATTAATAAGTACACATGCAAATGTGTACCTGGCTATGGTGGTGAATTATGCGCGTATGGTTAGTATAAATATATCAGTTGTTTTATATTTTATTGAAAAAAGAAAATATACATTTATTTATATACAAATGTATTTTATATTTGTAATGTATAATAAATTGTATACAATTAAGTAACATTTATCTAAAATACAAATAAATGAAGAAACATATTTTTTTTAATATTTAAAAAATTAATCAAAAAATATTTCAAAAAATATATTAAAAAATACAACATAACATATTTCAAATATAACAAAATATGTTGAAAACTCAAACCAAAACCGCCCCAACCCAGCGTTGCTCGTTTTTGATTATTTGCATATCTATCATTTATTAATTATAACTATTCCTGATTTGGGATTTCTTTCGGTACCCAACCGTGCTTTACTCATTGTTTAATAGTTTTCATATCTATTATTTATTAATTATGGATATTCATGATTCTGCCTTTCTAGTATATACAATAACATACATTTTTGATAAAATATAAACAAATTTAGACAAATATTTTATTATTTCAATAATTAGTGGAAAAATATTTCAAAAATATTTTATATAAATTTAGTTTGAATATATAACATATATATATATATATAAGAGTTTATAGAATTTATATATATATATATATATTATATTTTATTATGTACAACATTTCCTTATTTTTACTTATTCTATTTTGCAAGTTTATAGACTTTTTTGTGTACGTTTCATTATATAATATATATAAAAATTAATATATATATTTATATATATATATACTTACAATATATTTAGTGTAAATAAACACACATAATATATTAAAATAGACTATGCATATTAGTGATTCATTCGAAACAAATGAAACCTGATAAAGTTGGTTTCGAAACAAATTAAACCGAATAAAGTTGGTTTCGAAACAAATGAAACAGGATAAAGTTGGTTTCGAAACATAAAATATGGTCGATATAAATTCAATATTATAATAAAATTATATAAAGATAATAGGTAAGATATGATGTAACTAGACAGTATACTGTTGTAGTACTATTAGTGATTTAAATTTTTCCCATTTTTCATTATCTCGAGATAATAAAATCCTACAATTTATTATCTCAAGACAATCAAATCCTAAATTTCATTATTTCAAGACTCTCGAAAAAATGTGTCATTAAAATGATTTTTTATACTGTAAAATCTTAAACAAAAAAAATGTTAAAATATTAATAATTTTTTTAAAATATTTTTTAAATTTGTTTGAAATATTTTCAAATTTTAACAATTTTTTTAAATATTTTTAAACATTTTTTTGATATATATTTTTTAACATTTTTTTGAAATATTTCAATATATTTTTTAAATTTGTTTGAAATATTTTCCAATTTTAACAATTTTTTTAAATATTTTTAAACATTTTTTTGATATATATTTTTTAACATTTTTTTGAAATATGTCAATATATTTTTTAATATTTTCTTGAAATATTAAAAAAAAATTGAAATTAAAAAAAAATTGTTAATATTTAAAAAAAATTAAAAACCAAATTACTAGTATCACTAGAAAGCTTATTTAATTCCAATATAGATGTCATATTGTAGTTATTTTTAATTTGTATTAAAACAAAGGTTATGATCACAATTTTTTTAAATATTTTTAAACATTTTTTTGATATATATTTTTTAACATTTTTTTGAAATATTTCAATATATTTTTTAATATTTTCTTGAAATATTAAAAAAAAATTGAAATTAAAAAAAAAATTGTTAATATTTAAAAAAAATTAAAAACCAAATTACTAGTATCACTGGAAAGCTTATTTAATTCTATTATAGATGTCATATTGTAGTTATTTTTAATTTGTATTAAAACAAAGGTTATGATCACAAATGTATATATTTTAATATTTATTGAAATATTTAAATACTTATTTTCCAAATTACATAACGTTGTGCTAGAAGTTGATAGTATGGTATGATGGAACATGATACTAAGATATTTAGTATAGTTTGCAGGGCAATATTTATTCATGAATTATTAATATAAAAATAATATCATAATATAATAATTATTAAATAATATTAAAAATAAAGTATATATAATAACTAAAAATGTATAATATATAATTTATTATATCATTTAACAACTACTAAGTTATATTCCTTATTTAATTACGAGTGATTATAACAATTATTTGCAGCACACAAATAACTTAATAATGTTATTTTATTATATTAATAATAATGTATTTAATAATATCTGTAATTAAAAATATCTGGGTTGTTATTCATGTGATCATCAATTACATACGAATACTCTAAATTATTCATATTTAAAAAATTATAATAACACCAATAATGGAAAAATATAAACACTAATAATATGATACATTTCAATACATTTTATTAAATATTTTAAATCCTTAAATTTAATATTCATTAAAAAAAGCTCGATAGAGTTTCAGTCCGATTCGACTCGAGCCGGACTCTGGCTCGACTCGACTCGAAAAACTCGACTCGTTTGAATCACTAATGCATATATGTATACAAATATAAATGTTAATAAATATATATATATAAACAATTTAATATATATATATTAGTGATGGGATTTTACAAAAATCTGGGTTTCGAAACAGTTTCACTCAACAAATTTAGGTTTCAGATTCAGTTTCGTTGAAAACATCTAGGTTTCAGTTTCAGTTTCGATTAAATTACACATGTTTCGAAACCGTTTCGAAACTAAATTGAACTATTAACTAAAGTAAGTAAATTAATTAACAAACTATTTATGTTGACTATACAATGTATACATAGTATAGTATACTAAGTAACTATCTTGGTTTTATTTTTGATAGTAACTTACTATTAGTAAGTCATAGATGTTTTATCGATTAGATCTCAAGTGTATGTCGATATTCGTCCTTCAATTTACACAACTTAACATCTATTAGAATTGTTTTACCATATAACATTTCTAATCTCATATTGAATCCAAGTCCTATCTCGTATTGAGTACTTTAATTCTTTATATCACAGATTTCCTATATTTAATAAATTGCATAAATAGAGTTATACGGAGTTCGGTACGCTTACTATTTCGCATAAAATTATGTGATCATGCTTGCAGTTCCGAAACATTATATGGCATAAAATGGATATCTGGCAGATTTATAAACCCAGATTTTTGTAAAATTCCCATAACTAGCATATAGGCTCCTCTAGTGTAGCATATAGGCCCCTCTAGTTTAGCATATAGGCACATCTAGTGTAGCATATAGGTACCTATAGTGTAGCATATAGGCACCTCTAGTGTAGAATATAGGCACCTCTAGTGTAGCATATAGGCACCTCTAGTGTAGCATATAGGCACCTCTAGTGTAGAATATAGGCACCTCTAGTGTAGCATATAAGCACCTCTAGTATAGCGTATAGGCACCTCCTGTGTAGCATATAGGCACCTCTAGTGTATCATATAGGCATATCTAGTGTAGCATATAGGCACCTTTAGTGTAGCATATAGGCACCTCTAGTGTAGCATATAGGCACCTCTAGTGTAGCATATAGGCACCTCTAGTGTAGCCTATATACACATCTAGTGTAGCCTATATACACATCTAGTGTAGCATATAGGCACCTCTAGTGTAGCATATAGGCACCTCTAGTGTAGCATATAGGCACCTCTAGTGTAGCATATAGGCACCTCTAGTTTAGAATATAGGCACCTCTAGTGTAGCATATAAGCACCTCTAGTATAGCATATAGGCACCTCTAATATAGTATATAGGCACCTCTAGTGTAGCATATAGGCCCCATTAGTGTAGCCTATAGGCACCTCTAGTGTAGCATATAGGCAACTCTAATATAGTATATAGGCACCTCTAGTGTAGCATATAGGCATCTCTAGTGTAGAATATATATATATATTCTACTCACCATTCCCAGGAAACACATAATTTTTAATCCGTATTAGATCCGGATTGCATCTGGATTAATTTCGGATCAAGATAAATGTATCCGGATCCTGATTTAATCCGGATTAAATTTGAATCATAGGATCCAAAAATATAATTTTATATACAAATTAATTATTTTTACAATATACAAAGTTTGATGTTTTATAAATGAAGATTATTATATATTTAATATATTAAATATACGAATATATATTATATTTGAGATTATATAATCTCAAATTTGTTTAATAATTATTAGATACGGATTAGATCCAGATTGGATTCGAATAAAATATCGAATTTAAACTGGCATTTGATTCAAATTCAATACGGATTCGATCCGAATTAAGTGATACGGATTAAATTTGGATTGTTCAATACGGATTAAATCCGGATTTAGTGATACGGATTTAACTTGGATTGTTCAATACGGATTAAATCAGGATTAAGTGATACGATTTGTGTTTGGATTGTTCAATCCGGATTTAATCCGGATTATGTAATCCGGATTTAATTTGGATTGTGCAATACGGATTCAATCCGGATTAAGTGATACGATTTGTGTTTGGATTGTTCAATCCGGATTTAATCCTGATTATGTAATCCGGATTGAATTTGAATTGTTCAATACGGATTCAATCCGGATTATGTAATCAGCATTTAATTTGGATTGTACAATATGGATTCAATCCAGATTAAGTGATACGGATTTAATTTTGATTGTTCAATACGAATTTTCAAATTGTATACATTATATATATATATATATATATATCCAGAAAACAGTAATAGCCTCATAATAGCATCATAATAAAATATGTAATAGCCTCAAATGTTTACATTGTGCTATTATGCTGCTATTTTAATAATATCAACATAATAGCAGCATACTATACTTTTAAAATTAATAGCAGCATAATAATAGAATAATAGACTTTAAATAGCAACATAACAACATCATAATAGCATGAAAAATTAATAACAGCATAATAGACATTTAATGGCAATATAATAGCAGCATAATAGCACAATGTAAATATTTGAGGCTATTAATTATGCTGTTATGTTGCTATTATGAGGCTATTACTGTACGCTTTTAAAGATGTATACAAAAAGTATTTAATTATTAATATATTAAATATATTACATATATTAAATATTTATTTATAAATATAACCAATTATTTAATTATTTATTATTTTATTAAATTTAAGTAAATCTATTGAATCTAAATTAATTAAAATAAATAAAAAATATTGATTATTTTTTGATAAATTTATCATATTAAAAAAATGTTTTTTTTTAAAAACAATTTATTTAACCTATATATAACAATGTATAATTATAAAATATATATAAAATACAATATATATATTTATAAATATTTACAACATCATTAAGA
Organism: Osedax fenrisi; assembly: GCA_964019155.1. Classification (NCBI taxonomy): domain Eukaryota; kingdom Metazoa; phylum Annelida; class Polychaeta; order Sabellida; family Siboglinidae; genus Osedax; species Osedax fenrisi. The sequence continues at coordinate 2,833,823 of OZ025246.1, read as the reverse complement.
TAATATAAGTATTTAGGGATCATATTTATATATGAGGGAACATATATAGGGGATACATGTAACATATAAGTATAATATATTATAGATCTATTATAGACACGAAATTATATTTTCGCTAACATAAAACTGATATATAGATTACTTCTAGCCATAATATAGATAACAATATAATATAAATTATCATTATAAATTATTAATTTTGTTGTTATAATTACAGTAATAAAATGTTTATTATCCAGGAAATCCAATATTAATCCGGATTCAATCTGGATCATAGATCCGGATCAAAGTCGAGTATTTAGGCTACTTTGAAATCCGTATTGAATCCGGATCATAATCTGGATTCAATCTGGATCATAATCCGGATTCAATCCGGATTTCAAAGTAGCCTAAATACTCGACTTTGATCCGGATCTAAGATCCGGATTGAATCTGGATTAATATTGGATTGTGTTTCCTGGGTTATTATAGCCAAGGGGCACTTCTAGTATAGTATATATGCACCTCTAGTGTAGCTATATATATATATATATATATATATATATATATATATATGTATGTGTGTGTATATACTACATTCAATGTTACATTGTATACTAGTTTGTTATTTATTATATAGTATTATACTAAGTATGATATAATATAATTAATTGAAATTAATAGTATTATTATATATATATCAAAAAAATGGAATGAAATTATTAAAAATCCATGTATTTCAATGCATTTAAAAAATAATAATTTTAAAAATATTTAAAAAAAATACCTCTTAAAACAGTATTCATAGATATTATTCATATATATTTGTTAATAGATTTATTCTTCTTCGTTTTATTCATTTATTTTAATATATTTATTTACTCATTGTTTATTTGTTTATAAAAGTATTTTCCCCTACAGTATTAACTTTAAAAAAAAAAAAAAATCTTTAATTTTTATTATATATAATCTTCATTTTTATTTCGTTTATATAAGGTATTTTTTCTTTTCAGTATTACAATTTTTAATAAAAGTATTCTTCTTCTTTTTATTTATTTATTCATTTATTTTAATATATTTATTACATAATCTTTATTTGTTTATAAAAAGTATTTTCTCCTACATTATTAATTTTTTTTAAATAATCTCTAATTTTAATTTTTATTATATATAATCTTCATATTTTATTTCGCCTATATAAGGTATTTTTTCTTTTCAGTATTACAATTTTTAATAAATTTATTCTTCTTCTTTGAATTCATTTATTTTAATATATCTATTACACATTGTTTATTTGTTTATAGAAAGTATTTTCCCCTACAGTATTAACTTCTTTTTTTTTTCAAATAATCTCTAATTTTCATTTTTATTATATATAATCTTCATATTTTATTTCGATTATATAAGGTATCGTTCTTTTCAGTATTATAATTTATATATATATATATATAAATAATCATTAATTTAATTATTAATTTAAAAACAAAACAAAATTTAAATCACAAAAAATAATAAAATCAAAAATATTATTTTTGTTTTATGTTAGGTATTCAGGTGCAACTCCATTTTTTATTTTTAACAATTTATATATAATAACCTCATACTTTCTCTCTTTTTAGAGACATTTTAATTTTTACATTCTTAAATATATTTATATTTTATTTATTTTATGAGAATCTAGACTATCCAAAAATATGATGATTGGGGAAATTCTAGTAAAAACATTAACTTGTTTATTAATGTCCCCATCATTCCTAGCCTGTTGGAGAGGAATGATAAATCTGATTTATTTATTTATTTATATATAAATATATATATATATATATATTATAAAATATATATAAATGAATGAATAAATGTGATGAAATAAATCTTGATGAAACTATATATATATATATATATATATATATATATATATTAATAGTAACTTGTAAATATCACTTACGATAAATAAATGCAAATAATATGTATGTAAATGTAAATAATCAAGTGTAAAAGTGAATAAAAAAAAGAAACTGAAAATAGAAAATTTATAAAATTATAGCGTCTGTTTATATATTATGCGATAAGTTTATAATATCACAATATATGATATTTACCAATGACTGTATAAATTAAATAAATGTAAAAATTCCAATTTTTAATTTTGTTAAATAGGCATTATATTACACTGTTAGAAAAAGAGTTTTCTATACCACCGAAAAAGAGTTTTCCGAGTATCCCTGTATTATAACTATTTTCGAGAATTAAGCAATAGAACATTATTTTGTAAAATAGTATTATAGATATTAATAATAAAACATTATATTAGTAATAAAACATTGCATCAAAAAGAGATTTTTCCTTAATAGCTACTTTATCTATATGTTTTTTTAAATTAATTTCTCTTATATTGTTATGTTTAAATCACTATATTGTTCTACTAAATATATATTAAATATATATATATATATATATATATATATATATATTAAATATATATATTATATATATAAAGTATTCATATTATGGAAAATATTATTTAACGAACAAATATATTTATAATAATTATTTTAATTCTATTTTTGACTTTAGATATAAATGATTGTAAAAATAGCCCCTGTAAAAATGGCGGAAAATGTAATGATCTATTAAATGCCTATACATGTGTTTGTGTTATTGGATATACGGGTAAGAATTGTGAAATCAATATTAATGATTGCATTAATATAGTATGTAACAATGGAGGTTCTTGCATAGATGACATTAATAAGTACACATGCAAATGTGTACCTGGCTATGGTGGTGAATTATGCGCGTATGGTTAGTATAAATATATCAGTTGTTTTATATTTTATTGAAAAAAGAACATATACATTTATTTATATACAAATGTATTTTATATTTGTAGTGTATAATAAATTGTATACAATTAAGTAACATTTATCTAAAATACAAATAAATGAAGAAACATATTTTTTTTAATATTTAAAAAATTAATCAAAAAATATTTCAAAAAATATATTAAAAAATACAACATAACATATTTCAAATATAACAAAATATGTTGAAAACTCAAACCAAAACCGCCCCAACCCAGCGTTGCTCGTTTTTGATTATTTGCATACCTATCATTTATTAATTATAACTATTCCTGATTTGGGATTGCTTGCGGTACCCAACCGTGCTTTACTCTTTGTTTAATAGTTTTCATATCTATTATTTATTAATTATGGATATTCATGATTATGCCTTTCTAGTATGTACAATAACATACATTGTTGATAAAATACAAACAAATTTAGACAAATATTTTATTATTTCAATAATTAGTGGAAAAATATTTCAAAAATATTCTATATAAATTTAGTTTGAATATATAACATATATATATAAGAGTTTATAGAATTTATATATATATATATATATATATATATTATATTTTATTATGTACAACATTTCCTTCTTTTTACTTATTCTATTTTGCAAGTTTATAGACTTTTTTGTGTACGTTTCATTATATAATATATATAAAAATTAATATATATATTTATATATATATATACTTACAATATATTCAGTATAAATAAACACACATAATATATTAAAATAGACTATGCATATTAGTGATTCATTCGAAACAAATGAAACCTGATAAAGTTGGTTTCGAAACAAATTAAACCGAATAAAGTTGGTTTCGAAACAAATGAAACAGGATAAAGTTGGTTTCGAAACATAAAATATGGTCGATATAAAATCAATATTATAATAAAATTATATAAGGATAAGGATAAGGATAATTTATTATTGCAAAAAAAAAATGTACAATAAATGGCTAAACAAAATAGTCAAATTGACTTTCGAGGTGTTTGGCCAGAGTAAATAATAATGCAATTACATAGTATACATTCAAACATGTAAAGATAATAGGTAAGATATGATGTAACTTTCAGATTCAGTTTCGTTGAAAACATCTAGGTTTCAGTTTCAGTTTCGATTAAATTACACATGTTTCGAAAGCGTTTCGAAACTAAATTGAACTATTAACTAAAGTAAGTAAATTAATTAACAAACTATTTATGTTGACTATAATGTATACATAGTATAGTATACTAAGTAACTCTCTTGGTTTTATTTTTGATAGTAACTTACTATTAGTAAGTCATAGATGTTTTATCGATTAGATCTCAAGTGTATGTCGATCTTCGTCCTTCAATTTACACAACTTAACAACTATTAGAATTGTTTTACCATATAACATTTCTAAGCTCATATTGAATCCAAGTCCTATCTCGTATTGCGTACTTTAATTCTTTATATCACAGATTTCAGATATCACAGATTTCCTATATTTAATAAATTGCATAAATAGAGTTATACGGAGTTTGGTACACTTACTATTTCGAATAAAATTATGTGATCATGCTTGCAGTTCCGAAACATTATATGGCATAAAATGGATATCTGGCAGATTTATAAACCCAGATTTTTGTAAAATTCCCATAACTAGCATATAGGCTCCTCTAGTGTAGCATATAGGCACCTCTAGTGTAGCATATAGGCACCTCTAGTGTAGCATATAGGCACCTCTAGTGTAGCATATAGGCACCTCTAGTGTAGCCTATAGGCACCTCTAGTGTAGCATATAGGCATATCTAGTGTAGCATATAGGCACCTCTAGTGTAGCATATAGGCACCTCTAGTGTAGCATATAGGCACCTCTAGTGTATTATATAGGCACCTCTAGTGTAGCATATAGGCATCTCTAGTGTAGCATATAGGCACCTCTAGTGTAGCATATAGGCACCTCTAATATAGTATATAGGCACCTTTAGTGTAGCATATAGGCACCTCTAGTGTAGCATATAGGCATCTCTAGTGTAGCATATAGGCATCTCTAGTGTAGCATATAGGCACCTCTAGTGTAGCATATAGGCACCTCTAGTGTAGCATATAGGCACCTTTAGTGTAGCATATAGGCCCCTCTAGTGTAGCATATAGGTACATCTAGTGTAGAATATAGGCATCTCTAGTGTAGCATATAGGCATCTCTAGTGTAGCATATAGGCACCTCTAGTGTAGCATATAGGCACCTCTAGTGTAACCTAGAGGCACCTCTAGTGTAGTATATAGGCACCTCTAGTGTAGCATATAGGCCCCTCTAGTGTAGCATATAGGCACCTCTAGTGTAGCATATAGGCACCTTTAGTGTAACATATATGCACATCTAGTGTAGCATATAGGCATCTCTAGTGTAGCATATAGGCACCTCTAGTATAGCATATAGGCACCTCTAGTGTAGCATATAGGCACCTCTAATATAGCATATATGCACCTCTAGTGTAGCATATAGGCATCTCTAGTGTAGCATATAGGCACCTCTAGTGTAGCATATAGGCACCTCTAATATAGTATATAGGCACCTCTAGTGTAGCATATAGGCACCTCTAGTGTAGCATATAGGCATCTCTAGTGTAGCATATAGGCATCTCTAGTGTAGCATATAGGCACCTTTAGTGTAGTATATAGGCACCTCTAGTGTAGCATATAGGCACCTCTAGTGTAGCATATAGGCACCTCTAGTGTAGCATATAGGCACCTCTAGTGTAGCATATAGGCACCTCTAATATAGCATATAGGCACCTCTAGTGTAGCATATAGGCACCTCTAGTGTAGCATATAGGCACATCTAGTGTAGCATATAGGCACCTCTAGTGTAGCCTATAGGCACCTCTAGTGTAGCATATAGGCACCTCTAGTGTAGCATATAGGCACCTCTAGTGTAGCATATAGGCACCTCTAGTGTAGCATATAGGCACCTCTAGTGTAGCATATAGGCACCTCTAGTGTAGCATATAGGCACATCTAGTGTAGCATATAGGCACCTCTAGTGTAGCATATAGGCACCTCTAGTGTAGCATATAGGCACCTCTAGTGTAGCCTATAGGCACCTCTAGTGTAGCATATAGGCACCTCTAGTGTAGCATATAGGCACCTCTAGTGTAGCATATAGGCACCTCTAGTGTAGCATATAGGCACCTCTAATGTAACATATAGGCACCTTTAGTGTAGCATATAGGCACCTCTAGTGTAGAATATAGGCACCTCTAGTGTAGCATATAGGCATCTCTAGTGTAGCATATAGGCACCTCTAGTGTAGCATATAGGCACCTCTAGTGTAACCTATAGGCACCTCTAGTGTAGCATATAGGCACCTCTAGTGTAGCATATAGGCACCTCTAGTGTAGCATATAGGCATCTCTAGTGTAGCATATAGGCACCTCTAGTGTAGTATATAGGCACCTCTAGTGTAGCCTATAGGCACCTCTAGTGTAGCCTATAGGCATCTCTAGTGTAGCATATAGGCATCTCTAGTGTAGCCTATAGGCACCTCTAGTGTAGCATATAGGCACCTCTAGTGTAGCATATAGGCACCTCTAGTGTAGCATATAGGCATCTCTAGTGTAGCATGTAGGCACCTCTAGTGTAGTATATAGGCACCTCTAGTGTAGCCTATAGGCATCTCTAGTGTAGCATATAGGCACCTCTAATATAGTATATAGGCACCTCTAGTGTAGTATATAGGCACCTCTAGTGTAGCATATAGGCACCTCTAGTGTAGCATATAGGCACCTCTAGTGTAGTATATAGGCACCTCTAGTGTAGCATATAGGCACCTCTAGTGTAGCATATAGGCACCACTATAGTGTAGCATATAGGCACCTATAGTGTAGTATATAGGCACCTCTAGTGTAGCATATAGGCACCTCTAGTGTAGCATATAGGCACCTCTAGTGTAGTATATAGGCCCCTCTAGTGTAGCATATATGTACATCTAGTGTAGAATATAGGCATCTCTAGTGTAGCATATAGGCATCTCTAGTGTAGCATATAGGCACCTCTAGTGTAGCATATAGGCACCTCTAGTGTAACCTAGAGGCACCTCTAGTGTAGTATATAGGCACCTCTAGTGTAGCATATAGGCCCCTCTAGTGTAGCATATAGGCACCTCTAGTGTAGCATATAGGCACCTTTAGTGTAACATATATGCACATCTAGTGTAGCATATAGGCATCTCTAGTGTAGCATATAGGCACCTCTAGTATAGCATATAGGCACCTCTAGTGTAGCATATAGGCACCTCTAATATAGCATATAGGCACCTCTAGTGTAGCATATAGGCATCTCTAGTGTAGCATATAGGCACCTCTAGTGTAGCATATAGGCACCTCTAATATAGTATATAGGCACCTCTAGTGTAGCATATAGGCACCTCTAGTGTAGCATATAGGCATCTCTAGTGTAGCATATAGGCATCTCTAGTGTAGCATATAGGCACCTTTAGTGTAGTATATAGGCACCTCTAGTGTAGCATATAGGCACCTCTAGTGTAGCATATAGGCACCTCTAGTGTAGCATATAGGCACCTCTAGTGTAGCATATAGGTACCTCTAGTGTAGCATATATGCACCTCTAGTGTAGCATATAGGCACCTCTAATATAGCATATAGGCACCTCTAGTGTAGCATATAGGCACCTCTAGTGTAGCATATAGGCACATCTAGTGTAGCATATAGGCACCTCTAGTGTAGCCTATAGGCACCTCTAGTGTAGCATATAGGCACCTTTAGTGTAGCATATAGGCACCTCTAGTGTAGCCTATAGGCACCTTTAGTGTAGCATATAGGCACCTCTAGTGTAGCCTATAGGCACCTCTAGTGTAGCATATAGGCACCTCTAGTGTAGCATATAGGCACCTCTAGTGTAGAATATAGGTACCTCTAATATAGTATATATGCACCTCTAGTGTAGCATATAGGCACCTCTAGTATAGCATATAGGCACCTCTAGTGTAGCATATATGCACCTCTAGTGTAGCATATAGGCACCTCTAGTGTAGCCTATAGGCACCTCTAGTGTAGCATATAGGCACCTCTAGTGTAGCATATAGGCACCTCTAGTATAGCATATAGACACCTCTAGTGTAGCATATAGGCACCTCTAGTGTAGCATATAGGCACCTCTAGTTTAGCATATAGGCACCTCTAGTGTAGCATATAGGCACCTCTAGTGTAACATATAGGCACATCTAGTGTAGCCTATAGGCACCTCTAGTGTAGCATATAGGCACCTCTAGTGTAGCATATAGGCACCTCTAGTGTAACATATAGGCACATCTAGTGTAGCCTATAGGCACCTCTAGTGTAGCATATAGGCACCTCTAGTGTAGCATATAGGCACCTCTAGTGTAGCATTAGGCACCTCTAGTGTAGCATATAGGCACTTCTAGTGTAGCCTAAAGGCACCTCTAGTGTAGCATATAGGCACCTCTAGTGTAGCATATAGGCACCTCTAGCATATAGGCACCTCTAGTGTAACCTATAGGCACCTCTAGTGTAGCATATAGGCACCTCTAGTGTAGCATATAGGCACCTCTAGTGTAACATATAGGCACATCTAGTGTAGCCTATAGGCACCTCTAGTGTAGCATATAGGCACCTCTAGTGTAGCATTAGGCACCTCTAGTGTAGCATATAGGCACCTCTAGTGTAGCATATAGGCACCTCTAGTGTAGCATATAGGCACCTCTAGTGTAGCATATAGGCACCTCTAGTGTAGCATATAGGCACTTCTAGTGTAGCATTAGGCACCTCTAGTGTAGCATATAGGCACCTCTAGTGTAGCATATAGGCACCTCTAGTGTAACATATAGGCACCTTTAGTGTAGCATATAGGCACCTCTAGTGTAGCATATAGGCACCTCTAGTGTAGCATATAGGCACCTCTAGTGTAGCCTATATACACATCTAGTGTAGCCTATATACACATCTAGTGTAGCATATAGGCACCTCTAGTGTAGCATATAGGCACCTCTAGTTTAGAATATAGGCACCTCTAGTGTAGCATATAAGCACCTCTAGTATAGCATATAGGCACCTCTAATATAGTATATAGCACCTCTAGTGTAGCATATAGGCCCCATTAGTGTAGCCTATAGGCACCTCTAGTGTAGCATATAGGCAACTCTAATATAGTATATAGGCACCTCTAGTGTAGCATATAGGCATCTCTAGTGTAGAATATATATATATATATTCTACTCACCATTCCCAGGAAACACATAATTTTTCAATCCGTATTAGATCCGGATTGCATCAGGATTAATTTCGGATCAAGATAAATGTATCCGGATCCTGATTTAATCCGGATTAAATTTGAATCATAGGATCCAAAAATATAATTTTATATACAAATTAATTATTTTTACAATATACAAAGTTTGATGTTTTATAAATGAAGATTATTATATATTTAATATATTAAATATACGAATATATATTATATTTGAGATTATATAATCTCAAATTTGTTTAATAATTATTAGATACGGATTAGATCCAGATTGGATTCGAATAAAATATCGAATTTAAACTGGCATTTGATTCAAATTCAATACGGATTCGATCCGAAATAAGTGATACGGATTAAATTTGGATTGTTCAATACGGATTAAATCCGGATTTAGTGATACGGATTTAACTTGGATTGTTCAATACGGATTAAATCAGGATTAAGTGATACGATTTGTGTTTGGATTGTTCAATCCGGATTTAATCCGGATTATGTAATCCGGATTTAATTTGGATTGTGCAATACGGATTCAATCCGGATTAAGTGATACGATTTGTGTTTGGATTGTTCAATCCGGATTTAATCCTGATTATGTAATCCGGATTGAATTTGAATTGTTCAATACGGATTCAATCCGGATTATGTAATCAGCATTTAATTTGGATTGTACAATATGGATTCAATCCAGATTAAGTGATACGGATTTAATTTTGATTGTTCAATACGAATTTTCAAATTGTATACATTATATATATATATATATAAATATATATATCCAGAAAACAGTAATAGCCTCATAATAGCATCATAATAAAATATGTAATAGCCTCAAATGTTTACATTGTGCTATTATGCTGCTATTTTAATAATATCAACATAATAGCAGCATACTATACTTTTAAAATTAATAGCAGCATAATAATAGAATAATAGACTTTAAATAGCAACATAACAACATCATAATAGCATGAAAAATTAATAACAGCATAATAGACATTTAATGGCAATATAATAGCAGCATAATAGCACAATGTAAATATTTGAGGCTATTAATTATGCTGTTATGTTGCTATTATGAGGCTATTACTGTACGCTTTTAAAGATGTATACAAAAAGTATTTAATTATTAATATATTAAATATATTACATATATTAAATATTTATTTATAAATATAACCAATTATTTAATTATTTATTATTTTATTAAATTTAAGTAAATCTATTGAATCTAAATTAATTAAAATAAATAAAAAATATTGATTATTTTTTGATAAATTTATCATATTAAAAAAATGTTTTTTTTTAAAAACAATTTATTTAACCTATATATAACAATGTATAATTATAAAATATATATAAAATACAATATATATATTTATAAATATTTACAACATCATTAAGATAATATAAGTATTTAGGGATCATATTTATATATGAGGGAACATATATAGGGGATACATGTAACATATAAGTATAATATATTATAGATCTATTATAGACACGAAATTATATTTTCGCTAATATAAAACTGATATATAGATTACTTCTAGCCATAATATAGATAACAATATAATATAAATTATCATTATAAATTATAAATTATTAATTTTGTTGTTATAATTACAGTAATAAAATGTTTATTATCCAGGAAATCCAATATTAATCCGGATTCAATCTGGATCATAGATCCGGATCAAAGTCGAGTATTTAGGCTACTTTGAAATCCGTATTGAATCCGGATCATAATCTGGATTCAATCTGGATCATACTCCGGATTCAATCCGGATTTCAAAGTAGCCTAAATACTCGACTTTGATCCGGATCTAAGATCCGGATTGAATCTGGATTAATATTGGATTGTGTTTCCTGGGTTATTATAGCCAAGAGGCACTTCTAGTATAGTATATATGCACCTCTAGTGTAGCTATATATATATATATATATATATATATATATATGTATGTATGTGTGTGTATATACTACATTCAATGTTACATTGTATACTAGTTTGTTATTTATTATATAGTATTATACTAAGTATGATATAATATAATTAATTGAAATTAATAGTATTATTATATATATATCAAAAAAATGGAATGAAATTATTAAAAATCCATGTATTTCAATGCATTTAAAAAATAATAATTTTAAAAATATTTAAAAAAAATACCTCTTAAAACAGTATTCATAGATATTATTCATATATATTTGTTAATAGATTTATTCTTCTTCGTTTTATTCATTTATTTTAATATATTTATTTACTCATTGTTTATTTGTTTATAAAAGTATTTTCCCCTACAGTATTAACTTTAAAAAAAAAAAAAAATCTTTAATTTTTATTATATATAATCTTCATTTTTATTTCGTTTATATAAGGTATTTTTTCTTTTCAGTATTACAATTTTTAATAAAAGTATTCTTCTTCTTTTTATTTATTTATTCATTTATTTTAATATATTTATTACATAATCTTTATTTGTTTATAAAAAGTATTTTCTCCTACATTATTAATTTTTTTTAAATAATCTCTAATTTTAATTTTTATTATATATAATCTTCATATTTTATTTCGCCTATATAAGGTATTTTTTCTTTTCAGTATTACAATTTTTAATAAATTTATTCTTCTTCTTTGAATTCATTTATTTTAATATATCTATTACACATTGTTTATTTGTTTATAGAAAGTATTTTCCCCTACAGTATTAACTTCTTTTTTTTTTCAAATAATCTCTAATTTTCATTTTTATTATATATAATCTTCATATTTTATTTCGATTATATAAGGTATCGTTCTTTTCAGTATTATAATTTATATATATATATATATAAATAATCATTAATTTAATTATTAATTTAAAAACAAAACAAAATTTAAATCACAAAAAATAATAAAATCAAAAATATTATTTTTGTTTTATGTTAGGTATTCAGGTGCAACTCCATTTTTTATTTTTAACAATTTATATATAATAACCTCATACTTTCTCTCTTTTTAGAGACATTTTAATTTTTACATTCTTAAATATATTTATATTTTATTTATTTTATGAGAATCTAGACTATCCAAAAATATGATGATTGGGGAAATTCTAGTAAAAACATTAACTTGTTTATTAATGTCCCCATCATTCCTAGCCTGTTGGAGAGGAATGATAAATCTGATTTATTTATTTATTTATATATAAATATATATATATATATATATTATAAAATATATATAAATGAATGAATAAATGTGATGAAATAAATCTTGATGAAACTATATATATATATATATATATATATATATATATATATTAATAGTAACTTGTAAATATCACTTACGATAAATAAATGCAAATAATATGTATGTAAATGTAAATAATCAAGTGTAAAAGTGAATAAAAAAAAGAAACTGAAAATAGAAAATTTATAAAATTATAGCGTCTGTTTATATATTATGCGATAAGTTTATAATATCACAATATATGATATTTACCAATGACTGTATAAATTAAATAAATGTAAAAATTCCAATTTTTAATTTTTTTAAATAGGCATTATATTACACTGTTAGAAAAAGAGTTTTCTATACCACCGAAAAAGAGTTTTCCGAGTATCCCTGTATTATAACTATTTTCGAGAATTAAGCAATAGAACATTATTTTTTAAAATAGTATTATAGATATTAATAATAAAACATTATATTAGTAATAAAACATTGCATCAAAAAGAGATTTTTCCTTAATAGCTACTTTATCTATATGTTTTTTAAAAATAATTTCTCTTATATTGTTATGTTTAAATCACTATATTGTTCTACTAAATATATATTAAATATATATATATATATATATATATATATTAAATATATATATTATATATATAAAGTATTCATATTATGGAAAATATTATTTAACGAACAAATATATTTATAATAATTATTTTAATTCTATTTTTGACTTTAGATATAAATGATTGTAAAAATAGCCCCTGTAAAAATGGCGGAAAATGTAATGATCTATTAAATGCCTATACATGTGTTTGTGTTATTGGATATACGGGTAAGAATTGTGAAATCAATATTAATGATTGCATTAATATAGTATGTAACAATGGAGGTTCTTGCATAGATGACATTAATAAGTACACATGCAAATGTGTACCTGGCTATGGTGGTGAATTATGCGCGTATGGTTAGTATAAATATATCAGTTGTTTTATATTTTATTGAAAAAAGAAAATATACATTTATTTATATACAAATGTATTTTATATTTGTAGTGTATAATAAATTGTATACAATTAAGTAACATTTATCTAAAATACAAATAAATGAAGAAACATATTTTTTTTAATATTTAAAAAATTAATCAAAAAATATTTCAAAAAATATATTAAAAAATACAACATAACATATTTCAAATATAACAAAATATGTTGAAAACTCAAACCTAAACCGCCCCAACCCAGCGTTGCTCGTTTTTGATTATTTGCATACCTATCATTTATTAATTATAACTATTCCTGATTTGGGATTGCTTGCGGTACCCAACCGTGCTTTACTCTTTGTTTAATAGTTTTCATATCTATTATTTATTAATTATGGATATTCATGATTATGCCTTTCTAGTATGTACAATAACATACATTGTTGATAAAATACAAACAAATTTAGACAAATATTTTATTATTTCAATAATTAGTGGAAAAATATTTCAAAAATATTCTATATAAATTTAGTTTGAATATATAACATATATATATAAGAGTTTATAGAATTTATATATATATATATATATATATATATATTATATTTTATTATGTACAACATTTCCTTCTTTTTACTTATTCTATTTTGCAAGTTTATAGACTTTTTTGTGTACGTTTCATTATATAATATATATAAAAATTAATATATATATTTATATATATATATACTTACAATATATTCAGTATAAATAAACACACATAATATATTAAAATAGACTATGCATATTAGTGATTCATTCGAAACAAATGAAACCTGATAAAGTTGGTTTCGAAACAAATTAAACCGAATAAAGTTGGTTTCGAAACAAATGAAACAGGATAAAGTTGGTTTCGAAACATAAAATATGGTCGATATAAAATCAATATTATAATAAAATTATATAAGGATAAGGATAAGGATAATTTATTATTGCAAAAAAAAAATGTACAATAAATGGCTAAACAAAATAGTCAAATTGACTTTCGAGGTGTTTGGCCAGAGTAAATAATAATGCAATTACATAGTATACATTCAAACATGTAAAGATAATAGGTAAGATATGATGTAACTTTCAGATTCAGTTTCGTTGAAAACATCTAGGTTTCAGTTTCAGTTTCGATTAAATTATACATGTTTCGAAAGCGTTTTGAAACTAAATTGAACTATTAACTAAAGTAAGTAAATTAATTAACAAACTATTTATGTTGACTATACAATGTATACATAGTATAGTATACTAAGTAACTCTCTTGGTTTTATTTTTGATAGTAACTTACTATTAGTAAGTCATAGATGTTTTATCGATTAGATCTCAAGTGTATGTCGATCTTCGTCCTTCAATTTACACAACTTAACAACTATTAGAATTGTTTTACCATATAACATTTCTAAGCTCATATTGAATCCAAGTCCTATCTCGTATTGCGTACTTTAATTCTTTATATCACAGATTTCAGATATCACAGATTTCCTATATTTAATAAATTGCATAAATAGAGTTATACGGAGTTTGGTACACTTACTATTTCGAATAAAATTATGTGATCATGCTTGCAGTTCCGAAACATTATATGGCATAAAATGGATATCTGGCAGATTTATAAACCCAGATTTTTGTAAAATTCCCATAACTAGCATATAGGCTCCTCTAGTGTAGCATATAGGCACCTCTAGTGTAGCATATAGGCACCTCTAGTGTAGCATATAGGCACCTCTAGTGTAGCATATAGGCACCTCTAGTGTAGCCTATAGGCACCTCTAGTGTAGCATATAGGCATATCTAGTGTAGCATATAGGCACCTCTAGTGTAGCATATAGGCACCTCTAGTGTAGCATATAGGCACCTCTAGTGTATTATATAGGCACCTCTAGTGTAGCATATAGGCATCTCTAGTGTAGCATATAGGCACCTCTAGTGTAGCATATAGGCACCTCTAATATAGTATATAGGCACCTCTAGTGTAGCATATAGGCACCTCTAGTGTAGCATATAGGCATCTCTAGTGTAGCATATAGGCATCTCTAGTGTAGCATATAGGCACCTCTAGTGTAGCATATAGGCACCTCTAGTGTAGCATATAGGCACCTTTAGTGTAGCATATAGGCCCCTCTAGTGTAGCATATAGGTACATCTAGTGTAGAATATAGGCATCTCTAGTGTAGCATATAGGCATCTCTAGTGTAGCATATAGGCACCTCTAGTGTAGCATATAGGCACCTCTAGTGTAACCTAGAGGCACCTCTAGTGTAGTATATAGGCACCTCTAGTGTAGCATATAGGCCCCTCTAGTGTAGCATATAGGCACCTCTAGTGTAGCATATAGGCACCTTTAGTGTAACATATATGCACATCTAGTGTAGCATATAGGCATCTCTAGTGTAGCATATAGGCACCTCTAGTATAGCATATAGGCACCTCTAGTGTAGCATATAGGCACCTCTAATATAGCATATAGGCACCTCTAGTGTAGCATATAGGCATCTCTAGTGTAGCATATAGGCACCTCTAGTGTAGCATATAGGCACCTCTAATATAGTATATAGGCACCTCTAGTGTAGCATATAGGCACCTCTAGTGTAGCATATAGGCATCTCTAGTGTAGCATATAGGCACCTTTAGTGTAGTATATAGGCACCTCTAGTGTAGCATATAGGCACCTCTAGTGTAGCATATAGGCCCCTCTAGTGTAGCATATAGGCACCTCTAGTGTAGCATATAGGCACCTCTAGTGTAGCATATAGGCACCTCTAGTGTAGCATATAGGCACCTCTAATATAGCATATAGGCACCTCTAGTGTAGCATATAGGCACCTCTAGTGTAGCATATAGGCACCTCTAGTGTATCATATAGGTACCTCTAGTGTAGCATATATGCATCTCTAGTGTAGCATATAGGCACCTCTAATATAGTATATAGGCACCTACAGTGTGTCATATAGGCACATCTAGTGTAACCTATAGGCACCTCTAGTGTAGCATATAGGCACATCTAGTGTAACCTATAGGCACCTCTAGTGTAGCATATAGGCACCTCTAGTGTAGCCTATAGGCACCTCTAGTGTAGCATATAGGCACCTCTAGTGTAGCATATAGGCACCTCTAGTGTAGCATATAGGCACCTCTAGTGTAGCATATAGGCACCTCTAGTGTAGCATATAGGCACCTCTAGTGTAGCATATAGGCACATCTAGTGTAGCATATAGGCACCTCTAGTGTAGCATATAGGCACCTCTAGTGTAGCCTATAGGCACCTCTAGTGTAGCATACAGGCACCTCTAGTGTAGCATATAGGCACTTCTAGTGTAGCCTAAAGGCACCTCTAGTGTAGCATATAGGCACCTCTAGTGTAGCATATAGGCACCTCTAGTGTAGCCTATAGGCACCTCTAGTGTAGCATATAGGCACCTCTAGTGTAGCATATAGGCACCTCTAGTGTAGCATATAGGCACCTCTAGTGTAGCATATAGGCACCTCTAATGTAACATATAGGCACCTTTAGTGTAGCATATAGGGACCTCTAGTGTAGCATATAGGCACCTCTAGTGTAGCATATAGGCATCTCTAGTGTAGCATATAGGCACCTCTAGTGTAGTATATAGGCACCTCTAGTGTAGCCTATAGGCATCTCTAGTGTAGCATATAGGCACCTCTAATATAGTATATAGGCACCTCTAGTGTAGTATATAGGCACCTCTAGTGTAGCATATAGGCACCTCTAGTGTAGCATATAGGCACCTCTAGTGTAGCATATAGGCATCTCTAGTGTAGCATATAGGCACCTCTAGTGTAGTATATAGGCACCTCTAGTGTAGCCTATAGGCATCTCTAGTGTAGCATATAGGCACCTCTAATATAGTATATAGGCACCTCTAGTGTAGTATATAGGCACCTCTAGTGTAGCATATAGGCACCTCTAGTGTATCATATTGGCACCTCTAGTGTAGTATATAGGCACCTCTAGTGTAGCATATAGGCACCTCTAGTGTAGCATATAGGCACCACTATAGTGTAGCATATAGGCACCTCTAGTGTAGCATATAGGCACCTCTAGTGTAGAATATAGGTACCTCTAATATAGTATATATGCACCTCTAGTGTAGCATATATGCACCTCTAGTATAGCATATAGGCACCTCTAGTGTAGCATATAGGCACCTCTAGTGTAGCATATAGGCACCTCTAGTGTAGCCTATAGGCACCTCTAGTGTAGCATATAGGCACCTCTAGTGTAGCATATAGGCACCTCTAGTATAGCATATAGACACCTCTAGTGTAGCATATAGGCACCTCTAGTGTAGCATATAGGCACCTATAGTGTAGCATATAGGCACCTCTAGTGTAGCATATAGGCACCTCTAGTGTAACATATAGGCACATCTAGTGTAGCCTATAGGCACCTCTAGTGTAGCATATAGGCACCTCTAGTGTAGCATATAGGCACCTCTAGTGTAACATATAGGCACATCTAGTGTAGCCTATAGGCACCTCTAGTGTAGCCTATAGGCACCTATAGTGTAGCATATAGGCACCACTATAGTATAGCATATAGGCACCTCTAGTGTAGCATATATGCACCTCTAGTGTAGAATATAGGTACCTCTAATATAGTATATATGCACCTCTAGTGTAGCATATAGGCACCTCTAGTGTAGCATATAGGCACCTCTAGTGTAGCATATAGGCACCTCTAGTGTAGTATATAGGCACCTCTAGTGTAGCATATAGGCACCTCTAGTGTAGCATATAGGCACCTCTAGTGTAGCATATAGGCATCTCTAGTGTGTCATATAGGCACCTCTAGTGTAGCATATAGGCACCACTAGTGTAGTATATAGGCACCTTTAGTGTAGCATATAGGCACCTATAGTGTAGCATATAGGCACCTCTAGTGTAGCATATAGGCATCTCTAGTGTAGCATATAGGCACCTCTAGTGTAGCATATAGGCATCTCTAGTGTAGCATATAGGCACCTCTAGTGTAGCATATAGGAACCTCTATTGTAGCATTAGGTACCTCTAGTGTAGCATATAGGCACCTTTAGTGTAGCATATAGGAACCTCTAGTGTAGCATTAGGCACCTCTAGTGTAGCATATAGGCACCTTTAGTGTAGCATATAGGAACCTCTAGTGTAGCATTATGCACCTCTAGTGTAGCATATAGGCACCTTTAGTGTAGCATATAGGAACCTCTAGTGTAGCATTAGGCACCTCCAGTGTAGCATATAGGCACCTCTAGTGTAGCATATAGGCACCTCTAGTGTAGCATATAGGCACCTCTAGTGTAGCATATAGGCACCTCTAATATAGTATATAGGCACCTCTAGTGTAGCCTATAGGCACCTATAGTGTAGCATATAGGCACCACTATAGTATAGCATATAGGCACCTCTAGTGTAGCATATAGGCACCTCTAGTGTAGCATATAGGCACCTCTAGTGTAGCATATAGGCACCTCTAGTGTAGCATATAGGCACCTCTAGTGTAGCATATAGGCACCTCTAGTGTAGCATATAGGCATATCTAGTGTAGCATATAGGCACCACTAGTGTAGCATATAGGCACCTCTAGCATATAGGCACCTCTAGTGTAACCTATAGGCACCTCTAGTGTAGCATATAGGCACCTCTAGTGTAGCATATAGGCACCTCTAGTGTAACATATAGGCACATCTAGTGTAGCCTATAGGCACCTCTAGTGTAGCATATAGGCACCTCTAGTGTAGCATTAGGCACCTCTAGTGTAGCATATAGGCACCTCTAGTGTAGCATATAGGCACCTCTAGTGTAGCATATAGGCACCTCTAGTGTAGCATATAGGCACCTCTAGTGTAGCATATAGACACCTTTAGTGTAGAATATAGGTACCTCTAATATAGTATATATGCACCTCTAGTGTAGCATATAGGCACCTCTAGTGTAGCATATAGGTACCTCTAGTGTAGCATATAGGCACCTCTAGTGTAGCATATAGGCACCTCTAGTGTAGCATATAGGCACCTCTAGTGTAGCCTATAGGCACCTCTAGTGTAGCATATAGGCACCTCTAGTGTAGCATATAGGCACCTCTAGTGTAGCCTATAGGCACCTCTAGTGTAGCATATAGGCATCTTTAGTGTAGCATATAGGCACCTCTAGTGTAGCCTATAGGCACCTCTAGTGTAGCATATAGGCACCTCTAGTGTAGCATATAGGCACCTCTAGTGTAGCATATAGGCACCACTATAGTATAGCATATAGGCATCTCTAGTGTAGCATATAGGCACCTCTAGTGTAGCATATAGGCACCTCTAGTGTAGCATATAGGCACCTCTAGTGTAGCATATAGGCACCTCTAGTGTAGCATATAGGCACCTCTAATATAGTATATAGGCACCTCTAATGTAGCATATAGGCACCTCTAATTTAGCATATAGGCACCTCTAGTGTAGCATATAGGCACATCTAGTGTAGCATATAGGCACCTCTAGTGTAGCATATAGGCATCTCTAGTGTAGCATATAGGCACCACTAGTGTAGCATATAGGCACCTCTAGTGTAGCATATAGGCACCTTTAGTGTAGCATATAGACACCTTTAGTGTAGAATATAGGTACCTCTAATATAGTATATATGCACCTCTAGTGTAGAATATAGGTACCTCTAATATAGTATATATGCACCTCTAGTGTATCATATAGGCACCTCTAGTGTAGCATATAGGCACCACTATAGTATAGCATATAGGCACCTCTAGTGTAGCATATAGGCACCTCTAGTGTAGCATATAGGCACCTCTAGTGTAGCATATAGGCACCTCTAGTGTAGCATATAGGCACCTCTAGTGTAGCATATATGCACCTCTAGTGTAGCATATAGGCATCTCTAGTGTAGCATATAGGCACCACTAGTGTAGCATATAGGCACCTCTAGTATAGCATATAGGCACCTCTAGTGTAGAATATAGGTACCTCTAATATAGTATATATGCACCTCTAGTGTAGAATATAGGTACCTCTAATATAGTATATATGCACCTCTAGTGTATCATATAGGCACCTCTAGTGTAGCATATAGGCACCTCTAGTGTAGCATATAGGCACCTCTAGTGTAGCATATAGGCACCACTAGTGTAGTATATAGGCACCTTTAGTGTAGCATATAGGCACCTCTAGTGTAGCATATAGGCACCTTTAGTGTAGCATATAGGAACCTCTATTGTAGCATTAGGCACCTCTAGTGTAGCATATAGGCACCTTTAGTGTAGCATATAGGAACCTCTAGTGTAGCATTAGGCACCTCTAGTGTTGCATATAGGCACCTTTAGTGTAACATATAGGAACCTCTAGTGTAGCATTAGGCACCTCTAGTGTAGCATATAGGCACCTCTAGTGTAGCATATAGGCACCTCTAGTGTAGCATATAGGCACCTCTAGTGTAGCATATAGGCACCTCTAATATAGTATATAGGCACCTCTAGTGTAGCCTATAGGCACCTATAGTGTAGCATATAGGCACCACTATAGTATAGCATATAGGCACCTCTAGTGTAGCATATAGGCACCTCTAGTGTAGCATATAGGCACCTCTAGTGTAGCATATAGGCACCTCTAGTGTAGCATATAGGCATCTCTAGTGTAGCATATAGGCACCACTAGTGTAGCATATAGGCACCTCTAGTGTAGCATATAGGCACCTTTAGTGTAGCATATAGACACCTTTAGTGTAGAATATAGGTACCTCTAATATAGTATATATGCACCTCTAGTGTAGAATATAGGTACCTCTAATATAGTATATATGCACCTCTAGTGTAACATATAGGCACCTCTAGTGTAGCATATAGGCACCTCTAGTGTAGCATATAGGCACCTCTAGTGTAGCATATAGGCACCACTAGTGTAGTATATAGGCACCTCTAGTGTAGCATATAGGTACCTCTAGTGTAGCATATAGGAACCTCTAGTGTAGCATATAGGAACCTCTAGTGTAGCATATAGGCACCTCTAGTGTAGCATATAGGCACCACTAGTGTAGCATATAGGCACCTCTAGTGTAGCATATAGGCACCTCTAGTGTAGCATATAGGCACCTCTAGTGTAGCATATAGGCACCTTTAGTGTAGCATATAGGAACCTCTAGTGTAGCATTAGGAACCTCTAGTGTAGCATTAGGCACCTCTAGTGTAGCATATAGGCACCTTTAGTGTAGCATATAGGAACCTCTAGTGTAGCATTAGGCACCTCTAGTGTAGCATATAGGCACCTTTAGTGTAGCATATAGGAACCTCTAGTGTAGCATTAGGCACCTCTAGTGTAGCATATAGGCACCTTTAGTGTAGCATATAGGAACCTCTAGTGTAGCATTAGGCACCTCTAGTGTAGCATATAGGCACCTCTAGTGTAGCATATAGGCATATCTAGTGTAGCATATAGGCACCTCTAGTGTAGCATATAGGCACCTCTAGTGTAGCCTATAGGCACCTCTAATATAGTATATAGGCACCTCTAGTGTATTATATAGGCACCTCTAGTGTAGCATATAGGCACCTTTAGTGTAGCATATAGGCACCTCTAGTGTAACCTATAGGCACCTCTAGTGTAGCATATAGGCACCTTTAGTGTAGCATATAGGCACCTCTAGTGTAGCATATAGGCACCTCTAATATAGTATATAGGCACCTCTAGTGTAGCATATAGGCAGCTCTAGTGTAGTATACAGGCACCTTTAGTGTAGCATATAGGCACCTCTAGTGTAGCATATAGGCACCTCTAGTGTAGCATATAGGCACCTCTAGTGTAGAATATAGGCACCACTAGTGTAGTATATAGGCACCTTTAGTGTAGCATATAGGCACCTCTAGTGTAGCATATAGGCACCTTTAGTGTAGCATATAGGAACCTCTAGTGTAACATTAGGCACCTCTAGTGTAGCATATAGGCACCTTTAGTGTAGCATATAGGAACCTCTAGTGTAGCATTAGGCACCTCTAGTGTAGCATATAGGCACCTTTAGTGTAGCATATAGGAACCTCTAGTGTAGCATTAGGCACCTCTAGTATAGCATATAGTCACCTTTAGTGTAGCATATAGGAACCTCTAGTGTAGCATTAGGCACCTCTAGTGTAGCATATAGGCACCTCTAGTGTAGCATATAGGCATCTCTAGTGTAGCATATAGGCACCTCTAGTGTAGCATATAGGCACCTCTAGTGTATTATATAGGCACCTCTAGTGTAGCATATAGGCACCTCTAGTGTAGCATATAGGCACCTCTAATATAGTATATAGGCACCTCTAGTGTAGCCTATAGGCACCTCTAGTGTAGCATATAGGCACCTCTAGTGTAGCATATAGGCACCTCTAGTGTAGCATATAGGCACCTTTAGTGTAGCATATAGGTACCTCTAGTGTAACCTAT
The DNA here is from genome assembly GCA_964019155.1 of Osedax fenrisi. Classification (NCBI taxonomy): domain Eukaryota; kingdom Metazoa; phylum Annelida; class Polychaeta; order Sabellida; family Siboglinidae; genus Osedax; species Osedax fenrisi. The sequence continues at coordinate 2,811,097 of OZ025246.1, read as the reverse complement.
AGGCACCTCTAGTGTAGCATATAGGCACCTCTAGTGTAGCATATAGGCACCTCTAGTGTAGCATATAGGCACTCTAATATAGTATATAGGCACCTCTAGTGTAGCATATAGGCACCTCTAGTGTATTATATAGGCATCTCTAGTGTAGCATATAGGCACCTCTAGTGTAGCATATAGGCACCTCTAGTGTAGCCTATAGGCACCTCTAATATAGTATATAGGCACCTCTAGTGTATTATATAGGCACCTCTAGTGTAGCATATAGGCACCTTTAGTGTAGCATATAGGTACCTCTAGTGTAACCTATAGGCACCTCTAGTGTAGCATATAGGCACCTCTAGTGTAACCTATAGGCACCTCTAGTGTAGCATATAGGCACCTCTAGTGTAGCATATAGGTACCTCTAGTGTAGCATATAGGCACCTCTAGTGTAGCATATAGGCACCTCTAGTGTAGCATATAGGCACCTCTAGTGTATTATATAGGCACCTCTAGTGTAGCCTATAGGCACCTCTAGTGTAGCATATAGGCACCTCTAGTGTAGCATATAGGCACCTCTAATATAGTATATAGGCACCTCTAGTGTAGCATATAGGCACCTCTAGTGTATTATATAGGCATCTCTAGTGTAGCATATAGGCACCTCTAGTGTAGCATATAGGCACCTCTAGTGTAGCATATAGGCACCTCTAATATAGTATATAGGCACCTCTAGTGTAGCATATAGGCACCTCTAGTGTATTATATAGGCATCTCTAGTGTAGCATATAGGCACCTCTAGTGTAACATATAGGCATATCTAGTGTAGCATATAGGCACCTCTAGTGTATTATATAGGCACCTCTAGTGTAGCATATAGGCACCTTTAGTGTAGCCTATAGGCACCTCTAGTGTAGCATATAGGCACCTCTAGTGTAGCATATAGGCACCTCTAGTGTAGCATATAGGCACCTCTAGTGTAGCATATAGGCACCTCTAGTGTAGCATATAGGCACCTTTAGTGTAGCATATAGGTACCTCTAGTGTAACCTATAGGCACCTCTAGTGTAGCATATAGGCACCTCTAGTGTAGCATATAGGCACCTCTAGTGTAGCATATAGGCACCTCTAATATAGTATATAGGCACCTCTAGTGTAGCATATAGGCACCTCTAGTGTATTATATAGGCATCTCTAGTGTATTATATAGGCACCTCTAGTGTAGCCTATAGGCACCTCTAGTGTAGCATATAGGCACCTCTAGTGTAGCATATAGGCACCTCTAGTGTAGCATATAGGCCCCTCTAGTGTAGCCTATAGGCACCTCTAGTGTAGCATATAGGCACCTATAGTGTAGCATATAGGCCCCTCTAGTGTAGCCTATAGGCACCTCTAGTGTAGCATATAGGCACCTCTAGTGTAGCATATAGGCACCTTTAGTGTAGCATATAGGCACCTCTAATATAGTATATAGGCACCTCTAGTGTAGCATATAGGCACCTCTAGTGTAGCATATAGGCACCTCTAGTGTAGCATATAGGCACCTCTAGTGTAACATATAGGCATATCTAGTGTAGCATATAGGCACCTTTAGTGTAGTATATAGGCACCTCTAATATAGTATATAGACACCTCTAGTGTAGCATATAGGCACCTCTAGTGTATTATATAGGCACCTCTAGTGTAGCATATAGGCACCTTTAGTGTAGCCTATAGGCACCTCTAGTGTAGCATATAGGCACCTCTAGTGTAGCATATAGGCACCTCTAGTGTAGCATATAGGCACCTCTAGTGTAGCATATAGGCACCTATAGTGTAGCATATAGGCACCTCTAGTGTAGCATATAGGTACATCTAGTGTAGCATATAGGCACCTCTAGTGTAGCATATAGGCACCTCTAGTGTAGCATATAGGCACCTCTAGTGTAGCATATAGGCACCTCTAGTGTAGCATATAGGCACCTCTAGTGTAGCATATAGGTACATCTAGTGTAGCATATAGGCACCTCTAGTGTAGCATATAGGCACCTCTAGTGTATTATATAGGCACCTCTAGTGTAACATATAGGCACCTTTAGTGTAGTATATAGGCACCTCTAATATAGTATATAGGCACCTCTAGTGTAGCATATAGGTACCTCTAGTGTAGCATATATGCACCTCTAATATAGTATATAGGCACCTCTAGTGTAGCATATAGGCACCTCTAGTGTAGCATATATGCATCTCTAGTGTAGCATATAGGCACCTCTAGTGTAGCATATAGGCATCTCTAGTGTAGCATATAGGCACCTCTAGTGTATCATATAGGCACCTCTAGTGTAGCATATAGGCACCTCTAGTGTAGTATATAGGCACATCTAGTGTAGCATATAGGCATCTCTAGTGTAGCATATAGGCACCTCTAGTGTAGTATATAGACACCTCTAGTGTAGCCTATAAGCACCTCTAATGTAGCATATAGGCCCCTCTAGTGTAGCCTATAGGCACCTCTAGTGTAGCATATAGGCACCTCTAGTGTAGCATATAGGCACCTCTAGTGTAGCATATAGGCACCTCTAGTGTAGCATATAGGCACCTATAGTGTAGCATATAGGCACCTCTAGTGTAGCATATAGGTACATCTAGTGTAGCATATAGGCACCTCTAGTGTAGCATATAGGCACCTCTAGTGTAGCATATAGGCACCTCTAGTGTAGCATATAGGCACCTCTAGTGTAGCATATAGGCACCTCTAGTGTAGCATATAGGCACCTCTAGTGTAGCATATAGGTACATCTAGTGTAGCATATAGGCACCTCTAGTGTAGCATATAGGCACCTCTAGTGTATTATATAGGCACCTCTAGTGTAACATATAGGCACCTTTAGTGTAGTATATAGGCACCTCTAATATAGTATATAGGCACCTCTAGTGTAGCATATAGGTACCTCTAGTGTAGCATATAGGCACCTCTAATATAGTATATAGGCACCTCTAGTGTAGTATATAGGCACCTCTAGTGTAGCATATATGCATCTCTAGTGTAGCATATAGGCACCTCTAGTGTAGCATATAGGCATCTCTAGTGTAGCATATAGGCACCTCTAGTGTAGCATATAGGCACCTCTAGTGTAGCATATAGGCACCTCTAGTGTAGTATATAGGCACATCTAGTGTAGCATATAGGCATCTCTAGTGTAGCATATAGGCACCTCTAGTGTAGTATATAGGCACCTCTAGTGTAGCCTATAGGCACCTTTAGTGTAGCATATAGGCACCTCTAATATAGTATATAGGCACCTCTAGTGTAGTATATAGGCCCCTCTAATATAGTATATAGGCACCTCTAGTGTAGCATATAGGCACCTCTAGTGTAGCATATAGGCATCTCTAGTGTAGCATATAGGCACCTCTAGTGTAGCATATAGGCACCTCTAGTGTAGCATATAGGCACATCTAGTGTAGCATATAGGCACCTCTAGTGTATTATATAGGCACCTCTAGTGTAGCCTATAGGCACCTCTAGTGTAGCATATAGGCACCTCTAGTGTATTATATAGGCATCTCTAGTGTAGCATATAGGCACCTCTAGTGTAGCATATAGGCACCTCTAGTGTAGCCTATAGGCACCTCTAATATAGTATATAGGCACCTCTAGTGTATTATATAGGCACCTCTAGTGTAGCATATAGGCACCTTTAGTGTAGCATATAGGTACCTCTAGTGTAACCTATAGGCACCTCTAGTGTAGCATATAGGCACCTCTAGTGTAACCTATAGGCACCTCTAGTGTAGCATATAGGCACCTCTAGTGTAGCATATAGGTACCTCTAGTGTAGCATATAGGCACCTCTAGTGTAGCATATAGGCACCTCTAGTGTAGCATATAGGCACCTCTAGTGTATTATATAGGCACCTCTAGTGTAGCCTATAGGCACCTCTAGTGTAGCATATAGGCACCTCTAGTGTAGCATATAGGCACCTCTAATATAGTATATAGGCACCTCTAGTGTAGCATATAGGCACCTCTAGTGTATTATATAGGCATCTCTAGTGTAGCATATAGGCACCTCTAGTGTAGCATATAGGCACCTCTAGTGTAGCATATAGGCACCTCTAATATAGTATATAGGCACCTCTAGTGTAGCATATAGGCACCTCTAGTGTATTATATAGGCATCTCTAGTGTAGCATATAGGCACCTCTAGTGTAACATATAGGCATATCTAGTGTAGCATATAGGCACCTCTAGTGTATTATATAGGCACCTCTAGTGTAGCATATAGGCACCTTTAGTGTAGCCTATAGGCACCTCTAGTGTAGCATATAGGCACCTCTAGTGTAGCATATAGGCACCTCTAGTGTAGCATATAGGCACCTCTAGTGTAGCATATAGGCACCTCTAGTGTAGCATATAGGCACCTTTAGTGTAGCATATAGGTACCTCTAGTGTAACCTATAGGCACCTCTAGTGTAGCATATAGGCACCTCTAGTGTAGCATATAGGCACCTCTAGTGTAGCATATAGGCACCTCTAATATAGTATATAGGCACCTCTAGTGTAGCATATAGGCACCTCTAGTGTATTATATAGGCATCTCTAGTGTATTATATAGGCACCTCTAGTGTAGCCTATAGGCACCTCTAGTGTAGCATATAGGCACCTCTAGTGTAGCATATAGGCACCTCTAGTGTAGCATATAGGCCCCTCTAGTGTAGCCTATAGGCACCTCTAGTGTAGCATATAGGCACCTATAGTGTAGCATATAGGCCCCTCTAGTGTAGCCTATAGGCACCTCTAGTGTAGCATATAGGCACCTCTAGTGTAGCATATAGGCACCTTTAGTGTAGCATATAGGCACCTCTAATATAGTATATAGGCACCTCTAGTGTAGCATATAGGCACCTCTAGTGTAGCATATAGGCACCTCTAGTGTAGCATATAGGCACCTCTAGTGTATTATATAGGCACCTCTAGTGTAACATATAGGCACCTTTAGTGTAGTATATAGGCACCTCTAATATAGTATATAGGCACCTCTAGTGTAGCATATAGGTACCTCTAGTGTAGCATATATGCACCTCTAATATAGTATATAGGCACCTCTAGTGTAGCATATAGGCACCTCTAGTGTAGCATATATGCATCTCTAGTGTAGCATATAGGCACCTCTAGTGTAGCATATAGGCATCTCTAGTGTAGCATATAGGCACCTCTAGTGTATCATATAGGCACCTCTAGTGTAGCATATAGGCACCTCTAGTGTAGTATATAGGCACATCTAGTGTAGCATATAGGCATCTCTAGTGTAGCATATAGGCACCTCTAGTGTAGTATATAGACACCTCTAGTGTAGCCTATAGGCACCTCTAATGTAGCATATAGGCCCCTCTAGTGTAGCCTATAGGCACCTCTAGTGTAGCATATAGGCACCTCTAGTGTAGCATATAGGCACCTCTAGTGTAGCATATAGGCACCTCTAGTGTAGCATATAGGCACCTATAGTGTAGCATATAGGCACCTCTAGTGTAGCATATAGGTACATCTAGTGTAGCATATAGGCACCTCTAGTGTAGCATATAGGCACCTCTAGTGTAGCATATAGGCACCTCTAGTGTAGCATATAGGCACCTCTAGTGTAGCATATAGGCACCTCTAGTGTAGCATATAGGCACCTCTAGTGTAGCATATAGGTACATCTAGTGTAGCATATAGGCACCTCTAGTGTAGCATATAGGCACCTCTAGTGTATTATATAGGCACCTCTAGTGTAACATATAGGCACCTTTAGTGTAGTATATAGGCACCTCTAATATAGTATATAGGCACCTCTAGTGTAGCATATAGGTACCTCTAGTGTAGCATATAGGCACCTCTAATATAGTATATAGGCACCTCTAGTGTAGTATATAGGCACCTCTAGTGTAGCATATATGCATCTCTAGTGTAGCATATAGGCACCTCTAGTGTAGCATATAGGCATCTCTAGTGTAGCATATAGGCACCTCTAGTGTAGCATATAGGCACCTCTAGTGTAGCATATAGGCACCTCTAGTGTAGTATATAGGCACATCTAGTGTAGCATATAGGCATCTCTAGTGTAGCATATAGGCACCTCTAGTGTAGTATATAGGCACCTCTAGTGTAGCCTATAGGCACCTTTAGTGTAGCATATAGGCACCTCTAATATAGTATATAGGCACCTCTAGTGTAGTATATAGGCCCCTCTAATATAGTATATAGGCACCTCTAGTGTAGCATATAGGCACCTCTAGTGTAGCATATAGGCATCTCTAGTGTAGCATATAGGCACCTCTAGTGTAGCATATAGGCACCTCTAGTGTAGCATATAGGCACATCTAGTGTAGCATATAGGCACCTCTAGTGTAGCATATAGGAACCTCTAGTGTAGCATATAGGCACCTCTAGTGTAGCATATAGGCACCTCTAATGTAGCATATAGGCCCCTCTAGTGTAGCCTATAGGCACCTCTAGTGTAGCATATAGGCACCTCTAGTGTAGCATATAGGCACCTCTAGTGTAGCATATAGGCACCTCTAATATAGTATATAGGCACCTCTAGTGTAGCATATAGGCACCTCTAGTGTATTATATAGGCACCTCTAGTGTAGCATATAGGCACCTCTAGTGTAGCATATAGGCACCTCTAATATAGTATATAGGCACCTCTAGTGTAGCCTATAGGCACCTCTAGTGTATTATATAGGCACCTCTAGTGTAGCATATAGGCACCTTTAGTGTAGCCTATAGGCACCTCTAGTGTAGCATATAGGCACCTCTAGTGTAGCATATAGGCACCTCTAGTGTAGCATATAGGCACCTCTAGTGTAGCATATAGGCACCTATAGTGTAGCATATAGGCACCTCTAGTGTAGCATATAGGTACATCTAGTGTAGCATATAGGCACCTCTAGTGTAGCATATAGGCACCTCTAGTGTAGTATATAGACACCTCTAGTGTAGCCTATAGGCACCTCTAGTGTAGCATATAGGCCCCTCTAATGTAGCATATAGGCACCTCTAGTGTAGCATATAGGCACCTCTAGTGTAGTATATAGGCACCTCTAGTGTAGCATATAGGCACCTCTAGTGTAGTATATAGACACCTCTAGTGTAGCCTATAGGCACCTCTAATGTAGCATATAGGCCCCTCTAGTGTAGCCTATAGGCACCTCTAGTGTAGCATATAGGCACCTCTAGTGTAGCATATAGGCACCTCTAGTGTAGCATATAGGCACCTCTAGTGTAGCATATAGGCACCTATAGTGTAGCATATAGGCACCTCTAGTGTAGCATATAGGTACATCTAGTGTAGCATATAGGCACCTCTAGTGTAGCATATAGGCACCTCTAGTGTAGCATATAGGCACCTCTAGTGTAGCATATAGGCACCTCTAGTGTAGCATATAGGCACCTCTAGTGTAGCATATAGGTACATCTAGTGTAGCATATAGGCACCTCTAGTGTAGCATATAGGCACCTCTAGTGTATTATATAGGCACCTCTAGTGTAACATATAGGCACCTTTAGTGTAGTATATAGGCACCTCTAATATAGTATATAGGCACCTCTAGTGTAGCATATAGGTACCTCTAGTGTAGCATATAGGCACCTCTAATATAGTATATAGGCACCTCTAGTGTAGTATATAGGCACCTCTAGTGTAGCATATATGCATCTCTAGTGTAGCATATAGGCACCTCTAGTGTAGCATATAGGCATCTCTAGTGTAGCATATAGGCACCTCTAGTGTAGCATATAGGCACCTCTAGTGTAGCATATAGGCACCTCTAGTGTAGTATATAGGCACATCTAGTGTAGCATATAGGCATCTCTAGTGTAGCATATAGGCACCTCTAGTGTAGTATATAGGCACCTCTAGTGTAGCCTATAGGCACCTTTAGTGTAGCATATAGGCACCTCTAATATAGTATATAGGCACCTCTAGTGTAGTATATAGGCCCCTCTAATATATTATATAGGCATCTCTAGTGTAGCATATAGGCACCTCTAGTGTAGCATATAGGCATCTCTAGTGTAGCATATAGGCACCTCTAGTGTAGCATATAGGCACCTCTAGTGTAGCATATAGGCACATCTAGTGTAGCATATAGGCACCTCTAGTGTAGCATATAGGAACCTCTAGTGTAGCATATAGGCACCTCTAGTGTAGCATATAGGCACCTCTAATGTAGCATATAGGCCCCTCTAGTGTAGCCTATAGGCACCTCTAGTGTAGCATATAGGCACCTCTAGTGTAGCATATAGGCACCTCTAGTGTAGCATATAGGCACCTCTAATATAGTATATAGGCACCTCTAGTGTAGCATATAGGCACCTCTAGTGTATTATATAGGCACCTCTAGTGTAGCATATAGGCACCTCTAGTGTAGCATATAGGCACCTCTAATATAGTATATAGGCACCTCTAGTGTAGCCTATAGGCACCTCTAGTGTATTATATAGGCACCTCTAGTGTAGCATATAGGCACCTTTAGTGTAGCCTATAGGCACCTCTAGTGTAGCATATAGGCACCTCTAGTGTAGCATATAGGCACCTCTAGTGTAGCATATAGGCACCTCTAGTGTAGCATATAGGCACCTATAGTGTAGCATATAGGCACCTCTAGTGTAGCATATAGGTACATCTAGTGTAGCATATAGGCACCTCTAGTGTAGCATATAGGCACCTCTAGTGTAGTATATAGACACCTCTAGTGTAGCCTATAGGCACCTCTAGTGTAGCATATAGGCCCCTCTAATGTAGCATATAGGCACCTCTAGTGTAGCATATAGGCACCTCTAGTGTAGTATATAGGCACCTCTAGTGTAGCATATAGGCACCTCTAGTGTAGTATATAGGCACCTCTAGTGTAGCCTATAGGCACCTTTAGTATAGCATATAGGCACCTCTAATATAGTATATAGGCACCTCTAGTGTAGCATATAGGCACCTCTAGTGTAGTATATAGGCACCTCTAGTGTAGCATATAGGCACCTCTAGTGTATTATATAGGCACCTCTAGTGTAACATATAGGCACCTTTAGTGTAGTATATAGGCACCTCTAATATAGTATATAGGCACCTCTAGTGTAGCATATAGGTACCTCTAGTGTAGCATATAGGCACCTCTAATATAGTATATAGGCACCTCTAGTGTAGTATATAGGCCCCTCTAATATAGTATATAGGCACCTCTAGTGTAGCATATAGGCACCTCTAGTGTAGCATATAGGCATCTCTAGTGTAGCATATAGGCACCTCTAGTGTAGCATATAGGCACCTCTAGTGTAGCATATAGGCACATCTAGTGTAGCATATAGGCACCTCTAGTGTAGCATATAGGAACCTCTAGTGTAGCATATAGGCACCTCTAATATAGTATATAGGCACCTCTAGTGTAGCGTATAGGCATCTCTAGTGTAGCATATAGGCACCTTTAGTGTAGCATATAGGTACCTCTAGTGTAGCATATAGGCACCTCTAGTGTAGCATATATGCACCTCTAGTGTAGCATATAAGCACCTCTAGTATAGCATATAGGCACCTCTAGTGTAGCCTATAGGCACATCTAGTGTAGCATATAGGCACCTCTAGTGTAGCATATAGGCACCTCTAGTGTAGCATATAGGCCCCTCTAGTGTAGCCTATAGGCACCTCTAGTGTAGCATATAGGCACCTTTAGTGTAGCATATAGGCACCTCTAATATAGTATATAGGCACCTCTAGTGTAGCATATAGGCCCCTCTAGTGTAGCCTATAGGCACCTCTAGTGTAGCATATAGGCACCTCTAGTGTAGCATATAGGCACCTCTAGTGTAGCATATAGGCACCTCTAGTGTAGCATATAGGCACCTATAGTGTAGCATATAGGCACCTCTAGTGTAGCATATAGGTACATCTAGTGTAGCATATAGGCACCTCTAGTGTAGCATATAGGCACCTCTAGTGTAGCATATAGGCACCTCTAGTGTAGCATATAGGCACCTCTAGTGTAGCATATAGGCCCCTCTAGTATAGCCTATAGGCACCTCTAGTGTAGCATATAGGCACCTATAGTGTAGCATATAGGCCCCTATAGTGTAGCCTATAGGCACCTCTAGTGTAGCATATAGGCACCTCTAGTGTAGCATATAGGCATCTCTAGTGTAGCATATAGGCACCTCTAGTGTAGTATATAGACACCTCTAGTGTAGCCTATAGGCACCTCTAGTGTAGCATATAGGCCCCTCTAATGTAGCATATAGGCACCTCTAGTGTAGCATATAGGCACCTCTAGTGTAGTATATAGGCACCTCTAGTGTAGCATATAGGCACCTCTAGTGTAGTATATAGGCACCTCTAGTGTAGCCTATAGGCACCTTTAGTATAGCATATAGGCACCTCTAGTATAGTATATAGGCACCTCTAGTGTAGCATATAGGCACCTCTAGTGTAGTATATAGGCACCTCTAGTGTAGCATATAGGCACCTCTAGTGTATTATATAGGCACCTCTAGTGTAACATATAGGCACCTTTAGTGTAGTATATAGGCACCTCTAATATAGTATATAGGCACCTCTAGTGTAGCATATAGGTACCTCTAGTGTAGCATATAGGCACCTCTAATATAGTATATAGGCACCTCTAGTGTAGCATATAGGCACCTCTAGTGTAGCATATATGCATCTCTAGTGTAGCATATAGGCACCTCTAGTGTAGCATATAGGCATCTCTAGTGTAGCATATAGGCACCTCTAGTGTAGCATATAGGCACCTCTAATGTAGCATATAGGCCCCTCTAGTGTAGCCTATAGGCACCTCTAGTGTAGCATATAGGCACCTCTAGTGTAGCATATAGGCACCTCTAGTGTAGCATATAGGCACCTCTAGTGTAGCATATAGGCACCTATAGTGTAGCATATAGGCACCTCTAGTGTAGCATATAGGTACATCTAGTGTAGCATATAGGCACCTCTAGTGTAACATATAGGCACCTCTAGTGTAGCATATAGGCCCCTCTAGTGTAGCCTATAGGCACCTCTAGTGTAGCATATAGGCACCTATAGTGTAGCATATAGGCCCCTCTAGTGTAGCCTATAGGCACCTCTAGTGTAGCATATAGGCACCTCTAGTGTAGCATATAGGCATCTCTAGTGTAGCATATAGGCACCTCTAGTGTAGTATATAGACACCTCTAGTGTAGCCTATAGGCACCTCTAGTGTAGCATATAGGCCCCTCTAATGTAGCATATAGGCACCTCTAGTGTAGCATATAGGCACCTTTAGTGTAGCATATAGGCACCTCTAGTGTAGCATATAGGCACCTCTAGTGTAGCATATAGGCACCTCTAATATAGTATATAGGCACCTCTAGTGTATTATATAGGCCCCTCTAATATAGTATATAGGCACCTCTAGTGTAGCATATAGGCACCTCTAGTGTAGCATATAGGCATCTCTAGTGTAGCATATAGGCACCTCTAGTGTAGCATATAGGCACCTCTAGTGTAGCATATAGGCACCTCTAGTGTAGCATATAGGCACCTTTAGTGTAGCATATAGGCACCTCTAATATAGTATATAGGCACCTCTAGTGTAGTATATAGGCCCCTCTAATATAGTATATAGGCACCTCTAGTGTAGCATATAGGCACCTCTAGTGTAGCATATAGGCATCTCTAGTGTAGCATATAGGCACCTCTAGTGTAGCATATAGGCACCTCTAGTGTAGCATATAGGCACATCTAGTGTAGCATATAGGCACCTCTAGTGTAGCATATAGGAACCTCTAGTGTAGCATATAGGCACCTCTAATATAGTATATAGGCACCTCTAGTGTAGCATATAGGCCCCTCTAGTGTAGCCTATAGGCACCTCTAGTGTAGCATATAGGCACCTCTAGTGTAGCATATAGGCACCTCTAGTGTAGCATATAGGCACCTCTAGTGTAGCATATAGGCACCTATAGTGTAGCATATAGGCACCTCTAGTGTAGCATATAGGTACCTCTAGTGTAGCATATAGGCACCTCTAATATAGTATATAGGCACCTCTAGTGTAGTATATAGGCACCTCTAGTGTAGCATATAGGCACCTCTAGTGTAGCATATAGGCACCTTTAGTGTAGCATATAGGCACCTCTAATATAGTATATAGGCACCTCTAGTGTAGCATATAGGCACCTCTAGTGTAGCATATAGGCACCTCTAATATAGTATATATACACATCTAGTGTAGCATATAGGCACCTCTAGTGTAGCATATAGGCACCTCTAGTGTAGCATATAGGCACCTCTAGTGTAGCATATAGGCACCTCTAGTGTAGCATATAGGCACCTCTAGTGTAGCATATAGGCACCTATAGTGTAGCATATAGGCACCTCTAGTGTAGCATATAGGTACATCTAGTGTAGCATATAGGCACCTCTAGTGTAGCATATAGGCACCTCTAGTGTAGCATATAGGCACCTCTAGTGTAGCATATAGGCACCTCTAGTGTAGCATATAGGCACCTCTAGTGTAGCATATAGGTACATCTAGTGTAGCATATAGGCACCTCTAGTGTAGCATATAGGCACCTCTAGTGTATTATATAGGCACCTCTAGTGTAACATATAGGCACCTTTAGTGTAGTATATAGGCACCTCTAATATAGTATATAGGCACCTCTAGTGTAGCATATAGGTACCTCTAGTGTAGCATATAGGCACCTCTAATATAGTATATAGGCACCTCTAGTGTAGTATATAGGCACCTCTAGTGTAGCATATATGCATCTCTAGTGTAGCATATAGGCACCTCTAGTGTAGCATATAGGCATCTCTAGTGTAGCATATAGGCACCTCTAGTGTAGCATATAGGCACCTCTAGTGTAGCATATAGGCACCTCTAGTGTAGTATATAGGCACATCTAGTGTAGCATATAGGCATCTCTAGTGTAGCATATAGGCACCTCTAGTGTAGTATATAGGCACCTCTAGTGTAGCCTATAGGCACCTCTAATGTAGCATATAGGCACCTCTAGTGTAGCATATAGGCACCTTTAGTGTAGCATATAGGCACCTCTAATATAGTATATAGGCACCTCTAGTGTATTATATAGGCCCCTCTAATATAGTATATAGGCACCTCTAGTGTAGCATATAGGCACCTCTAGTGTAGCATATAGGCATCTCTAGTGTAGCATATAGGCACCTCTAGTGTAGCATATAGGCACCTCTAGTGTAGCATATAGGCACCTCTAGTGTAGCATATAGGCACCTTTAGTGTAGCATATAGGCACCTCTAATATAGTATATAGGCACCTCTAGTGTAGTATATAGGCCCCTCTAATATAGTATATAGGCACCTCTAGTGTAGCATATAGGCACCTCTAGTGTAGCATATAGGCATCTCTATTGTAGCATATAGGCACCTCTAGTGTAGCATATAGGCACCTCTAGTGTAGCATATAGGCACCTCTAGTGTAGCATATAGGCACCTCTAGTGTAGCATATAGGCACCTCTAGTGTAGCATATAGGCACCTCTAGTGTAGCATATAGGCACCTTTAGTGTAGCATATAGGCACCTCTAGTGTAGCATATAGGCACCTCTAGTGTAGCATATAGGCACCTCTAGTGTAGCATATAGGCACCTTTAGTGTAGCATATAGGCACCTCCAATATAGTATATAGGCACCTCTAGTGTAGCATATAGGCACCTCTAGTGTAGCATATAGGCACCTCTAATATAGTATATATACACATCTAGTGTAGCATATAGGCACCTCTAGTGTAGCATATAGGCACCTCTAGTGTAGCATATAGGCACCTCTAGTGTAGCATATAGGCACCTATAGTGTAGCATATAGGAACCTCCTGTGTAGCCTATATACACATCTAGTGTAGCATATAGGCACCTCTAGTGTAGCATATAGGCACCTTTAGTGTAGCATATAGGCACCTCTAGTGTAGCATATAGGCACCTCTAGTGTAGCATATAGGCACCTCTAGTGTATCATATAGGCACCTCTAGTGTAGCATATAGGCACCTCTAGTGTAGCATATAGGCACCTCTAATATAGTATATAGGCACCTCTAGTGTAGCATATAGGCACCTCTAGTGTAGCATATAGGCCCTCTAGTGTAGCCTATAGGCACCTCTAGTGTAGCATATAGGCACCTCTAATATAGTATATAGGCACTTCTAGTATAGTATATATGCACCTCTAGTGTAGCTATATATATATATATATATATATGTATATATATATATATATTTATATATATATATATATATGTATGTATGTGTGTGTATATACTACATTCAATGTTACATTGTATACAAGTTTGTTATTTATTATATAGTATTATACTAAGTATGATATAATATAATTAATTGAAATTAATAGTATTATTATATATATATCAAAAAAATGGAATGAAATTATTAAAAATCCATGTATTCAATGCATTTAAAAAATAATAATTTTAAAAATATTTAAAAAAAATACCTCTTAAAACAGTATTCATAGATATTATTCATATATATTTGTTAATAGATTTATTTTTCTTCTTTTTATTCATTTATTTTAATATATTTATTTACTCATTGTTTATTTGTTTATAAAAGTATTTTCCCCTACAGTATTAACTTTAAAAAAAAAAAAAAAATCTTTAATTTTTATTATATATAATCTTCATTTTTATTTCGTTTATATAAGGTATTTTTTCTTTTCAGTATTACAATTTTTAATAAAAGTATTCTTCTTCTTTTTATTTATTTATTCATTTATTTTAATATATTTATTACATATTCTTTATTTGTTTATAAAAAGTATTTTCTCCTACAGTATTAATTTTTTTTAAATAATCTCTAATTTTAATTTTTATTATATATAATCTTCATATTTTATTTCGCCTATATAAGGTATTTTTTCTTTTCAGTATTACAATTTTTAATAAATTTATTCTTCTTCTTTTAATTCATTTATTTTAATATATCTATTACACATTGTTTATTTGTTTATAGAAAGTATTTTCCCATACAGTATTAACTTCTTTTTTTTTCAAATAATCTCTAATTTTCATTTTTATTATATATAATCTTCATGTTTTATTTCGATTATATAAGGTATCGTTCTTTTCAGTATTATAATTTATATATATATATATAAATAATCATTAATTTAATTATTAATTTAAAAACAAAACAAAATTTAAATCACAAAAAATAATAAAATCAAAAATATTATTTTTGTTTTATGTTAGGTATTCAGGTGCAACTCCATTTTTTATTTTTAACAATTTATATATAATAACCTCATACTTTCTCTCTTTTTAGAGATATTTTAATTTTTTACATTCTTAAATATATTTATATTTTATTTATTTTATGAGAATCTAGACTATCCAAAAATATGATGATTGGGGAAATTCTAGTAAAAACATTAACTTGTTTATTAATGTCCCCATCATTCCTAGCCTGTTGGAGAGGAATGATAAATCTGATTTATTTATTTATTTATATATAAATATATATATATATATATTATAAAATATATATAAATGAATTAATAAATGTGATAAAATAAATCTTGATGAAATTATATATATATATATATATATATAATATAAATAACTAATAAACCAAATATAAAATTGTAATAATATATATATATATATATATATATATATATTAATAGTAACTTGTAAATATCACTTACGATAAATAAATTCAAATAATATGTATGTAAATATAAATAATCAAGTGTAAAAGTGAATAAAAAAAAGTAGAAATCAAACTGAAAATAGAAAATTTATAAAATTATAGCGTCTGTTTATATATTATATAGATAAGTTTATAATATCACAATATATGATATTTACCAATGACTGTATAAATTAAATAAATGTAAAAATTCCAATTTTTAATTTTGTTAAATAGGCATTATATTACACTGTTAGAAAAAGAGTTTTCTATACCACCGAAAAAGAGTTTTCCGAGTATCCCTGTATTATAACTCTTTTCGAGAATTAAGCAATAGAACATTATTTTGTAAAATAGTATTATAGATATTAATAATAAAACATTATATTAGTAATAAAACATTGCATCAAAAAGAGATTTTTCCTTAATAGCTACTTTATCTATATGTTTTTTAAAATTAATTTCTCTTATATTGTTATGTTTAAATCACTATATTGTTCTACTAAATATATATTAAATATATATATATATATATATATATATATATTAAATATATATATTATATATATAAAGTATTCATATTATGGAAAATATTATTTAACGAACAAATATATTTATAATAATTATTTTAATTCTATTTTTGACTTTAGATATAAATGATTGTAAAAATAGCCCCTGTAAAAATGGCGGAAAATGTAATGATCTATTAAATGCCTATACATGTGTTTGTGTTATTGGATATACGGGTATGAATTGTGACTTCAATATTAATGATTGCATTAATATAGTATGTAACAATGGAGGATCTTGCATAGATGACATTAATAAGTACACATGCAAATGTGTAGCTGGCTATGGTGGTGAATTATGCGCGAATGGTTAGTATAAATATATCAGTTGTTTTATATTTTATTGAAAAAAGAAAATATACATTTATTTATATACAAATGTATTTTATATTTGTAGTGTATAATAAATTGTATACAATTAAGTAACATTTATCTAAAATACAAATAAATGAAGAAACATATTTTTTTTAATATTTAAAAAATTAATCAAAAAATATTTCAAAAAATATATTAAAAAATACAACATAACATATTTCAAATATAACAAAATATGTTGAAAACTCAAACCAAAACCGCCCCAACCCAGCGTTGCTGTTTTTGATTATTTGCATATCTATCATTTATTAATTATAACTATTCCTGATTTGGGATTGCTTGCGGTACCCAACCGTGCTTTACTCATTGTTTAATAGTTTTCATATCTATTATTTATTAATTATGGATATTCATGATTCTGCCTTTCTAGTATATACAATAACATACATTTTTGATAAAATACAAACAAATTTAGACAAATATTTTATTATTTCAATAATTAGTGGAAAAATATTTCAAAAATATTTTATATAAATTTAGTTTGAATATATAACATATATATATATAAGAGTTTATAGAATTTATATATATATATATATATATATATATATTATATTTTATTATGTACAACATTTCCTTCTTTTTACTTATTCTATTTTGCAAGTTTATAGACTTTTTTGTGTACGTTTCATTATATAATATATATACAAATTAATATATATATTTATATATATATATACTTACAATATATTCAGTGTAAATAAACACACATAATATATTAAAATAGACTATGCATATTAGTGATTCATTCGAAACAAATGAAACCTGATAAAGTTGGTTTCGAAACAAATTAAACCGAATAAAGTTGGTTTCGAAACAAATGAAACAGGATAAAGTTGGTTTCGAAAAATAAAATATGGTCGATATAAAATCAATATTATAATAAAATTATATAAAGATAATAGGTAAGATATGATGTAACTAGACAGTATACTGTTGTAGTACTATTAGT
Source organism: Osedax fenrisi (assembly GCA_964019155.1). Taxonomy (NCBI): domain Eukaryota; kingdom Metazoa; phylum Annelida; class Polychaeta; order Sabellida; family Siboglinidae; genus Osedax; species Osedax fenrisi. The sequence goes on along the minus strand of OZ025246.1, from coordinate 2,793,546 downwards.
GATTTAAATTTTTCCCATTTTTCATTATCTCGAGATAATAAAATCCTACAATTTATTATCTCAAGACAATCAAATCCTAAATTTCATTATTTCAAGACTCTCGAAAAAATGTGTCATTAAAATGATTTTTTATCATGTAAAATCTTAAGCAAAAAAAAATGTTAAAATATTAATAATTTTTTTTAAATATTTTTTAAATTTGTTTGAAATATTTTCAAATTTTAACAATTTTTTTAAATATTTTTAAACATTTTTTTGATATATATTTTTTAACATTTTTTTGAAATATTTCAATATATTTTTTAAATTTGTTTGAAATATTTTCAAATTTTAACAATTTTTTTAAATATTTTTAAACATTTTTTTGATATATATTTTTTAACATTTTTTTGAAATATGTCAATATATTTTTTAATATTTTCTTGAAATATTAAAAAAAAATTGAAATTAAAAAAAAAATTGTTAATATTTAAAAAAAATTAAAAACCAAATTACTAGTATCACTGGAAAGCTTATTTAATTCTATTATAGATGTCATATTGTAGTTATTTTTAATTTGTATTAAAACAAAGGTTATGATCACAATTTTTTTAAATATTTTTAAACATTTTTTTGATATATATTTTTTAAAATTTTTTTGAAATATTTCAATATATTTTTTAATATTTTCTTGAAATATTAAAAAAAAATTTAAATTAAAAAAAAAAATTGTTAATATTTAAAAAAAATTAAAAACCAAATTACTAGTATCACTGGAAAGCTTATTTAATTCTATTATAGATGTCATATTGTAGTTATTTTTAATTTGTATTAAAACAAAGGTTATGATCACAAATATATATATTTTAATATTTATTGAAATATTTAAATACTTATTTTCCAAATTACATAACGTTGTGCTAGAAGTTGATAGTATGGTATGATGGAACATGATACTAAGATATTTAGTATAGTTTGCAGGGCAATATTTATTCATGAATTATTAATATAAAAATAATATCATAATATAATAATTATTAAATAATATTAAAAATAAAGTATATATAATAACTAAAAATGTATAATATATAATTTATTATATCATTTAACAACTACTAAGTTATATTCCTTATTTAATTACGAGTGATTATAACAATTATTTGCAGCACACAAATAACTTAATAATGTTATTTTATTATATTAATAATAATGTATTTAATAATATCTGTAATTAAAAATATCTGGGTTGTTATTCATGTGATCATCAATTACATACGAATACTCTAAATTATTCATATTTAAAAAATTATAATAACACCAATAATGGAAAAATATAAACACTAATAATATGATACATTTCAATACATTTTATTAAATAATTTAAATCCTTAAATTTAATATTCATTAAAAAAAGATCGATAGAGTTTCAGTCCGATTCGACTCGAGCCGGACTCTGGCTCGACTCGACTCGAAAAACTCGACTTGTTTGAATCACTAATGCATATATGTATACAAATATAAATGTTAATAAATATATATATATAAACAATTTAATATATATATATTAGTGATGGGAATTTTACAAAAATCTGGGTTTCGAAACGGTTTCACTCAACAAATTTAGGTTTCAGATTCAGTTTCGTTGAAAACATCTAGGTTTCAGTTTCAGTTTCGATTAAATTACACATGTTTCGAAACCGTTTCGAAACTAAATTGAACTATTAACTAAAGTAAGTAAATTAATTAACAAACTATTTATGTTGACTATACAATGTATACATAGTATAGTATACTAAGTAACTCTCTTGGTTTTATTTTTGATAGTAACTTACTATTAGTAAGTCATAGATGTTTTATCGATTAGATCTCAAGTGTATGGCGATCTTCGTCCTTCAATTTACACAACTTAACAACTATTAGAATTGTTTTACCATATAACATTTCTAAGCTCATATTGAATCCAAGTCCTATCTCGTATTGAGTACTTTAATTCTTTATATCACAGATTTCCTATATTTAATAAATTGCATAAATAGAGTTATACGGAGTTCGGTACGCTTACTATTTCGCATAAAATTATGTGATCATGCTTGCAATTCCGAAACATTATATGCCATAAAATGGATATCTGGCAGATTTATAAACCCAGATTTTTGTAAAATTCCCATAACTAGCATATAGGCTCCTCTAGTATAGCATATAGGCACCTCTAGTGTAGCATATAAGCACCTCTAGTATAGCGTATAAGCACCTCCTGTGTAGCATATAGGCACCTCTAGTGTAGCATATAGGCATATCTAGTGTAGCATATAGGCACCTCTAGTGTAGCATATAGGCACATCTAGTGTAGCATATAGGCATCTCTAGTGTAGCATATAGGCACCTCTAGTGTAGCATATAGGCACCTCTAGTGTAGCATATAGGCACCTCTAGTGTAGCATATAAGCACATCTAGTGTAGCATATAGGAACCTCTAGTGTAGCAAATAGGCACCTTTAGTGTAGCATATAGGCACCTCTAGTGTAGCATATAGGCACCTCTAGTGTAGCATATAGGCATATCTAGTGTAGCATATAGGCACCTCTAGTGTAGCATATAGGCACCTCTAATATAGCATATAGGCACCTCTAGTGTAGCGTATAGGCACCTCTAGTGTAGCATATAGGCACCTCTAGTGTATCATATAGGTACATCTAGCATATAGGCACCTCTAGTGTAACATATATGCACCTCTAGTGTAGCATATAGGTACCTCTAGTGTAGCATATAGGCACCTCTAGTGTAGCATATAGGCACCTCTAGTGTAGCATATAGGCACCTCTAATATAGCATATAGGCACCTCTAGTGTATCGTATAGGCACCTCTAGTGTAGCATATAGGCACCTCTAGTGTATCATATAGGTACATCTAGCATATAGGCACCTCTAGTGTAACATATATGCACCTCTAGTGTAGCATATAGGCACCTCTAGTGTAGCATATAGGCACCTCTAGTGTAGCATATAGGCACCTATAGTGTAGCATATAGGCACCTCTAGTGTAGCATATAGGCACCTCTAGTGTAGCATATAGGCACCTCTAGTGTATTATATAGGCACCTCTAGTGTATTATATAGGCACCTCTAGTGTAGCATATAGGCACACTAGTGTAGCCTATAGACACCTTTAGTGTAGCATATAGGCACCTCTAGTGTAGCATATAGGCACCTCTAGTGTAGCATATAGGCACCTCTAGTGTAGCATATAGGCACCTCTAGTGTAGCATATAGGCACCTTTAGTGTAGCATATATGAACCTCTAGTGTATTATATAGGCACCTCTAGTGTAGCATATAGGCACCTCTAGTGTAGCATATAGGCACCTCTAGTGTAGCATATAGGCACCTCTAGTGTAGCCTATAGGCACCTCTAGTGTAGCATATAGGCACCTCTAGTGTAACCTATAGGCACCTCTAGTGTAGCATATAGGCACCTCTAGTGTAGCATATAGGCACCTCTAGTGTAGCATATAGGCACCTCTAATGTAGCATATAGGCATCTCTAGTGTAGCATATAGGCACCTCTAGTGTAGCCTATAGGCACCTTTAGTGTAGCATATAGGCACCTCTAGTGTAGCATATAGGCACCTCTAGTGTAGCATATAGGCACCTCTAGTGTAGCATATAGGCACCTTTAGTGTAGCATATAGGCACCTCTAGTGTAGCCTATAGGCACCTCTAGTGTAGCATATAGGTATCTCTAGTGTAGCATATAGGCATCTCTAGTGTAGCCTATAGGCACCTCTAGTGTAGCATATAGGCACCTCTAGTGTAGCATATAGGCACCTCTAGTGTAGCATATAGGCACCTCTAGTGTAGCATATAGGCACCTCTAGTGTAGCATATAGGCACCACTAGTGTAGCATATAGGCATCTCTAGTGTAGCCTATAGGCACCTCTAGTGTAGCATATAGGTACATCTAGCATATAAGCACCTCTAGTGTAGCATATAGGCACCTCTAGTGTAACCTATAGGCATATCTAGTGTAGCATATAGGCACCTCTAGTGTAGCATATAGGCACCTTTAGTGTAGCCTATAGGCACCTCTAGTGTAGCATATAGGCACCTCTAGTGTAGCATATAGGCACCTCTAGTGTAGCATATAGGCACCTCTAGTTTAGCATATAGGCACCTCTAGTGTAGCATATAGGCACCTCTAGTGTAGCCTATAGGCACCTCTAGTGTAGCATATAGGCACCTCTAGTGTATTATATAGGCACCTCTAGTGTAGCATATAGGCACCTCTAGTGTAACCTATAGGCACCTCTAGTGTAGCATATAGGCACCTCTAGTTTAGCATATAGGCACCTCTAGTGTAGCATATAGGCACCTCTAGTGTAGCCTATAGGCACCTCTAGTGTAGCATATAGGCACCTCTAGTGTATTATATAGGCACCTCTAGTGTAGCATATAGGCATCTCTATTGTTATGTTTAAATCACTATATTGTTCTACTAAATATATATTAAATATATATATATATATATATTAAATATATATATTATATATATAAAGTATTCATATTATGGAAAATATTATTTAACGAACAAATATATTTATAATAATTATTTTAATTCTATTTTTGACTTTAGATATAAATGATTGTAAAAATAGCCCCTGTAAAAATGGCGGAAAATGTAATGATCTATTAAATGCCTATACATGTATTTGTGTTATTGGATATACGGGTATGAATTGTGAAATCAATATTAATGATTGCATTAATATAGTATGTAACAATGGAGGTTCTTGCATAGATGACATTAATAAGTACACATGCAAATGTGTACCTGGCTATGGTGGTGAATTATGCGCGTATGGTTAGTATAAATATATCAGTTGTTTTATATTTTATTGAAAAAAGAAAATATACATTTATTTATATACAAATGTATTTTATATTTGTAGTGTATAATAAATTGTATACAATTAAGTAACATTTATCTAAAATACAAATAAATGAAGAAACATATTTTTTTTAATATTTAAAAAATTAATCAAAAAATATTTCAAAAAATATATTAAAAAATACAACATAACATATTTCAAATATAACAAAATATGTTGAAAACTCAAACCAAAACCGCCCCAACCCAGCGTTGCTCGTTTTTGATTATTTGCATACCTATCATTTATTAATTATAACTATTCCTGATTTGGGATTGCTTGCGGTACCCAACCGTGCTTTACTCATTGTTTAATAGTTTTCATATCTATTATTTATTAATTATGGATATTCATGATTCTGCCTTTCTAGTATATACAATAACATACATTTTTGATAAAATACAAACAAATTTAGACAAATATTTTATTATTTCAATAATTAGTGGAAAAATATTTCAAAAATATTTTATATAAATTTAGTTTGAATATATAACATATATATATAAGAGTTTATAGAATTTATATATATATATATATATTATATTTTATTATGTACAACATTTCCTTCTTTTTACTTATTCTATTTTGCAAGTTTATAGACTTTTTTGTGTACGTTTCATTATATAATATATATAAAAATTAATATATATATTTATATATATATATATACTTACAATATATTCAGTGTAAATAAACACACATAATATATTAAAATAGACTATGCATATTAGTGATTCATTCGAAACAAATGAAACCTGATAAAATTGGTTTCGAAACAAATTAAACCGAATAAAGTTGGTTTCGAAACAAATGAAACAGGATAAAGTTGGTTTCGTAAAATAAAATATGGTCGATATAAAATCAATATTATAATAAAATTATATAAAGATAATAGGTAAGATATGATGTAACTAGACAGTATACTGTTGTAGTACTATTAGTGATTTAAATTTTTCCCATTTTTCATTATCTCGAGATAATAAAATCCTACAATTTATTATCTCAAGACAATCAAATCCTAAATTTCATTATTTCAAGACTCTCGAAAAAATGTGTCATTAAAATGATTTTTTATCATGTAAAATCTTAAGCAAAAAAAAATGTTAAAATATTAATAATTTTTTTTAAATATTTTTTAAATTTGTTTGAAATATTTTCAAATTTTAACAATTTTTTTAAATATTTTTAAACATTTTTTTGATATATATTTTTTAACATTTTTTTGAAATATTTCAATATATTTTTTAAATTTGTTTGAAATATTTTCAAATTTTAACAATTTTTTTAAATATTTTTAAACATTTTTTTGATATATATTTTTTAACATTTTTTTGAAATATGTCAATATATTTTTTAATATTTTCTTGAAATATTAAAAAAAAATTGAAATTAAAAAAAAAATTGTTAATATTTAAAAAAAATTAAAAACCAAATTACTAGTATCACTGGAAAGCTTATTTAATTCTATTATAGATGTCATATTGTAGTTATTTTTAATTTGTATTAAAACAAAGGTTATGATCACAATTTTTTTAAATATTTTTAAACATTTTTTTGATATATATTTTTTAACATTTTTTTGAAATATTTCAATATATTTTTTAATATTTTCTTGAAATATTAAAAAAAAATTTAAATTAAAAAAAAAAATTGTTAATATTTAAAAAAAATTAAAAACCAAATTACTAGTATCACTGGAAAGCTTATTTAATTCTATTATAGATGTCATATTGTAGTTATTTTTAATTTGTATTAAAACAAAGGTTATGATCACAAATATATATATTTTAATATTTATTGAAATATTTAAATACTTATTTTCCAAATTACATAACGTTGTGCTAGAAGTTGATAGTATGGTATGATGGAACATGATACTAAGATATTTAGTATAGTTTGCAGGGCAATATTTATTCATGAATTATTAATATAAAAATAATATCATAATATAATAATTATTAAATAATATTAAAAATAAAGTATATATAATAACTAAAAATGTATAATATATAATTTATTATATCATTTAACAACTACTAAGTTATATTCCTTATTTAATTACGAGTGATTATAACAATTATTTGCAGCACACAAATAACTTAATAATGTTATTTTATTATATTAATAATAATGTATTTAATAATATCTGTAATTAAAAATATCTGGGTTGTTATTCATGTGATCATCAATTACATACGAATACTCTAAATTATTCATATTTAAAAAATTATAATAACACCAATAATGGAAAAATATAAACACTAATAATATGATACATTTCAATACATTTTATTAAATAATTTAAATCCTTAAATTTAATATTCATTAAAAAAAGTTCTATAGAGTTTCAGTCCGATTCGACTCGAGCCGGACTCTGGCTCGACTCGACTCGAAAAACTCGACTCGTTTGAATCACTAATGCATATATGTATACAAATATAAATGTTAATAAATATATATATATAAACAATTTAATATATATATATTAGTGATGGGAATTTTACAAAAATCTGGGTTTCGAAACGGTTTCACTCAACAAATTTAGGTTTCAGATTCAGTTTCGTTGAAAACATCTAGGTTTCAGTTTCAGTTTCGATTAAATTACACATGTTTCGAAACCGTTTCGAAACTAAATTGAACTATTAACTAAAGTAAGTAAATTAATTAACAAACTATTTATGTTGACTATACAATGTATACATAGTATAGTATACTAAGTAACTCTCTTGGTTTTATTTTTGATAGTAACTTACTACTAGTAAGTCATAGATGTTTTATCGATTAGATCTCAAGTGTATGGCGATCTTCGTCCTTCAATTTACACAACTTAACAACTATTAGAATTGTTTTACCATATAACATTTCTAAGCTCATATTGAATCCAAGTCCTATCTCGTATTGAGTACTTTAATTCTTTATATCACAGATTTCCTATATTTAATAAATTGCATAAATAGAGTTATACGGAGTTCGGTACGCTTACTATTTCGCATAAAATTATGTGATCATGCTTGCAGTTCCGAAATATTATATGCCATAAAATGGATATCTGGCAGATTTATAAACCCAGATTTTTGTAAAATTCCCATAACTAGCATATAGGCTCCTCTAGTATAGCATATAGGCACCTCTAGTGTAGCATATAAGCACCTCTAGTATAGCGTATAGGCACCTCCTGTGTAGCATATAGGCACCTCTAGTGTAGCATATAGGCATATCTAGTGTAGCATATAGGCACCTCTAGTGTAGCATATAGGCACATCTAGTGTAGCATATAGGCATCTCTAGTGTAGCATATAGGCACCTCTAGTGTAGCATATAGGCACCTCTAGTGTAGCATATAGGCACCTCTAGTGTAGCATATAGGCACATCTAGTGTAGCATATAGGAACCTCTAGTGTAGCATATAGGCACCTTTAGTGTAGCATATAGGCACCTCTAGTGTAGCATATAGGCACCTCTAGTGTAGCATATAGGCATATCTAGTGTAGCATATAGGCACCTCTAGTGTAGCATATAGGCACCTCTAATATAGCATATAGGCACCTCTAGTGTAGCGTATAGGCACCTCTAGTGTAGCATATAGGCACCTCTAGTGTATCATATAGGTACATCTAGCATATAGGCACCTCTAGTGTAACATATATGCACCTCTAGTGTAGCATATAGGTACCTCTAGTGTAGCATATAGGCACCTCTAGTGTAGCATATAGGCACCTCTAGTGTAGCATATAGGCACCTCTAATATAGCATATAGGCACCTCTAGTGTAGCGTATAGGCACCTCTAGTGTAGCATATAGGCACCTCTAGTGTAGCATATAGGCACCTCTAATGTAGCATATAGGCATCTCTAGTGTAGCATATAGGCACCTCTAGTGTAGCCTATAGGCACCTTTAGTGTAGCATATAGGCACCTCTAGTGTAGCATATAGGCACCTCTAGTGTAGCATATAGGCACCTCTAGTGTAGCATATAGGCACCTTTAGTGTAGCATATAGGCACCTCTAGTGTAGCCTATAGGCACCTCTAGTGTAGCATATAGGTATCTCTAGTGTAGCATATAGGCATCTCTAGTGTAGCCTATAGGCACCTCTAGTGTAGCATATAGGCACCTCTAGTGTAGCATATAGGCACCTCTAGTGTAGCATATAGGCACCTCTAGTGTAGCATATAGGCACCTCTAGTGTAGCATATAGGCACCACTAGTGTAGCATATAGGCATCTCTAGTGTAGCCTATAGGCACCTCTAGTGTAGCATATAGGTACATCTAGCATATAAGCACCTCTAGTGTAGCATATAGGCACCTCTAGTGTAACCTATAGGCATATCTAGTGTAGCATATAGGCACCTCTAGTGTAGCATATAGGCACCTTTAGTGTAGCCTATAGGCACCTCTAGTGTAGCATATAGGCACCTCTAGTGTAGCATATAGGCACCTCTAGTGTAGCATATAGGCACCTCTAGTTTAGCATATAGGCACCTCTAGTGTAGCATATAGGCACCTCTAGTGTAGCCTATAGGCACCTCTAGTGTAGCATATAGGCACCTCTAGTGTATTATATAGGCACCTCTAGTGTAGCATATAGGCACCTCTAGTGTAACCTATAGGCACCTCTAGTGTAGCATATAGGCACCTCTAGTTTAGCATATAGGCACCTCTAGTGTAGCATATAGGCCCCTCTAGTGTAGCCTATAGGCACCTCTAGTGTAGCATATAGGCACCTCTAGTGTAGCATATAGGCACCTCTAGTGTAGCATATAGGCACCTCTAGTGTAGCATATAGGCACCTATAGTGTAGCATATAGGCACCTCTAGTGTAGCATATAGGTACCTCTAGTGTAGCATATAGGCACCTCTAATATAGTATATAGGCACCTCTAGTGTAGTATATAGGCACCTCTAGTGTAGCATATAGGCACCTCTAGTGTAGCATATAGGCACCTTTAGTGTAGCATATAGGCACCTCTAATATAGTATATAGGCACCTCTAGTGTAGCATATAGGCACCTCTAGTGTAGCATATAGGCACCTCTAATATAGTATATATACACATCTAGTGTAGCATATAGGCACCTCTAGTGTAGCATATAGGCACCTCTAGTGTAGCATATAGGCACCTCTAGTGTAGCATATAGGCACCTCTAGTGTAGCATATAGGCACCTCTAGTGTAGCATATAGGCACCTATAGTGTAGCATATAGGCACCTCTAGTGTAGCATATAGGTACATCTAGTGTAGCATATAGGCACCTCTAGTGTAGCATATAGGCACCTCTAGTGTAGCATATAGGCACCTCTAGTGTAGCATATAGGCACCTCTAGTGTAGCATATAGGCACCTCTAGTGTAGCATATAGGTACATCTAGTGTAGCATATAGGCACCTCTAGTGTAGCATATAGGCACCTCTAGTGTATTATATAGGCACCTCTAGTGTAACATATAGGCACCTTTAGTGTAGTATATAGGCACCTCTAATATAGTATATAGGCACCTCTAGTGTAGCATATAGGTACCTCTAGTGTAGCATATAGGCACCTCTAATATAGTATATAGGCACCTCTAGTGTAGTATATAGGCACCTCTAGTGTAGCATATATGCATCTCTAGTGTAGCATATAGGCACCTCTAGTGTAGCATATAGGCATCTCTAGTGTAGCATATAGGCACCTCTAGTGTAGCATATAGGCACCTCTAGTGTAGCATATAGGCACCTCTAGTGTAGTATATAGGCACATCTAGTGTAGCATATAGGCATCTCTAGTGTAGCATATAGGCACCTCTAGTGTAGTATATAGGCACCTCTAGTGTAGCCTATAGGCACCTCTAATGTAGCATATAGGCACCTCTAGTGTAGCATATAGGCACCTTTAGTGTAGCATATAGGCACCTCTAATATAGTATATAGGCACCTCTAGTGTATTATATAGGCCCCTCTAATATAGTATATAGGCACCTCTAGTGTAGCATATAGGCACCTCTAGTGTAGCATATAGGCATCTCTAGTGTAGCATATAGGCACCTCTAGTGTAGCATATAGGCACCTCTAGTGTAGCATATAGGCACCTCTAGTGTAGCATATAGGCACCTTTAGTGTAGCATATAGGCACCTCTAATATAGTATATAGGCACCTCTAGTGTAGTATATAGGCCCCTCTAATATAGTATATAGGCACCTCTAGTGTAGCATATAGGCACCTCTAGTGTAGCATATAGGCATCTCTATTGTAGCATATAGGCACCTCTAGTGTAGCATATAGGCACCTCTAGTGTAGCATATAGGCACCTCTAGTGTAGCATATAGGCACCTCTAGTGTAGCATATAGGCACCTCTAGTGTAGCATATAGGCACCTCTAGTGTAGCATATAGGCACCTTTAGTGTAGCATATAGGCACCTCTAGTGTAGCATATAGGCACCTCTAGTGTAGCATATAGGCACCTCTAGTGTAGCATATAGGCACCTTTAGTGTAGCATATAGGCACCTCCAATATAGTATATAGGCACCTCTAGTGTAGCATATAGGCACCTCTAGTGTAGCATATAGGCACCTCTAATATAGTATATATACACATCTAGTGTAGCATATAGGCACCTCTAGTGTAGCATATAGGCACCTCTAGTGTAGCATATAGGCACCTCTAGTGTAGCATATAGGCACCTATAGTGTAGCATATAGGAACCTCCTGTGTAGCCTATATACACATCTAGTGTAGCATATAGGCACCTCTAGTGTAGCATATAGGCACCTTTAGTGTAGCATATAGGCACCTCTAGTGTAGCATATAGGCACCTCTAGTGTAGCATATAGGCACCTCTAGTGTATCATATAGGCACCTCTAGTGTAGCATATAGGCACCTCTAGTGTAGCATATAGGCACCTCTAATATAGTATATAGGCACCTCTAGTGTAGCATATAGGCACCTCTAGTGTAGCATATAGGCCCTCTAGTGTAGCCTATAGGCACCTCTAGTGTAGCATATAGGCACCTCTAATATAGTATATAGGCACTTCTAGTATAGTATATATGCACCTCTAGTGTAGCTATATATATATATATATATATATGTATATATATATATATATTTATATATATATATATATATGTATGTATGTGTGTGTATATACTACATTCAATGTTACATTGTATACAAGTTTGTTATTTATTATATAGTATTATACTAAGTATGATATAATATAATTAATTGAAATTAATAGTATTATTATATATATATCAAAAAAATGGAATGAAATTATTAAAAATCCATGTATTCAATGCATTTAAAAAATAATAATTTTAAAAATATTTAAAAAAAATACCTCTTAAAACAGTATTCATAGATATTATTCATATATATTTGTTAATAGATTTATTTTTCTTCTTTTTATTCATTTATTTTAATATATTTATTTACTCATTGTTTATTTGTTTATAAAAGTATTTTCCCCTACAGTATTAACTTTAAAAAAAAAAAAAAAATCTTTAATTTTTATTATATATAATCTTCATTTTTATTTCGTTTATATAAGGTATTTTTTCTTTTCAGTATTACAATTTTTAATAAAAGTATTCTTCTTCTTTTTATTTATTTATTCATTTATTTTAATATATTTATTACATATTCTTTATTTGTTTATAAAAAGTATTTTCTCCTACAGTATTAATTTTTTTTAAATAATCTCTAATTTTAATTTTTATTATATATAATCTTCATATTTTATTTCGCCTATATAAGGTATTTTTTCTTTTCAGTATTACAATTTTTAATAAATTTATTCTTCTTCTTTTAATTCATTTATTTTAATATATCTATTACACATTGTTTATTTGTTTATAGAAAGTATTTTCCCATACAGTATTAACTTCTTTTTTTTTCAAATAATCTCTAATTTTCATTTTTATTATATATAATCTTCATGTTTTATTTCGATTATATAAGGTATCGTTCTTTTCAGTATTATAATTTATATATATATATATAAATAATCATTAATTTAATTATTAATTTAAAAACAAAACAAAATTTAAATCACAAAAAATAATAAAATCAAAAATATTATTTTTGTTTTATGTTAGGTATTCAGGTGCAACTCCATTTTTTATTTTTAACAATTTATATATAATAACCTCATACTTTCTCTCTTTTTAGAGATATTTTAATTTTTTACATTCTTAAATATATTTATATTTTATTTATTTTATGAGAATCTAGACTATCCAAAAATATGATGATTGGGGAAATTCTAGTAAAAACATTAACTTGTTTATTAATGTCCCCATCATTCCTAGCCTGTTGGAGAGGAATGATAAATCTGATTTATTTATTTATTTATATATAAATATATATATATATATATTATAAAATATATATAAATGAATTAATAAATGTGATAAAATAAATCTTGATGAAATTATATATATATATATATATATATATAATATAAATAACTAATAAACCAAATATAAAATTGTAATAATATATATATATATATATATATATATATATTAATAGTAACTTGTAAATATCACTTACGATAAATAAATTCAAATAATATGTATGTAAATATAAATAATCAAGTGTAAAAGTGAATAAAAAAAAGTAGAAATCAAACTGAAAATAGAAAATTTATAAAATTATAGCGTCTGTTTATATATTATATAGATAAGTTTATAATATCACAATATATGATATTTACCAATGACTGTATAAATTAAATAAATGTAAAAATTCCAATTTTTAATTTTGTTAAATAGGCATTATATTACACTGTTAGAAAAAGAGTTTTCTATACCACCGAAAAAGAGTTTTCCGAGTATCCCTGTATTATAACTCTTTTCGAGAATTAAGCAATAGAACATTATTTTGTAAAATAGTATTATAGATATTAATAATAAAACATTATATTAGTAATAAAACATTGCATCAAAAAGAGATTTTTCCTTAATAGCTACTTTATCTATATGTTTTTTAAAATTAATTTCTCTTATATTGTTATGTTTAAATCACTATATTGTTCTACTAAATATATATTAAATATATATATATATATATATATATATATATTAAATATATATATTATATATATAAAGTATTCATATTATGGAAAATATTATTTAACGAACAAATATATTTATAATAATTATTTTAATTCTATTTTTGACTTTAGATATAAATGATTGTAAAAATAGCCCCTGTAAAAATGGCGGAAAATGTAATGATCTATTAAATGCCTATACATGTGTTTGTGTTATTGGATATACGGGTATGAATTGTGACTTCAATATTAATGATTGCATTAATATAGTATGTAACAATGGAGGATCTTGCATAGATGACATTAATAAGTACACATGCAAATGTGTAGCTGGCTATGGTGGTGAATTATGCGCGAATGGTTAGTATAAATATATCAGTTGTTTTATATTTTATTGAAAAAAGAAAATATACATTTATTTATATACAAATGTATTTTATATTTGTAGTGTATAATAAATTGTATACAATTAAGTAACATTTATCTAAAATACAAATAAATGAAGAAACATATTTTTTTTAATATTTAAAAAATTAATCAAAAAATATTTCAAAAAATATATTAAAAAATACAACATAACATATTTCAAATATAACAAAATATGTTGAAAACTCAAACCAAAACCGCCCCAACCCAGCGTTGCTGTTTTTGATTATTTGCATATCTATCATTTATTAATTATAACTATTCCTGATTTGGGATTGCTTGCGGTACCCAACCGTGCTTTACTCATTGTTTAATAGTTTTCATATCTATTATTTATTAATTATGGATATTCATGATTCTGCCTTTCTAGTATATACAATAACATACATTTTTGATAAAATACAAACAAATTTAGACAAATATTTTATTATTTCAATAATTAGTGGAAAAATATTTCAAAAATATTTTATATAAATTTAGTTTGAATATATAACATATATATATATAAGAGTTTATAGAATTTATATATATATATATATATATATATATATATATTATATTTTATTATGTACAACATTTCCTTCTTTTTACTTATTCTATTTTGCAAGTTTATAGACTTTTTTGTGTACGTTTCATTATATAATATATATACAAATTAATATATATATTTATATATATATATACTTACAATATATTCAGTGTAAATAAACACACATAATATATTAAAATAGACTATGCATATTAGTGATTCATTCGAAACAAATGAAACCTGATAAAGTTGGTTTCGAAACAAATTAAACCGAATAAAGTTGGTTTCGAAACAAATGAAACAGGATAAAGTTGGTTTCGAAAAATAAAATATGGTCGATATAAAATCAATATTATAATAAAATTATATAAAGATAATAGGTAAGATATGATGTAACTAGACAGTATACTGTTGTAGTACTATTAGTGATTTAAATTTTTCCCATTTTTCATTATCTCGAGATAATAAAATCCTACAATTTATTATCTCAAGACAATCAAATCCTAAATTTCATTATTTCAAGACTCTCGAAAAAATGTGTCTTTAAAATGATTTTTTATCATGTAAAATCTTAAGCAAAAAAAAATGTTAAAATATTAATAATTTTTTTTAAATATTTTTTAAATTTGTTTGAAATATTTTCAAATTTTAACAATTTTTTTAAATATTTTTAAACATTTTTTTGATATATATTTTTTAACATTTTTTTGAAATATTTCAATATATTTTTTAAATTTGTTTGAAATATTTTCAAATTTTAACAATTTTTTTAAATATTTTTAAACATTTTTTTGATATATATTTTTTAACATTTTTTTGAAATATGTCAATATATTTTTTAATATTTTCTTGAAATATTAAAAAAAAATTGAAATTAAAAAAAAAATTGTTAATATTTAAAAAAAATTAAAAACCAAATTACTAGTATCACTGGAAAGCTTATTTAATTCTATTATAGATGTCATATTGTAGTTATTTTTAATTTGTATTAAAACAAAGGTTATGATCACAATTTTTTTAAATATTTTTAAACATTTTTTTGATATATATTTTTTAAAATTTTTTTGAAATATTTCAATATATTTTTTAATATTTTCTTGAAATATTAAAAAAAAATTTAAATTAAAAAAAAAAATTGTTAATATTTAAAAAAAATTAAAAACCAAATTACTAGTATCACTGGAAAGCTTATTTAATTCTATTATAGATGTCATATTGTAGTTATTTTTAATTTGTATTAAAACAAAGGTTATGATCACAAATATATATATTTTAATATTTATTGAAATATTTAAATACTTATTTTCCAAATTACATAACGTTGTGCTAGAAGTTGATAGTATGGTATGATGGAACATGATACTAAGATATTTAGTATAGTTTGCAGGGCAATATTTATTCATGAATTATTAATATAAAAATAATATCATAATATAATAATTATTAAATAATATTAAAAATAAAGTATATATAATAACTAAAAATGTATAATATATAATTTATTATATCATTTAACAACTACTAAGTTATATTCCTTATTTAATTACGAGTGATTATAACAATTATTTGCAGCACACAAATAACTTAATAATGTTATTTTATTATATTAATAATAATGTATTTAATAATATCTGTAATTAAAAATATCTGGGTTGTTATTCATGTGATCATCAATTACATACGAATACTCTAAATTATTCATATTTAAAAAATTATAATAACACCAATAATGGAAAAATATAAACACTAATAATATGATACATTTCAATACATTTTATTAAATAATTTAAATCCTTAAATTTAATATTCATTAAAAAAAGATCGATAGAGTTTCAGTCCGATTCGACTCGAGCCGGACTCTGGCTCGACTCGACTCGAAAAACTCGACTTGTTTGAATCACTAATGCATATATGTATACAAATATAAATGTTAATAAATATATATATATAAACAATTTAATATATATATATTAGTGATGGGAATTTTACAAAAATCTGGGTTTCGAAACGGTTTCACTCAACAAATTTAGGTTTCAGATTCAGTTTCGTTGAAAACATCTAGGTTTCAGTTTCAGTTTCGATTAAATTACACATGTTTCGAAACCGTTTCGAAACTAAATTGAACTATTAACTAAAGTAAGTAAATTAATTAACAAACTATTTATGTTGACTATACAATGTATACATAGTATAGTATACTAAGTAACTCTCTTGGTTTTATTTTTGATAGTAACTTACTATTAGTAAGTCATAGATGTTTTATCGATTAGATCTCAAGTGTATGGCGATCTTCGTCCTTCAATTTACACAACTTAACAACTATTAGAATTGTTTTACCATATAACATTTCTAAGCTCATATTGAATCCAAGTCCTATCTCGTATTGAGTACTTTAATTCTTTATATCACAGATTTCCTATATTTAATAAATTGCATAAATAGAGTTATACGGAGTTCGGTACGCTTACTATTTCGCATAAAATTATGTGATCATGCTTGCAATTCCGAAACATTATATGCCATAAAATGGATATCTGGCAGATTTATAAACCCAGATTTTTGTAAAATTCCCATAACTAGCATATAGGCTCCTCTAGTATAGCATATAGGCACCTCTAGTGTAGCATATAAGCACCTCTAGTATAGCGTATAAGCACCTCCTGTGTAGCATATAGGCACCTCTAGTGTAGCATATAGGCATATCTAGTGTAGCATATAGGCACCTCTAGTGTAGCATATAGGCACATCTAGTGTAGCATATAGGCATCTCTAGTGTAGCATATAGGCACCTCTAGTGTAGCATATAGGCACCTCTAGTGTAGCATATAGGCACCTCTAGTGTAGCATATAGGCACATCTAGTGTAGCATATAGGAACCTCTAGTGTAGCAAATAGGCACCTTTAGTGTAGCATATAGGCACCTCTAGTGTAGCATATAGGCACCTCTAGTGTAGCATATAGGCATATCTAGTGTAGCATATAGGCACCTCTAGTGTAGCATATAGGCACCTCTAATATAGCATATAGGCACCTCTAGTGTAGCGTATAGGCACCTCTAGTGTAGCATATAGGCACCTCTAGTGTATCATATAGGTACATCTAGCATATAGGCACCTCTAGTGTAACATATATGCACCTCTAGTGTAGCATATAGGTACCTCTAGTGTAGCATATAGGCACCTCTAGTGTAGCATATAGGCACCTCTAGTGTAGCATATAGGCACCTCTAATATAGCATATAGGCACCTCTAGTGTATCGTATAGGCACCTCTAGTGTAGCATATAGGCACCTCTAGTGTATCATATAGGTACATCTAGCATATAGGCACCTCTAGTGTAACATATATGCACCTCTAGTGTAGCATATAGGCACCTCTAGTGTAGCATATAGGCACCTCTAGTGTAGCATATAGGCACCTATAGTGTAGCATATAGGCACCTCTAGTGTAGCATATAGGCACCTCTAGTGTAGCATATAGGCACCTCTAGTGTATTATATAGGCACCTCTAGTGTATTATATAGGCACCTCTAGTGTAGCATATAGGCACACTAGTGTAGCCTATAGACACCTTTAGTGTAGCATATAGGCACCTCTAGTGTAGCATATAGGCACCTCTAGTGTAGCATATAGGCACCTCTAGTGTAGCATATAGGCACCTCTAGTGTAGCATATAGGCACCTTTAGTGTAGCATATATGAACCTCTAGTGTATTATATAGGCACCTCTAGTGTAGCATATAGGCACCTCTAGTGTAGCATATAGGCACCTCTAGTGTAGCATATAGGCACCTCTAGTGTAGCCTATAGGCACCTCTAGTGTAGCATATAGGCACCTCTAGTGTAACCTATAGGCACCTCTAGTGTAGCATATAGGCACCTCTAGTGTAGCATATAGGCACCTCTAGTGTAGCATATAGGCACCTCTAATGTAGCATATAGGCATCTCTAGTGTAGCATATAGGCACCTCTAGTGTAGCCTATAGGCACCTTTAGTGTAGCATATAGGCACCTCTAGTGTAGCATATAGGCACCTCTAGTGTAGCATATAGGCACCTCTAGTGTAGCATATAGGCACCTTTAGTGTAGCATATAGGCACCTCTAGTGTAGCCTATAGGCACCTCTAGTGTAGCATATAGGTATCTCTAGTGTAGCATATAGGCATCTCTAGTGTAGCCTATAGGCACCTCTAGTGTAGCATATAGGCACCTCTAGTGTAGCATATAGGCACCTCTAGTGTAGCATATAGGCACCTCTAGTGTAGCATATAGGCACCTCTAGTGTAGCATATAGGCACCACTAGTGTAGCATATAGGCATCTCTAGTGTAGCCTATAGGCACCTCTAGTGTAGCATATAGGTACATCTAGCATATAAGCACCTCTAGTGTAGCATATAGGCACCTCTAGTGTAACCTATAGGCATATCTAGTGTAGCATATAGGCACCTCTAGTGTAGCATATAGGCACCTTTAGTGTAGCCTATAGGCACCTCTAGTGTAGCATATAGGCACCTCTAGTGTAGCATATAGGCACCTCTAGTGTAGCATATAGGCACCTCTAGTTTAGCATATAGGCACCTCTAGTGTAGCATATAGGCACCTCTAGTGTAGCCTATAGGCACCTCTAGTGTAGCATATAGGCACCTCTAGTGTATTATATAGGCACCTCTAGTGTAGCATATAGGCACCTCTAGTGTAACCTATAGGCACCTCTAGTGTAGCATATAGGCACCTCTAGTTTAGCATATAGGCACCTCTAGTGTAGCATATAGGCACCTCTAGTGTAGCCTATAGGCACCTCTAGTGTAGCATATAGGCACCTCTAGTGTATTATATAGGCACCTCTAGTGTAGCATATAGGCATCTCTATTGTTATGTTTAAATCACTATATTGTTCTACTAAATATATATTAAATATATATATATATATATATTAAATATATATATTATATATATAAAGTATTCATATTATGGAAAATATTATTTAACGAACAAATATATTTATAATAATTATTTTAATTCTATTTTTGACTTTAGATATAAATGATTGTAAAAATAGCCCCTGTAAAAATGGCGGAAAATGTAATGATCTATTAAATGCCTATACATGTATTTGTGTTATTGGATATACGGGTATGAATTGTGAAATCAATATTAATGATTGCATTAATATAGTATGTAACAATGGAGGTTCTTGCATAGATGACATTAATAAGTACACATGCAAATGTGTACCTGGCTATGGTGGTGAATTATGCGCGTATGGTTAGTATAAATATATCAGTTGTTTTATATTTTATTGAAAAAAGAAAATATACATTTATTTATATACAAATGTATTTTATATTTGTAGTGTATAATAAATTGTATACAATTAAGTAACATTTATCTAAAATACAAATAAATGAAGAAACATATTTTTTTTAATATTTAAAAAATTAATCAAAAAATATTTCAAAAAATATATTAAAAAATACAACATAACATATTTCAAATATAACAAAATATGTTGAAAACTCAAACCAAAACCGCCCCAACCCAGCGTTGCTCGTTTTTGATTATTTGCATACCTATCATTTATTAATTATAACTATTCCTGATTTGGGATTGCTTGCGGTACCCAACCGTGCTTTACTCATTGTTTAATAGTTTTCATATCTATTATTTATTAATTATGGATATTCATGATTCTGCCTTTCTAGTATATACAATAACATACATTTTTGATAAAATACAAACAAATTTAGACAAATATTTTATTATTTCAATAATTAGTGGAAAAATATTTCAAAAATATTTTATATAAATTTAGTTTGAATATATAACATATATATATAAGAGTTTATAGAATTTATATATATATATATATATTATATTTTATTATGTACAACATTTCCTTCTTTTTACTTATTCTATTTTGCAAGTTTATAGACTTTTTTGTGTACGTTTCATTATATAATATATATAAAAATTAATATATATATTTATATATATATATATACTTACAATATATTCAGTGTAAATAAACACACATAATATATTAAAATAGACTATGCATATTAGTGATTCATTCGAAACAAATGAAACCTGATAAAATTGGTTTCGAAACAAATTAAACCGAATAAAGTTGGTTTCGAAACAAATGAAACAGGATAAAGTTGGTTTCGTAAAATAAAATATGGTCGATATAAAATCAATATTATAATAAAATTATATAAAGATAATAGGTAAGATATGATGTAACTAGACAGTATACTGTTGTAGTACTATTAGTGATTTAAATTTTTCCCATTTTTCATTATCTCGAGATAATAAAATCCTACAATTTATTATCTCAAGACAATCAAATCCTAAATTTCATTATTTCAAGACTCTCGAAAAAATGTGTCATTAAAATGATTTTTTATCATGTAAAATCTTAAGCAAAAAAAAATGTTAAAATATTAATAATTTTTTTTAAATATTTTTTAAATTTGTTTGAAATATTTTCAAATTTTAACAATTTTTTTAAATATTTTTAAACATTTTTTTGATATATATTTTTTAACATTTTTTTGAAATATTTCAATATATTTTTTAAATTTGTTTGAAATATTTTCAAATTTTAACAATTTTTTTAAATATTTTTAAACATTTTTTTGATATATATTTTTTAACATTTTTTTGAAATATGTCAATATATTTTTTAATATTTTCTTGAAATATTAAAAAAAAATTGAAATTAAAAAAAAAATTGTTAATATTTAAAAAAAATTAAAAACCAAATTACTAGTATCACTGGAAAGCTTATTTAATTCTATTATAGATGTCATATTGTAGTTATTTTTAATTTGTATTAAAACAAAGGTTATGATCACAATTTTTTTAAATATTTTTAAACATTTTTTTGATATATATTTTTTAACATTTTTTTGAAATATTTCAATATATTTTTTAATATTTTCTTGAAATATTAAAAAAAAATTTAAATTAAAAAAAAAAATTGTTAATATTTAAAAAAAATTAAAAACCAAATTACTAGTATCACTGGAAAGCTTATTTAATTCTATTATAGATGTCATATTGTAGTTATTTTTAATTTGTATTAAAACAAAGGTTATGATCACAAATATATATATTTTAATATTTATTGAAATATTTAAATACTTATTTTCCAAATTACATAACGTTGTGCTAGAAGTTGATAGTATGGTATGATGGAACATGATACTAAGATATTTAGTATAGTTTGCAGGGCAATATTTATTCATGAATTATTAATATAAAAATAATATCATAATATAATAATTATTAAATAATATTAAAAATAAAGTATATATAATAACTAAAAATGTATAATATATAATTTATTATATCATTTAACAACTACTAAGTTATATTCCTTATTTAATTACGAGTGATTATAACAATTATTTGCAGCACACAAATAACTTAATAATGTTATTTTATTATATTAATAATAATGTATTTAATAATATCTGTAATTAAAAATATCTGGGTTGTTATTCATGTGATCATCAATTACATACGAATACTCTAAATTATTCATATTTAAAAAATTATAATAACACCAATAATGGAAAAATATAAACACTAATAATATGATACATTTCAATACATTTTATTAAATAATTTAAATCCTTAAATTTAATATTCATTAAAAAAAGTTCTATAGAGTTTCAGTCCGATTCGACTCGAGCCGGACTCTGGCTCGACTCGACTCGAAAAACTCGACTCGTTTGAATCACTAATGCATATATGTATACAAATATAAATGTTAATAAATATATATATATAAACAATTTAATATATATATATTAGTGATGGGAATTTTACAAAAATCTGGGTTTCGAAACGGTTTCACTCAACAAATTTAGGTTTCAGATTCAGTTTCGTTGAAAACATCTAGGTTTCAGTTTCAGTTTCGATTAAATTACACATGTTTCGAAACCGTTTCGAAACTAAATTGAACTATTAACTAAAGTAAGTAAATTAATTAACAAACTATTTATGTTGACTATACAATGTATACATAGTATAGTATACTAAGTAACTCTCTTGGTTTTATTTTTGATAGTAACTTACTACTAGTAAGTCATAGATGTTTTATCGATTAGATCTCAAGTGTATGGCGATCTTCGTCCTTCAATTTACACAACTTAACAACTATTAGAATTGTTTTACCATATAACATTTCTAAGCTCATATTGAATCCAAGTCCTATCTCGTATTGAGTACTTTAATTCTTTATATCACAGATTTCCTATATTTAATAAATTGCATAAATAGAGTTATACGGAGTTCGGTACGCTTACTATTTCGCATAAAATTATGTGATCATGCTTGCAGTTCCGAAATATTATATGCCATAAAATGGATATCTGGCAGATTTATAAACCCAGATTTTTGTAAAATTCCCATAACTAGCATATAGGCTCCTCTAGTATAGCATATAGGCACCTCTAGTGTAGCATATAAGCACCTCTAGTATAGCGTATAGGCACCTCCTGTGTAGCATATAGGCACCTCTAGTGTAGCATATAGGCATATCTAGTGTAGCATATAGGCACCTCTAGTGTAGCATATAGGCACATCTAGTGTAGCATATAGGCATCTCTAGTGTAGCATATAGGCACCTCTAGTGTAGCATATAGGCACCTCTAGTGTAGCATATAGGCACCTCTAGTGTAGCATATAGGCACATCTAGTGTAGCATATAGGAACCTCTAGTGTAGCATATAGGCACCTTTAGTGTAGCATATAGGCACCTCTAGTGTAGCATATAGGCACCTCTAGTGTAGCATATAGGCATATCTAGTGTAGCATATAGGCACCTCTAGTGTAGCATATAGGCACCTCTAATATAGCATATAGGCACCTCTAGTGTAGCGTATAGGCACCTCTAGTGTAGCATATAGGCACCTCTAGTGTATCATATAGGTACATCTAGCATATAGGCACCTCTAGTGTAACATATATGCACCTCTAGTGTAGCATATAGGTACCTCTAGTGTAGCATATAGGCACCTCTAGTGTAGCATATAGGCACCTCTAGTGTAGCATATAGGCACCTCTAATATAGCATATAGGCACCTCTAGTGTAGCGTATAGGCACCTCTAGTGTAGCATATAGGCACCTCTAGTGTAGCATATAGGCACCTCTAATGTAGCATATAGGCATCTCTAGTGTAGCATATAGGCACCTCTAGTGTAGCCTATAGGCACCTTTAGTGTAGCATATAGGCACCTCTAGTGTAGCATATAGGCACCTCTAGTGTAGCATATAGGCACCTCTAGTGTAGCATATAGGCACCTTTAGTGTAGCATATAGGCACCTCTAGTGTAGCCTATAGGCACCTCTAGTGTAGCATATAGGTATCTCTAGTGTAGCATATAGGCATCTCTAGTGTAGCCTATAGGCACCTCTAGTGTAGCATATAGGCACCTCTAGTGTAGCATATAGGCACCTCTAGTGTAGCATATAGGCACCTCTAGTGTAGCATATAGGCACCTCTAGTGTAGCATATAGGCACCACTAGTGTAGCATATAGGCATCTCTAGTGTAGCCTATAGGCACCTCTAGTGTAGCATATAGGTACATCTAGCATATAAGCACCTCTAGTGTAGCATATAGGCACCTCTAGTGTAACCTATAGGCATATCTAGTGTAGCATATAGGCACCTCTAGTGTAGCATATAGGCACCTTTAGTGTAGCCTATAGGCACCTCTAGTGTAGCATATAGGCACCTCTAGTGTAGCATATAGGCACCTCTAGTGTAGCATATAGGCACCTCTAGTTTAGCATATAGGCACCTCTAGTGTAGCATATAGGCACCTCTAGTGTAGCCTATAGGCACCTCTAGTGTAGCATATAGGCACCTCTAGTGTATTATATAGGCACCTCTAGTGTAGCATATAGGCACCTCTAGTGTAACCTATAGGCACCTCTAGTGTAGCATATAGGCACCTCTAGTTTAGCATATAGGCACCTCTAGTGTAGCATATAGGCACCTCTAGTGTAGCCTATAGGCACCTCTAGTGTAGCATATAGGCACCTCTAGTGTATTATATAGGCACCTCTAGTGTAGCATATAGGCATCTCTATTGTTATGTTTAAATCACTATATTGTTCTACTAAATATATATTAAATATATATATATATATATATTAAATATATATATTATATATATAAAGTATTCATATTATGGAAAATATTATTTAACGAACAAATATATTTATAATAATTATTTTAATTCTATTTTTGACTTTAGATATAAATGATTGTAAAAATAGCCCCTGTAAAAATGGCGGAAAATGTAATGATCTATTAAATGCCTATACATGTATTTGTGTTATTGGATATACGGGTATGAATTGTGAAATCAATATTAATGATTGCATTAATATAGTATGTAACAATGGAGGTTCTTGCATAGATGACATTAATAAGTACACATGCAAATGTGTACCTGGCTATGGTGGTGAATTATGCGCGTATGGTTAGTATAAATATATCAGTTGTTTTATATTTTATTGAAAAAAGAAAATATACATTTATTTATATACAAATGTATTTTATATTTGTAGTGTATAATAAATTGTATACAATTAAGTAACATTTATCTAAAATACAAATAAATGAAGAAACATATTTTTTTTAATATTTAAAAAATTAATCAAAAAATATTTCAAAAAATATATTAAAAAATACAACATAACATATTTCAAATATAACAAAATATGTTGAAAACTCAAACCAAAACCGCCCCAACCCAGCGTTGCTCGTTTTTGATTATTTGCATACCTATCATTTATTAATTATAACTATTCCTGATTTGGGATTGCTTGCGGTACCCAACCGTGCTTTACTCATTGTTTAATAGTTTTCATATCTATTATTTATTAATTATGGATATTCATGATTCTGCCTTTCTAGTATATACAATAACATACATTTTTGATAAAATACAAACAAATTTAGACAAATATTTTATTATTTCAATAATTAGTGGAAAAATATTTCAAAAATATTTTATATAAATTTAGTTTGAATATATAACATATATATATAAGAGTTTATAGAATTTATATATATATATATATATTATATTTTATTATGTACAACATTTCCTTCTTTTTACTTATTCTATTTTGCAAGTTTATAGACTTTTTTGTGTACGTTTCATTATATAATATATATAAAAATTAATATATATATTTATATATATATATACTTACAATATATTCAGTGTAAATAAACACACATAATATATTAAAATAGACTATGCATATTAGTGATTCATTCGAAACAAATGAAACCTGATAAAATTGGTTTCGAAACAAATTAAACCGAATAAAGTTGGTTTCGAAACAAATGAAACAGGATAAAGTTGGTTTCGTAAAATAAAATATGGTCGATATAAAATCAATATTATAATAAAATTATATAAAGATAATAGGTAAGATATGATGTAACTAGACAGTATACTGTTGTAGTACTATTAGTGATTTAAATTTTTCCCATTTTTCATTATCTCGAGATAATAAAATCCTACAATTTATTATCTCAAGACAATCAAATCCTAAATTTCATTATTTCAAGACTCTCGAAAAAATGTGTCATTAAAATGATTTTTTATCATGTAAAATCTTAAGCAAAAAAAAATGTTAAAATATTAATAATTTTTTTTAAATATTTTTTAAATTTGTTTGAAATATTTTCAAATTTTAACAATTTTTTTAAATATTTTTAAACATTTTTTTGATATATATTTTTTAACATTTTTTTGAAATATTTCAATATATTTTTTAAATTTGTTTGAAATATTTTCAAATTTTAACAATTTTTTTAAATATTTTTAAACATTTTTTTGATATATATTTTTTAACATTTTTTTGAAATATGTCAATATATTTTTTAATATTTTCTTGAAATATTAAAAAAAAATTGAAATTAAAAAAAAAATTGTTAATATTTAAAAAAAATTAAAAACCAAATTACTAGTATCACTGGAAAGCTTATTTAATTCTATTATAGATGTCATATTGTAGTTATTTTTAATTTGTATTAAAACAAAGGTTATGATCACAATTTTTTTAAATATTTTTAAACATTTTTTTGATATATATTTTTTAACATTTTTTTGAAATATTTCAATATATTTTTTAATATTTTCTTGAAATATTAAAAAAAAATTTAAATTAAAAAAAAAAATTGTTAATATTTAAAAAAAATTAAAAACCAAATTACTAGTATCACTGGAAAGCTTATTTAATTCTA
This sequence comes from Osedax fenrisi, assembly GCA_964019155.1. Classification (NCBI taxonomy): domain Eukaryota; kingdom Metazoa; phylum Annelida; class Polychaeta; order Sabellida; family Siboglinidae; genus Osedax; species Osedax fenrisi. The sequence goes on along the minus strand of OZ025246.1, from coordinate 2,766,370 downwards.
TTATAGATGTCATATTGTAGTTATTTTTAATTTGTATTAAAACAAAGGTTATGATCACAAATATATATATTTTAATATTTATTGAAATATTTAAATACTTATTTTCCAAATTACATAACGTTGTGCTAGAAGTTGATAGTATGGTATGATGGAACATGATACTAAGATATTTAGTATAGTTTGCAGGGCAATATTTATTCATGAATTATTAATATAAAAATAATATCATAATATAATAATTATTAAATAATATTAAAAATAAAGTATATATAATAACTAAAAATGTATAATATATAATTTATTATATCATTTAACAACTACTAAGTTATATTCCTTATTTAATTACGAGTGATTATAACAATTATTTGCAGCACACAAATAACTTAATAATGTTATTTTATTATATTAATAATAATGTATTTAATAATATCTGTAATTAAAAATATCTGGGTTGTTATTCATGTGATCATCAATTACATACGAATACTCTAAATTATTCATATTTAAAAAATTATAATAACACCAATAATGGAAAAATATAAACACTAATAATATGATACATTTCAATACATTTTATTAAATAATTTAAATCCTTAAATTTAATATTCATTAAAAAAAGTTCTATAGAGTTTCAGTCCGATTCGACTCGAGCCGGACTCTGGCTCGACTCGACTCGAAAAACTCGACTCGTTTGAATCACTAATGCATATATGTATACAAATATAAATGTTAATAAATATATATATATAAACAATTTAATATATATATATTAGTGATGGGAATTTTACAAAAATCTGGGTTTCGAAACGGTTTCACTCAACAAATTTAGGTTTCAGATTCAGTTTCGTTGAAAACATCTAGGTTTCAGTTTCAGTTTCGATTAAATTACACATGTTTCGAAACCGTTTCGAAACTAAATTGAACTATTAACTAAAGTAAGTAAATTAATTAACAAACTATTTATGTTGACTATACAATGTATACATAGTATAGTATACTAAGTAACTCTCTTGGTTTTATTTTTGATAGTAACTTACTACTAGTAAGTCATAGATGTTTTATCGATTAGATCTCAAGTGTATGGCGATCTTCGTCCTTCAATTTACACAACTTAACAACTATTAGAATTGTTTTACCATATAACATTTCTAAGCTCATATTGAATCCAAGTCCTATCTCGTATTGAGTACTTTAATTCTTTATATCACAGATTTCCTATATTTAATAAATTGCATAAATAGAGTTATACGGAGTTCGGTACGCTTACTATTTCGCATAAAATTATGTGATCATGCTTGCAGTTCCGAAATATTATATGCCATAAAATGGATATCTGGCAGATTTATAAACCCAGATTTTTGTAAAATTCCCATAACTAGCATATAGGCTCCTCTAGTATAGCATATAGGCACCTCTAGTGTAGCATATAAGCACCTCTAGTATAGCGTATAGGCACCTCCTGTGTAGCATATAGGCACCTCTAGTGTAGCATATAGGCATATCTAGTGTAGCATATAGGCACCTCTAGTGTAGCATATAGGCACATCTAGTGTAGCATATAGGCATCTCTAGTGTAGCATATAGGCACCTCTAGTGTAGCATATAGGCACCTCTAGTGTAGCATATAGGCACCTCTAGTGTAGCATATAGGCACATCTAGTGTAGCATATAGGAACCTCTAGTGTAGCATATAGGCACCTTTAGTGTAGCATATAGGCACCTCTAGTGTAGCATATAGGCACCTCTAGTGTAGCATATAGGCATATCTAGTGTAGCATATAGGCACCTCTAGTGTAGCATATAGGCACCTCTAATATAGCATATAGGCACCTCTAGTGTAGCGTATAGGCACCTCTAGTGTAGCATATAGGCACCTCTAGTGTATCATATAGGTACATCTAGCATATAGGCACCTCTAGTGTAACATATATGCACCTCTAGTGTAGCATATAGGTACCTCTAGTGTAGCATATAGGCACCTCTAGTGTAGCATATAGGCACCTCTAGTGTAGCATATAGGCACCTCTAATATAGCATATAGGCACCTCTAGTGTAGCGTATAGGCACCTCTAGTGTAGCATATAGGCACCTCTAGTGTATCATATAGGTACATCTAGCATATAGGCACCTCTAGTGTAACATATATGCACCTCTAGTGTAGCATATAGGCACCTCTAGTGTAGCATATAGGCACCTCTAGTGTAGCATATAGGCACCTCTAGTGTAGCATATAGGCACCTCTAATATAGCATATAGGCACCTCTAGTGTAGCGTATAGGCACCTCTAGTGTAGCCTATAGGCACCTCTAGTGTAGCATATATGCACCTCTAGTGTAGCATATAGGCACCTCTAGTGTAGCATATAGGCACCTCTAGTGTAGCATATAGGCACCTCTAGTGTAGCATATAGGCACCTCTAGTGTAGCATATAGGCATCTCTAGTGTAGCATATAGGCACCTCTAGTGTAGCATATAGGCACCTCTAATATAGTATATAGGCACCTCTAGTGTAGCATATAGGCACCTCTAGTGTAGCATATAAGCACCTCTAGTGTAGCATATAGGCACCTCTAGTGTAGCATATAGGCACCTCTAGTGTAGCCTATAGGCACCTCTAGTGTAACATATATGCACCTCTAGTGTAGCATATAGGCATCTCTAGTGTAGCATATAGGCACCTATAGTGTAGCATATAGGCACCTCTAGTGTAGCATATAGGCACCTCTAGTGTAGCATATAGGCACCTCTAGTGTATTATATAGGCACCTCTAGTGTATTATATAGGCACCTCTAGTGTAGCATATAGGCACACTAGTGTAGCCTATAGACACCTTTAGTGTAGCATATAGGCACCTCTAGTGTAGCATATAGGCACCTCTAGTGTAGCATATAGGCACCTCTAGTGTAGCATATAGGCACCTCTAGTGTAGCATATAGGCACCTTTAGTGTAGCATATATGAACCTCTAGTGTATTATATAGGCACCTCTAGTGTAGCATATAGGCACCTCTAGTGTAGCATATAGGCACCTCTAGTGTAGCATATATGCACCTCTAGTGTAGCCTATAGGCACCTCTAGTGTAGCATATAGGCACCTCTAGTGTAACCTATAGGCACCTCTAGTGTAGCATATAGGCACCTCTAGTGTAGCATATAGGCACCTCTAGTGTAGCATATAGGCACCTCTAGTGTAGCATATAGGCATCTCTAGTGTAGCATATAGGCACCTCTAGTGTAGCATATAGGCACCTCTAGTGTAGCATATATGCACCTCTAGTGTAGCATATAGGCACCTTTAGTGTAGCATATAGGCACCTCTAGTGTAGCCTATAGGCACCTCTAGTGTAGCATATAGGTATCTCTAGTGTAGCATATAGGCATCTCTAGTGTAGCCTATAGGCACCTCTAGTGTAGCATATAGGCACCTCTAGTGTAGCATATAGGCACCTCTAGTGTAGCATATAGGCACCTCTAGTGTAGCATATAGGCACCTCTAGTGTAGCATATAGGCACCACTAGTGTAGCATATAGGCATCTCTAGTGTAGCCTATAGGCACCTCTAGTGTAGCATATAGGTACATCTAGCATATAAGCACCTCTAGTGTAGCATATAGGCACCTCTAGTGTAACCTATAGGCATATCTAGTGTAGCATATAGGCACCTCTAGTGTAACATATAGGCACCTTTAGTGTAGCCTATAGGCACCTCTAGTGTAGCATATAGGCACCTCTAGTGTAGCATATAGGCACCTCTAGTGTAGCATATAGGCACCTCTAGTTTAGCATATATGCACCTCTAGTGTAGCATATAGGCACCTCTAGTGTAGCCTATAGGCACCTCTAGTTTAACATATAGGCACCTCTAGTGTATTATATAGGCACCTCTAGTGTAGCATATAGGCACTCTAGTGTAACCTATAGGCACCTCTAGTGTAGCATATAGGCACCTCTAGTTTAGCATATAGGCACCTCTAGTGTAGCATATAGGCACCTCTAGTGTAGCCTATAGGCACCTCTAGTGTAGCATATAGGCACCTCTAGTGTATTATATAGGCACCTCTAGTGTAGCATATAGGCATCTCTAGTGTAGCCTATAGGCACCTCTAGTGTAGCATATAGGTACATCTAGCATATAAGCACCTCTAGTGTAGCATATAGGCACCTCTAGTGTAGCATATAGGCACCTCTAGTGTAGCATATAGGCACCTCTAGTGTAGCATATAGGCATCTCTAGTGTAGCATATAGGCACCTCTAGTGTAGCATATAGGCACCTCTAGTGTAGCATATAGGCACCTCTAGTGTAGCATATAGGCACCTCTAGTGTAGCATATAGGCACCTCTAGTGTAGCCTATAGGCACCTCTAGTGTAGCATATAGGCACCTCTAGTGTAGCATATAGGCACCTCTAGTGTTACCTATAGGCATATCTAGTGTAGCATATAGGCACCTCTAGTGTAGCATATAGGCATCTCTAGTGTAGCCTATAGGCACCTCTAGTGTAGCATATAGGCACCTCTAGTGTAGCATATAGGCACCTCTAGTGTAGCCTATAGGCACCTCTAGTGTAGCATATAGGTACATCTAGCATATAAGCACCTCTAGTGTAGCATATAGGCACCTCTAGTGTAGCATATAGGCATCTCTAGTGTAGCCTATAGGCACCTCTAGTGTAGCATATAGGCACCTCTAGTGTAGCATATAGGCACCTCTAGTGTAGTATATTGGCAGCTCTAGTGTAGCAAATAGGCACCTCTAGTGTAGCATATAGGCATCTCTAGTGTAGCCTATAGGCACCTCTAGTGTAGCATATAGGCACCTCTAGTGTAGCATATAGGCACCTCTAGTGTTACCTATAGGCATATCTAGTGTAGCATATAGGCACCTCTAGTGTAGCCTATAGGCACCTCTAGTGTAGCATATAGGTACATCTAGCATATAAGCACCTCTAGTGTAGCATATAGGTACATCTAGCATATAAGCACCTCTAGTGTAGCATATAGGCACCTCTAGTGTAGCATATAGGCATCTCTAGTGTAGCCTATAGGCACCTTTAGTGTAGCATATAGGCACCTCTAGTGTAGCCTATAGGCACCTCTAGTGTAGCATATAGGCACCTCTAGTGTAACCTATAGGCATATCTAGTGTAGCCTATAGGCACCTCTAGTGTAGCATATAGGCACCTTTAGTGTAGCATATAGGCACCTCTAGTGTAGCATATAGGCAGCTCTAGTGTAGCATATAGGCACCTCTAGTGTAGCATATAGGCACCTCTAGTGTAGCATATAGGCACCTCTAGTGTATCCTATAGGCACCTCTAGTGTAGCATATAGGCACCTCTAGTGTAGCATATAGGCACCTTTAGTGTAGCCTATAGGCACCTCTAGTGTAGCATATAGGTACATCTAGCATATAAGCACCTCTAGTGTAGCATATAGGTACATCTAGCATATAAGCACCTCTAGTGTAGCATATAGGCACCTCTAGTGTAGCATATAGGCATATCTAGTGTAGAATATAGGTACATCTAGCATATAAGCACCTCTAGTGTAGCATATAGGCACCTCTAGTGTAGCCTATAGGCACCTCTAGTGTAGCATATAGGTACATCTAGCATATAAGCACCTCTACTGTAGCATATAGGTACATCTAGCATATAAGCACCTCTAGTGTAGCATATAGGCACCTCTAGTGTAGCATATAGGCACCTCTAGTGTAGCATATAGGCATATCTAGTGTAGAATATAGGTACATCTAGCATATAAGCACCTCTAGTGTAGCATATAGGCACATCTAGTGTAGCATATAGGCACCTCTAGTGTAGCCTATAGGCACCTCTAGTGTAGCATATAGGCCCCTCTAGTGTAGCATATAGGCACCTCTAGTGTAGCATATAGGCACCTCTAGTGTAGCGTATAAGCACCTCTAGTGTAGCATATAGGCATCTCTAGTGTAGCCTATAGGCACCTCTAGTGTAGCATATAGGCACCTCTAGTGTAGCATATAGGCACCTCTAGTGTAGCATATAGGCACCTTTAGTGTAGCATATAGGCACCTTTAGTGTAGCATATAGGCACCACTAGTGTAGCATATAGGCATATCTAGTGTAGCATATAGGCATCTCTAGTGTGTCATATAGACACCTTTAGTGTAGCATATAGGCACCTCTAGTGTAGCATATAGGCACCTCTAGTGTAGCCTATAGGCACCTCTAGTGTATCATATAGGCACCTCTAGTGTAGCATATAAGCACCTCTAGTGTAGCATATAGGCACCTCTAGTGTAGCATATAGGCACCTCTAGTGTAGCCTATAGGCACCTCTAGTGTAGCATATAGGCACCTCTAGTGTAGCATATAGGTACATCTAGCATATAAGCACCTCTAGTGTAGCATATAGGCACCTCTAGTGTAGCATATAGGCACCTCTAGTGTAGCATATAGGCACCTCTAGTGTAACCTATAGGCATATCTAGTGTAGCATATAGGTACCTCTAGTGTAGCATATAGGCACCTCTAGTGTAGCATATAGGCACCTCTAGTGTAGCCTATAGGCACCTCTAGTGTAGCATATAGGCACCTCTAGTGTAGCATATAGGTACATCTAGCATATAAGCACCTCTAGTGTAGCATATAGGCACCTCTAGTGTAGCATATAGGCACCTCTAGTGTAGCATATAGGCACCTCTAGTGTAGCCTATAGGCACCTCTAGTGTAGCATATAGGCACCTCTAGTGTAGCATATAGGTACATCTAGCATATAAGCACCTCTAGTGTAGCATATAGGCACCTCTAGTGTAGCATATAGGCACCTCTAGTGTAGCATATAGGCACCTCTAGTGTAACCTATAGGCATATCTAGTGTAGCATATAGGTACCTCTAGTGTAGCATATAGGCATCTCTAGTGTAGCATATAGGCACCTCTAGTGTAGCATATATGCACCTCTAGTGTAGCATATAGGCACCTTTAGTGTAGCATATAGGCACCTTTAGTGTAGCATATAGGCACCTTTAGTGTAGCCTATAGGCACCTCTAGTGTAGCATATAGGCACCTCTAGTGTAGCATATAGGCACCTTTAGTGTAGCATATAGGCACCTTTAGTGTAGCATATAGGCACCTCTAGTGTATTATATAGGCACCTCTAGTGTATTATATAGGCATCTCTAGTGTAGCATATAGGCACCTCTAGTGTAGCATATAGGCACCTCTAGTGTAGCAAATAGGCCCCTCTAGTATAGCATATAGGCACCTCTAGTGTAGCATATAGGCACCTCTAGTGTAGCCTATAGGCATCTCTAGTGTAGCATATAGGCACCTCTAGTGTAGCATATAGGCACCTCTAGTGTAGCATATAGGCCCCTCTAGTATAGCATATAGGCACCTCTAGTGTAGCATATAGGCACCTCTAGTGTAGCCTATAGGCATATCTAGTGTAGCATATAGGCACCTCTAGTGTAGCATATAGGTACATCTAGCATATAAGCACCTCTAGTGTAGCATATAGGCACCTCTAGTGTAGCATATAGGCACCTCTAGTATAGCATATAGGCACCTCTAGTGTAGCATATAGGCACCTCTAGTGTAGCCTATAGGCACCTCTAGTGTAGCATATAGGCACCTCTAGTGTAGCATATAGGTACATCTAGCATATAAGCACCTCTAGTGTAGCATATAGGCACCTCTAGTGTAGCATATAGGCACCTCTAGTGTAGCATATAGGCACCTCTAGTGTAACCTATAGGCATATCTAGTGTAGCATATAGGTACCTCTAGTGTAGCATATAGGCACCTCTAGTGTAGCATATAGGCACCTCTAGTGTAGCCTATAGGCACCTCTAGTGTAGCATATAGGCACCTCTAGTGTAGCATATAGGTACATCTAGCATATAAGCACCTCTAGTGTAGCATATAGGCACCTCTAGTGTAGCATATAGGCACCTCTAGTGTAGCATATAGGCACCTCTAGTGTAGCCTATAGGCACCTCTAGTGTAGCATATAGGCACCTCTAGTGTAGCATATAGGTACATCTAGCATATAAGCACCTCTAGTGTAGCATATAGGCACCTCTAGTGTAGCATATAGGCACCTCTAGTGTAGCATATAGGCACCTCTAGTGTAACCTATAGGCATATCTAGTGTAGCATATAGGTACCTCTAGTGTAGCATATAGGCATCTCTAGTGTAGCATATAGGCACCTCTAGTGTAGCATATATGCACCTCTAGTGTAGCATATAGGCACCTTTAGTGTAGCATATAGGCACCTTTAGTGTAGCATATAGGCACCTTTAGTGTAGCCTATAGGCACCTCTAGTGTAGCATATAGGCACCTCTAGTGTAGCATATAGGCACCTTTAGTGTAGCATATAGGCACCTTTAGTGTAGCATATAGGCACCTCTAGTGTATTATATAGGCACCTCTAGTGTATTATATAGGCATCTCTAGTGTAGCATATAGGCACCTCTAGTGTAGCATATAGGCACCTCTAGTGTAGCATATAGGCCCCTCTAGTATAGCATATAGGCACCTCTAGTGTAGCATATAGGCACCTCTAGTGTAGCCTATAGGCATCTCTAGTGTAGCATATAGGCACCTCTAGTGTAGCATATAGGCACCTCTAGTGTAGCATATAGGCCCCTCTAGTATAGCATATAGGCACCTCTAGTGTAGCATATAGGCACCTCTAGTGTAGCCTATAGGCATATCTAGTGTAGCATATAGGCACCTCTAGTGTAGCATATAGGTACATCTAGCATATAAGCACCTCTAGTGTAGCATATAGGCACCTCTAGTGTAGCATATAGGCACCTCTAGTATAGCATATAGGCACCTCTAGTGTAGCATATAGGCACCTTTAGTGTAGCATATAGGCCCCTCTAGTATAGCATATAGGCACCTCTAGTGTAGCATATAGGCACCTCTAGTGTAGCCTAAAGGCACCTCTAGTGTGTCATATAGGCACCTCTAGTGTAGCATATAGGCACCTCTAGTGTAGCATATAGGCACCTCTAGTGTAACCTATAGGCATATCTAGTGTAGCATATAGGCACCTCTAGTGTAGCATATAGGCACCTATAGTGTAGCATATAGGCACCTTTAGTGTAGCATATAGGCACCACTAGTGTAGCCTATAGGCACCTCTAGTGTAGCATATAGGCATCTCTAGTGTAGCCTATAGGCACCTCTAGTGTAGCATATAGGCACCTCTAGTGTAGCATATAGGCACCTCTAGTGTAGCCTATAGGCACCTCTAGTGTATCATATAGGCACCTCTAGTGTAGCATATAGGCACCTCTAATATAGCCTATGGGCACCTCTAGTGTAGCATATAGGTACATCTAGCATATAAGCACCTCTAGTGTAGCATATAGGCACCTCTAGTGTAGCCTATAGGCACCTCTAGTGTAGCATATAGGCACCTCTAGTGTAGCATATAGGTACATCTAGCATATAAGCACCTCTAGTGTAGCATATAGGCACCTATAGTGTAGCATATAGGCACCTCTAGTGTAGCCTATAGGCACCTCTAGTGTAGCATATAGGCACCTCTAGTGTAGCATATAGGTACATCTAGCATATAAGCACCTCTAGTGTAGCATATAGGCACCTCTAGTGTAGCATATAGGCACCTCTAGTGTAGCATATAGGTACATCTAGCATATAAGCACCTCTAGTGTAGCATATAGGCATCTCTAGTGTAGCATATAGGCACCTCTAGTGTAGCATATAGGCACATCTAGTGTAGCATATAGGCCCCTCTAGTGTAGCATATAGGCACCTCTAGTGTAGCCTATAGGCATCTCTAGTGTAGCATATAGGCACCTCTAGTGTAGCATATAGGCACATCTAGTGTAGCATATAGGCACCTCTAGTGTAGCATATAGGCACCTCTAGTGTAGCATATAGGCACCTCTAGTGTAGCATATAGGCATCTCTAGTGTAACCTATAGGCACCTCTAGTGTAGCATATAGGCACATCTAGTGTAGCATATAGGCACCTCTAGTGTAGCATATAGGCACCTCTAGTGTAGCATATAGGTACATCTAGCATATAGGCACCTCTAGTGTAGCCTAAAGGCACCTCTAGTGTAGCATATAGGCACCTCTAGTGTAGCATATAGGCACCTCTAGTGTAGCATATAGGCACCTCTAGTGTAGCATATAGGCACCTCTAGTGTAGCATATAGGCATCTCTAGTGTAGCATATAGGCACCTCTAGTGTAGCATATAGGCACCTCTAGTGTAGCATATAGGCACCTCTAGTGTAGCATATAGGCACCTCTAGTGTATTATATAGGCACCTCTAGTGTATTATATAGGCATCTCTAGTGTAGCATATAGGCACCTCTAGTGTAGCATATAGGCACCTCTAGTGTTACCTATAGGCATATCTAGTGTAGCATATAGGCACCTCTAGTGTAGCATATAGGCATCTCTAGTGTAGCCTATAGGCACCTCTAGTGTAGCATATAGGCACCTCTAGTGTAGCATATAGGCACCTCTAGTGTAGCCTATAGGCACCTCTAGTGTAGCATATAGGTACATCTAGCATATAAGCACCTCTAGTGTAGCATATAGGCACCTCTAGTGTAGCATATAGGCATCTCTAGTGTAGCCTATAGGCACCTCTAGTGTAGCATATAGGCACCTCTAGTGTAGCATATAGGCACCTCTAGTGTAGTATATTGGCAGCTCTAGTGTAGCAAATAGGCACCTCTAGTGTAGCATATAGGCATCTCTAGTGTAGCCTATAGGCACCTCTAGTGTAGCATATAGGCACCTCTAGTGTAGCATATAGGCACCTATAGTGTTACCTATAGGCATATCTAGTGTAGCATATAGGCACCTCTAGTGTAGCCTATAGGCACCTCTAGTGTAGCATATAGGTACATCTAGCATATAAGCACCTCTAGTGTAGCATATAGGCACCTCTAGTGTAGCATATAGGCACCTCTAGTGTAGCATATAGGCATATCTAGTGTAGAATATAGGTACATCTAGCATATAAGCACCTCTAGTGTAGCATATAGGCACCTCTAGTGTAGCATATAGGCACCTCTAGTGTAGCCTATAGGCACCTCTAGTGTAGCATATAGGTACATCTAGCATATAAGCACCTCTAGTGTAGCATATAGGTACATCTAGCATATAAGCACCTCTAGTGTAGCATATAGGCACCTCTAGTGTAGCATATAGGCACCTCTAGTGTAGCATATAGGCACCTCTAGTGTAGCATATATGCACCTCTAATATAGTATATAGGCACCTCTAGTGTAGCATATAGGCACCTCTAGTGTATTATATAGGCACCTCTAGTGTATTATATAGGCATCTCTAGTGTAGCATATAGGCACCTCTAGTGTAGCATATAGGCACCTCTAGTGTAGCCTAAAGGCACCTCTAGTGTAGCATATAGGCACCTCTAGTGTAGCATATAGGCACCTCTAGTGTAGCATATAGGCACCTCTAGTGTAGCATATAGGCACCTCTAGTGTAGCATATAGGCATCTCTAGTGTAGCATATAGGCACCTCTAGTGTAGCATATAGGCACCTCTAGTGTAGCATATAGGCACCTCTAGTGTAGCATATAGGCACCTCTAGTGTATTATATAGGCACCTCTAGTGTATTATATAGGCATCTCTAGTGTAGCATATAGGCACCTCTAGTGTAGCATATAGGCACCTCTAGTGTTACCTATAGGCATATCTAGTGTAGCATATAGGCACCTCTAGTGTAGCATATAGGCATCTCTAGTGTAGCCTATAGGCACCTCTAGTGTAGCATATAGGCACCTCTAGTGTAGCATATAGGTACCTCTAGTGTAGCCTATAGGCACCTCTAGTGTAGCATATAGGTACATCTAGCATATAAGCACCTCTAGTGTAGCATATAGGCACCTCTAGTGTAGCATATAGGCATCTCTAGTGTAGCCTATAGGCACCTCTAGTGTAGCATATAGGCACCTCTAGTGTAGCATATAGGCACATCTAGTGTAGCATATAGGCCCCTCTAGTGTAGCATATAGGCACCTCTAGTGTAGCCTATAGGCATCTCTAGTGTAGCATATAGGCACCTCTAGTGTAGCATATAGGCACATCTAGTGTAGCATATAGGCACCTCTAGTGTAGCATATAGGCACCTCTAGTGTAGCATATAGGCACCTCTAGTGTAGCATATAGGCATCTCTAGTGTAACCTATAGGCACCTCTAGTGTAGCATATAGGCACATCTAGTGTAGCATATAGGCACCTCTAGTGTAGCATATAGGCACCTCTAGTGTAGCATATAGGTACATCTAGCATATAGGCACCTCTAGTGTAGCCTAAAGGCACCTCTAGTGTAGCATATAGGCACCTCTAGTGTAGCATATAGGCACCTCTAGTGTAGCATATAGGCACCTCTAGTGTAGCATATAGGCACCTCTAGTGTAGCATATAGGCATCTCTAGTGTAGCATATAGGCACCTCTAGTGTAGCATATAGGCACCTCTAGTGTAGCATATAGGCACCTCTAGTGTAGCATATAGGCACCTCTAGTGTATTATATAGGCACCTCTAGTGTATTATATAGGCATCTCTAGTGTAGCATATAGGCACCTCTAGTGTAGCATATAGGCACCTCTAGTGTTACCTATAGGCATATCTAGTGTAGCATATAGGCACCTCTAGTGTAGCATATAGGCATCTCTAGTGTAGCCTATAGGCACCTCTAGTGTAGCATATAGGCACCTCTAGTGTAGCATATAGGCACCTCTAGTGTAGCCTATAGGCACCTCTAGTGTAGCATATAGGTACATCTAGCATATAAGCACCTCTAGTGTAGCATATAGGCACCTCTAGTGTAGCATATAGGCATCTCTAGTGTAGCCTATAGGCACCTCTAGTGTAGCATATAGGCACCTCTAGTGTAGCATATAGGCACCTCTAGTGTAGTATATTGGCAGCTCTAGTGTAGCAAATAGGCACCTCTAGTGTAGCATATAGGCATCTCTAGTGTAGCCTATAGGCACCTCTAGTGTAGCATATAGGCACCTCTAGTGTAGCATATAGGCACCTATAGTGTTACCTATAGGCATATCTAGTGTAGCATATAGGCACCTCTAGTGTAGCCTATAGGCACCTCTAGTGTAGCATATAGGTACATCTAGCATATAAGCACCTCTAGTGTAGCATATAGGTACATCTAGCATATAAGCACCTCTAGTGTAGCATATAGGCACCTCTAGTGTAGCATATAGGCATCTCTAGTGTAGCCTATAGGCACCTTTAGTGTAGCATATAGGCACCTCTAGTGTAGCCTATAGGCACCTCTAGTGTAGCATATAGGCACCTCTAGTGTAACCTATAGGCATATCTAGTGTAGCCTATAGGCACCTCTAGTGTAGCATATAGGCACCTTTAGTGTAGCATATAGGCACCTCTAGTGTAGCATATAGGCAGCTCTAGTGTAGCATATAGGCACCTCTAGTGTAGCATATAGGCACCTCTAGTGTAGCATATAGGCACCTCTAGTGTATCCTATAGGCACCTCTAGTGTAGCATATAGGCACCTCTAGTGTAGCATATAGGCACCTTTAGTGTAGCCTATAGGCACCTCTAGTGTAGCATATAGGTACATCTAGCATATAAGCACCTCTAGTGTAGCATATAGGTACATCTAGCATATAAGCACCTCTAGTGTAGCATATAGGCACCTCTAGTGTAGCATATAGGCACCTATAGTGTAGCATATAGGCATATCTAGTGTAGAATATAGGTACATCTAGCATATAAGCACCTCTAGTGTAGCATATAGGCACCTCTAGTGTAGCATATAGGCACCTCTAGTGTAGCCTATAGGCACCTCTAGTGTAGCATATAGGTACATCTAGCATATAAGCACCTCTAGTGTAGCATATAGGTACATCTAGCATATAAGCACCTCTAGTGTAGCATATAGGCACCTCTAGTGTAGCATATAGGCACCTCTAGTGTAGCATATAGGCACCTCTAGTGTAGCATATATGCACCTCTAATATAGTATATAGGCACCTCTAGTGTAGCATATAGGCACCTCTAGTGTATTATATAGGCACCTCTAGTGTATTATATAGGCATCTCTAGTGTAGCATATAGGCACCTCTAGTGTAGCATATAGGCACCTCTAGTGTAGCCTAAAGGCACCTCTAGTGTAGCATATAGGCACCTCTAGTGTAGCATATAGGCACCTCTAGTGTAGCATATAGGCACCTCTTGTGTAGCATATAGGCACCTCTAGTGTAGCATATAGGCATCTCTAGTGTAGCATATAGGCACCTCTAGTGTAGCATATAGGCACCTCTAGTGTAGCATATAGGCACCTCTAGTGTAGCATATAGGCACCTCTAGTGTATTATATAGGCACCTCTAGTGTATTATATAGGCATCTCTAGTGTAGCATATAGGCACCTCTAGTGTAGCATATAGGCACCTCTAGTGTTACCTATAGGCATATCTAGTGTAGCATATAGGCACCTCTAGTGTAGCATATAGGCATCTCTAGTGTAGCCTATAGGCACCTCTAGTGTAGCATATAGGCACCTCTAGTGTAGCATATAGGCACCTCTAGTGTAGCCTATAGGCACCTCTAGTGTAGCATATAGGTACATCTAGCATATAAGCACCTCTAGTGTAGCATATAGGCACCTCTAGTGTAGCATATAGGCATCTCTAGTGTAGCCTATAGGCACCTCTAGTGTAGCATATAGGCACCTCTAGTGTAGCATATAGGCACCTCTAGTGTAGTATATTGGCAGCTCTAGTGTAGCAAATAGGCACCTCTAGTGTAGCATATAGGCATCTCTAGTGTAGCCTATAGGCACCTCTAGTGTAGCATATAGGCACCTCTAGTGTAGCATATAGGCACCTCTAGTGTTACCTATAGGCATATCTAGTGTAGCATATAGGCACCTCTAGTGTAGCCTATAGGCACCTCTAGTGTAGCATATAGGTACATCTAGCATATAAGCACCTCTAGTGTAGCATATAGGTACATCTAGCATATAAGCACCTCTAGTGTAGCATATAGGCATCTCTAGTGTAGCCTATAGGCACCTTTAGTGTAGCATATAGGCACCTCTAGTGTAGCCTATAGGCACCTCTAGTGTAGCATATAGGCACCTCTAGTGTAACCTATAGGCATATCTAGTGTAGCCTATAGGCACCTCTAGTGTAGCATATAGGCACCTTTAGTGTAGCATATAGGCACCTCTAGTGTAGCATATAGGCAGCTCTAGTGTAGCATATAGGCACCTCTAGTGTAGCATATAGGCACCTCTAGTGTAGCATATAGGCACCTCTAGTGTATCCTATAGGCACCTCTAGTGTAGCATATAGGCACCTCTAGTGTAGCATATAGGCACCTTTAGTGTAGCCTATAGGCACCTCTAGTGTAGCATATAGGTACATCTAGCATATAAGCACCTCTAGTGTAGCATATAGGTACATCTAGCATATAAGCACCTCTAGTGTAGCATATAGGCACCTCTAGTGTAGCATATAGGCACCTCTAGTGTAGCATATAGGCATATCTAGTGTAGAATATAGGTACATCTAGCATATAAGCACCTCTAGTGTAGCATATAGGCACCTCTAGTGTAGCCTATAGGCACCTCTAGTGTAGCATATAGGTACATCTAGCATATAAGCACCTCTAGTGTAGCATATAGGCACATCTAGTGTAGCATATAGGCACCTCTAGTGTAGCCTATAGGCACCTCTAGTGTAGCATATAGGCCCCTCTAGTGTAGCATATAGGCACCTCTAGTGTAGCATATAGGCACCTCTAGTGTAGCGTATAAGCACCTCTAGTGTAGCATATAGGCATCTCTAGTGTAGCCTATAGGCACCTCTAGTGTAGCATATAGGCACCTCTAGTGTAGCATATAGGCACCTCTAGTGTAGCATATAGGCACCTTTAGTGTAGCATATAGGCACCTTTAGTGTAGCATATAGGCACCACTAGTGTAGCATATAGGCATATCTAGTGTAGCATATAGGCATCTCTAGTGTGTCATATAGACACCTTTAGTGTAGCATATAGGCACCTCTAGTGTAGCATATAGGCACCTTTAGTGTAGCATATAGGCATCTCTAGTGTAGCATATAGGCACCTATAGTGTAGCATATAGGCACCTCTAGTGTAGCATATAGGCACCTCTAGTGTAGCATATAGGCATATCTAGTGTGTCATATAGACACCTTTAGTGTAGCATATAGGCACCTCTAGTGTAGCATATAGGCACCTCTAGTGTAGCATATAGGCATATCTAGTGTGTCATATAGACACCTTTAGTGTAGCATATAGGCACCTCTAGTGTAGCATATAGGCACCTTTAGTGTAGCATATAGGCACCTTTAGTGTAGCATATAGGCACCACTAGTGTAGCATATAGGCATATCTAGTGTAGCATATAGGCACCTCTAGTGTGTCATATAGACACCTTTAGTGTAGCATATAGGCACCTCTAGTGTAGCATATAGGCACCTTTAGTGTAGCATATAGGCATCTCTAGTGTAGCATATAGGCACCTATAGTGTAGCATATAGGCACCTCTAGTGTAGCATATAGGCACCTCTAGTGTAGCATATAGGCATATCTAGTGTAGCATATAGGCATCTCTAGTGTAGCATATAGGCACCTATAGTGTTACCTATAGGCATATCTAGTGTAGCATATAGGCACCTCTAGTGTAGCCTATAGGCACCTCTAGTGTAGCATATAGGTACATCTAGCATATAAGCACCTCTAGTGTAGCATATAGGCACCTCTAGTGTAGCATATAGGCACCTCTAGTGTAGCATATAGGCACCTTTAGTGTAGCATATAGGCACCTTTAGTGTAGCATATAGGCACCACTAGTGTAGCATATAGGCATATCTAGTGTAGCATATAGGCATCTCTAGTGTGTCATATAGACACCTTTAGTGTAGCATATAGGCACCTCTAGTGTAGCATATAGGCACCTTTAGTGTAGCATATAGGCATCTCTAGTGTAGCATATAGGCACCTATAGTGTAGCATATAGGCACCTCTAGTGTAGCATATAGGCACCTCTAGTGTAGCATATAGGCATATCTAGTGTGTCATATAGACACCTTTAGTGTAGCATATAGGCACCTCTAGTGTAGCATATAGGCACCTCTAGTGTAGCATATAGGCATATCTAGTGTGTCATATAGACACCTTTAGTGTAGCATATAGGCACCTCTAGTGTAGCATATAGGCACCTTTAGTGTAGCATATAGGCACCTTTAGTGTAGCATATAGGCACCACTAGTGTAGCATATAGGCATCTCTAGTGTAGCATATAGGCATCTCTAGTGTGTCATATAGACACCTTTAGTGTAGCATATAGGCACCTCTAGTGTAGCATATAGGCACCTTTAGTGTAGCATATAGGCATCTCTAGTGTAGCATATAGGCACCTATAGTGTAGCATATAGGCACCTCTAGTGTAGCATATAGGCATATCTAGTGTAGCATATAGGCATCTCTAGTGTAGCATATAGGCACCTATAGTGTTACCTATAGGCATATCTAGTGTAGCATATAGGCACCTCTAGTGTAGCCTATAGGCACCTCTAGTGTAGCATATAGGTACATCTAGCATATAAGCACCTCTAGTGTAGCATATAGGCACCTCTAGTGTAGCATATAGGCACCTCTAGTGTAGCATATAGGCATATCTAGTGTAGAATATAGGTACATCTAGCATATAAGCACCTCTAGTGTAGCATATAGGCACCTCTAGTGTAGCATATAGGCACCTCTAGTGTAGCCTATAGGCACCTCTAGTGTAGCATATAGGTACATCTAGCATATAAGCACCTCTAGTGTAGCATATAGGTACATCTAGCATATAAGCACCTCTAGTGTATTATATAGGCATCTCTAGTGTAGCATATAGGCACCTCTAGTGTAGCATATAGGCACCTCTAGTGTTACCTATAGGCATATCTAGTGTAGCATATAGGCACCTCTAGTGTAGCATATAGGCATCTCTAGTGTAGCCTATAGGCACCTCTAGTGTAGCATATAGGCACCTCTAGTGTAGCATATAGGCACCTCTAGTGTAGCCTATAGGCACCTCTAGTGTAGCATATAGGTACATCTAGCATATAAGCACCTCTAGTGTAGCATATAGGCACCTCTAGTGTAGCATATAGGCATCTCTAGTGTAGCCTATAGGCACCTCTAGTGTAGCATATAGGCACCTCTAGTGTAGCATATAGGCACCTCTAGTGTAGTATATTGGCAGCTCTAGTGTAGCAAATAGGCACCTCTAGTGTAGCATATAGGCATCTCTAGTGTAGCCTATAGGCACCTCTAGTGTAGCATATAGGCACCTCTAGTGTAGCATATAGGCACCTCTAGTGTAGCATATAGGCACCTCTAGTGTAGCATATAGGCACCTCTAGTGTAGCATATAGGCACCTCTAGTGTAGCATATAGGCACCTCTAGTGTAGCATATAGGCACCTCTAGTGTAGCATATAGGCACCTCTAGTGTTACCTATAGGCATATCTAGTGTAGCATATAGGCACCTCTAGTGTAGCCTATAGGCACCTCTAGTGTAGCATATAGGTACATCTAGCATATAAGCACCTCTAGTGTAGCATATAGGTACATCTAGCATATAAGCACCTCTAGTGTAGCATATAGGCACCTCTAGTGTAGCATATAGGCATCTCTAGTGTAGCCTATAGGCACCTTTAGTGTAGCATATAGGCACCTCTAGTGTAGCCTATAGGCACCTCTAGTGTAGCATATAGGCACCTCTAGTGTAACCTATAGGCATATCTAGTGTAGCCTATAGGCACCTCTAGTGTAGCATATAGGCACCTTTAGTGTAGCATATAGGCACCTCTAGTGTAGCATATAGGCAGCTCTAGTGTAGCATATAGGCACCTCTAGTGTAGCATATAGGCACCTCTAGTGTAGCATATAGGCACCTCTAGTGTATCCTATAGGCACCTCTAGTGTAGAATATAGGCACCTCTAGTGTAGCATATAGGCACCTTTAGTGTAGCCTATAGGCACCTCTAGTGTAGCATATAGGTACATCTAGCATATAAGCACCTCTAGTGTAGCATATAGGTACATCTAGCATATAAGCACCTCTAGTGTAGCATATAGGCACCTCTAGTGTAGCATATAGGCACCTCTAGTGTAGCATATAGGCATATCTAGTGTAGAATATAGGTACATCTAGCATATAAGCACCTCTAGTGTAGCATATAGGCACCTCTAGTGTAGCCTATAGGCACCTCTAGTGTAGCATATAGGTACATCTAGCATATAAGCACCTCTAGTGTAGCATATAGGCACATCTAGTGTAGCATATAGGCACCTCTAGTGTAGCCTATAGGCACCTCTAGTGTAGCATATAGGCCCCTCTAGTGTAGCATATAGGCACCTCTAGTGTAGCATATAGGCACCTCTAGTGTAGCGTATAAGCACCTCTAGTGTAGCATATAGGCATCTCTAGTGTAGCCTATAGGCACCTCTAGTGTAGCATATAGGCACCTCTAGTGTAGCATATAGGCACCTCTAGTGTAGCATATAGGCACCTTTAGTGTAGCATATAGGCACCTTTAGTGTAGCATATAGGCACCACTAGTGTAGCATATAGGCACCTATAGTGTAGCATATAGGCACCTCTAGTGTAGCATATAGGCACCTCTAGTGTAGCATATAGGCACCTCTAGTGTAGCATATAGGCACCTCTAGTGTAGCATATAGGCACCTCTAGTGTAGCATATAGGCACCTCTAGTGTAGCATATAGGCATATCTAGTGTAGCATATAGGCATCTCTAGTGTGTCATATAGACACCTTTAGTGTAGCATATAGGCACCTCTAGTGTAGCATATAGGCACCTTTAGTGTAGCATATAGGCATCTCTAGTGTAGCATATAGGCACCTATAGTGTAGCATATAGGCACCTCTAGTGTAGCATATAGGCACCTCTAGTGTAGCATATAGGCATATCTAGTGTGTCATATAGACACCTTTAGTGTAGCATATAGGCACCTCTAGTGTAGCATATAGGCACCTCTAGTGTAGCATATAGGCATATCTAGTGTGTCATATAGACACCTTTAGTGTAGCATATAGGCACCTCTAGTGTAGCATATAGGCACCTTTAGTGTAGCATATAGGCACCTTTAGTGTAGCATATAGGCACCACTAGTGTAGCATATAGGCATATCTAGTGTAGCATATAGGCATCTCTAGTGTGTCATATAGACACCTTTAGTGTAGCATATAGGCACCTCTAGTGTAGCATATAGGCACCTTTAGTGTAGCATATAGGCATCTCTAGTGTAGCATATAGGCACCTATAGTGTAGCATATAGGCACCTCTAGTGTAGCATATAGGCACCTCTAGTGTAGCATATAGGCATATCTAGTGTGTCATATAGACACCTTTAGTGTAGCATATAGGCACCTCTAGTGTAGCATATAGGCACCTCTAGTGTAGCATATAGGCATATCTAGTGTGTCATATAGACACCTTTAGTGTAGCATATAGGCACCTCTAGTGTAGCATATAGGCACCTTTAGTGTAGCATATAGGCACCTTTAGTGTAGCATATAGGCACCACTAGTGTAGCATATAGGCATATCTAGTGTAGCATATAGGCATCTCTAGTGTGTCATATAGACACCTTTAGTGTAGCATATAGGCACCTCTAGTGTAGCATATAGGCACCTTTAGTGTAGCATATAGGCATCTCTAGTGTAGCATATAGGCATCTCTAGTGTGTCATATAGACACCTTTAGTGTAGCATATAGGCACCTCTAGTGTAGCATATAGGCACCTCTAGTGTAGCATATAGGCACCTATAGTGTAGCATATAGGCACCTTTAGTGTAGCATATAGGCACCTCTAGTGTAGCATATAGGCACCTCTAGTGTAGCATATAGGCATCTCTAGTGTAGCCTATAGGCACCTTTAGTGTAGCATATAGGCACCTCTAGTGTAGCCTATAGGCACCTCTAGTGTATCATATAGGCATCTCTAGTGTAGCATATAGGCATCTCTAGTGTGTCATATAGACACCTTTAGTGTAGCATATAGGCACCTCTAGTGTAGCATATAGGCACCTCTAGTGTAGCATATAGGCACCTATAGTGTAGCATATAGGCACCTTTAGTGTAGCATATAGGCACCTCTAGTGTAGCATATAGGCACCTCTAGTGTAGCATATAGGCATCTCTAGTGTAGCCTATAGGCACCTTTAGTGTAGCATATAGGCACCTCTAGTGTAGCCTATAGGCACCTCTAGTGTATCATATAGGCACCTCTAGTGTAGCATATAAGCACCTCTAGTGTAGCATATAGGCACATCTAGTGTAGCATATAGGCACCTCTAGTGTAGCCTATAGGCACCTCTAGTGTAGCATATAGGCACCTCTAGTGTAGCATATAGGTACATCTAGCATATAAGCACCTCTAGTGTAGCATATAGGCACCTCTAGTGTAGCATATAGGCACCTCTAGTGTAGCATATAGGCACCTCTAGTGTAACCTATAGGCATATCTAGTGTAGCATATAGGTACCTCTAGTGTAGCATATAGGCACCTCTAGTGTAGCATATAGGCACCTCTAGTGTAGCCTATAGGCACCTCTAGTGTAGCATATAGGCACCTCTAGTGTAGCATATAGGTACATCTAGCATATAAGCACCTCTAGTGTAGCATATAGGCACCTCTAGTGTAGCATATAGGCACCTCTAGTGTAGCATATAGGCACCTCTAGTGTAGCCTATAGGCACCTCTAGTGTAGCATATAGGCACCTCTAGTGTAGCATATAGGTACATCTAGCATATAAGCACCTCTAGTGTAGCATATAGGCACCTCTAGTGTAGCATATAGGCACCTCTAGTGTAGCATATAGGCACCTCTAGTGTAACCTATAGGCATATCTAGTGTAGCATATAGGTACCTCTAGTGTAGCATATAGGCATCTCTAGTGTAGCATATAGGCACCTCTAGTGTAGCATATATGCACCTCTAGTGTAGCATATAGGCACCTTTAGTGTAGCATATAGGCACCTTTAGTGTAGCATATAGGCACCTTTAGTGTAGCCTATAGGCACCTCTAGTGTAGCATATAGGCACCTCTAGTGTAGCATATAGGCACCTTTAGTGTAGCATATAGGCACCTTTAGTGTAGCATATAGGCACCTCTAGTGTATTATATAGGCACCTCTAGTGTATTATATAGGCATCTCTAGTGTAGCATATAGGCACCTCTAGTGTAGCATATAGGCACCTCTAGTGTAGCATATAGGCCCCTCTAGTATAGCATATAGGCACCTCTAGTGTAGCATATAGGCACCTCTAGTGTAGCCTATAGGCATCTCTAGTGTAGCATATAGGCACCTCTAGTGTAGCATATAGGCACCTCTAGTGTAGCATATAGGCCCCTCTAGTATAGCATATAGGCACCTCTAGTGTAGCATATAGGCACCTCTAGTGTAGCCTATAGGCATATCTAGTGTAGCATATAGGCACCTCTAGTGTAGCATATAGGTACATCTAGCATATAAGCACCTCTAGTGTAGCATATAGGCACCTCTAGTGTAGCATATAGGCACCTCTAGTATAGCATATAGGCACCTCTAGTGTAGCATATAGGCACCTCTAGTGTAGCCTATAGGCACCTCTAGTGTAGCATATAGGCACCTCTAGTGTAGCATATAGGTACATCTAGCATATAAGCACCTCTAGTGTAGCATATAGGCACCTCTAGTGTAGCATATAGGCACCTCTAGTGTAGCATATAGGCACCTCTAGTGTAACCTATAGGCATATCTAGTGTAGCATATAGGTACCTCTAGTGTAGCATATAGGCACCTCTAGTGTAGCATATAGGCACCTCTAGTGTAGCCTATAGGCACCTCTAGTGTAGCATATAGGCACCTCTAGTGTAGCATATAGGTACATCTAGCATATAAGCACCTCTAGTGTAGCATATAGGCACCTCTAGTGTAGCATATAGGCACCTCTAGTGTAGCATATAGGCACCTCTAGTGTAGCCTATAGGCACCTCTAGTGTAGCATATAGGCACCTCTAGTGTAGCATATAGGTACATCTAGCATATAAGCACCTCTAGTGTAGCATATAGGCACCTCTAGTGTAGCATATAGGCACCTCTAGTGTAGCATATAGGCACCTCTAGTGTAACCTATAGGCATATCTAGTGTAGCATATAGGTACCTCTAGTGTAGCATATAGGCATCTCTAGTGTAGCATATAGGCACCTCTAGTGTAGCATATATGCACCTCTAGTGTAGCATATAGGCACCTTTAGTGTAGCATATAGGCACCTTTAGTGTAGCATATAGGCACCTTTAGTGTAGCCTATAGGCACCTCTAGTGTAGCATATAGGCACCTCTAGTGTAGCATATAGGCACCTTTAGTGTAGCATATAGGCACCTTTAGTGTAGCATATAGGCACCTCTAGTGTATTATATAGGCACCTCTAGTGTATTATATAGGCATCTCTAGTGTAGCATATAGGCACCTCTAGTGTAGCATATAGGCACCT
The DNA here is from genome assembly GCA_964019155.1 of Osedax fenrisi. Taxonomy (NCBI): domain Eukaryota; kingdom Metazoa; phylum Annelida; class Polychaeta; order Sabellida; family Siboglinidae; genus Osedax; species Osedax fenrisi. The sequence goes on along the minus strand of OZ025246.1, from coordinate 2,742,787 downwards.
CTAGTGTAGCATATAGGCCCCTCTAGTATAGCATATAGGCACCTCTAGTGTAGCATATAGGCACCTCTAGTGTAGCCTATAGGCATCTCTAGTGTAGCATATAGGCACCTCTAGTGTAGCATATAGGCACCTCTAGTGTAGCATATAGGCCCCTCTAGTATAGCATATAGGCACCTCTAGTGTAGCATATAGGCACCTCTAGTGTAGCCTATAGGCATATCTAGTGTAGCATATAGGCACCTCTAGTGTAGCATATAGGTACATCTAGCATATAAGCACCTCTAGTGTAGCATATAGGCACCTCTAGTGTAGCATATAGGCACCTCTAGTATAGCATATAGGCACCTCTAGTGTAGCATATAGGCACCTTTAGTGTAGCATATAGGCCCCTCTAGTATAGCATATAGGCACCTCTAGTGTAGCATATAGGCACCTCTAGTGTAGCCTAAAGGCACCTCTAGTGTGTCATATAGGCACCTCTAGTGTAGCATATAGGCACCTCTAGTGTAGCATATAGGCACCTCTAGTGTAACCTATAGGCATATCTAGTGTAGCATATAGGCACCTCTAGTGTAGCATATAGGCACCTCTAGTGTAGCATATAGGCATCTCTAGTGTAACCTATAGGCACCTCTAGTGTAGCATATAGGCACATCTAGTGTAGCATATAGGCACCTCTAGTGTAGCATATAGGCACCTCTAGTGTAGCATATAGGCACCTCTAATATAGTATATAGGCACCTCTAGTGTAGCATATAGGCACCTCTAGTGTAGCATATAGGCACCTCTAGTGTAGCATATAGGCACCTCTAGTGTAGCATATAGTCACCTCTAGTGTAGCATATATGCACCTCTAATATAGTATATAGGCACCTCTAGTGTAGCATATAGGCACCTCTAGTGTATTATATAGGCACCTCTAGTGTATTATATATGCATCTCTAGTGTAGCATATAGGCACCTCTAGTGTAGCATATAGGCACCTCTAGTGTAGCCTAAAGGCACCTCTAGTGTAGCATATAGGCACCTCTAGTGTAGCATATAGGCACCTCTAGTGTAGCATATAGGCACCTCTAGTGTAGCATATAGGCACCTCTAGTGTAGCATATAGGCATCTCTAGTGTAGCATATAGGCACCTCTAGTGTAGCATATAGGCACCTCTAGTGTAGCATATAGGCACCTCTAGTGTAGCATATAGGCACCTCTAGTGTATTATATAGGCACCTCTAGTGTATTATATAGGCATCTCTAGTGTAGCATATAGGCACCTCTAGTGTAGCATATAGGCACCTCTAGTGTTACCTATAGGCATATCTAGTGTAGCATATAGGCACCTCTAGTGTAGCATATAGGCATCTCTAGTGTAGCCTATAGGCACCTCTAGTGTAGCATATAGGCACCTCTAGTGTAGCATATAGGCACCTCTAGTGTAGCCTATAGGCACCTCTAGTGTAGCATATAGGCACCTCTAGTGTAGCCTAAAGGCACCTCTAGTGTAGCATATAGGCATCTCTAGTGTAGCATATAGGCACCTCTAGTGTAGCATATAGGCACCTCTAGTGTAGCATATAGGCACCTCTAGTGTAGCATATAGGCACCTCTAGTGTAGCCTAAAGGCACCTCTAGTGTAGCATATAGGCATCTCTAGTGTAGCATATAGGCACCTCTAGTGTAGCCTATAGGCACCTCTAGTGTAGCATATAGGCACCTCTAGTGTAGCATATAAGCACCTCTAGTGTAGCATATAGGTACCTCTAGTGTAGCATATAGGCACCTCTAGTGTAGCATATAGGCACCTCTAGTGTAGCCTATATGCACCTCTAGTGTAGCATATAGGCACCTCTAGTGTAGCATATAGGTACATCTAGCATATAAGCACCTCTAGTGTAGCATATAGGCACCTCTAGTGTAGCATATAGGCACCTCTAGTGTAGCATATAGGCACCTCTAGTGTAGCCTATAGGCACCTCTAGTGTAGCATATAGGCACCTCTAGTGTAGCATATAGGTACATCTAGCATATAAGCACCTCTAGTGTAGCATATAGGCACCTCTAGTGTAGCATATAGGCACCTCTAGTGTAGCATATAGGCACCTCTAGTGTAACCTATAGGCATATCTAGTGTAGCATATAGGTACCTCTAGTGTAGCATATAGGCATCTCTAGTGTAGCATATAGGCACCTCTAGTGTAGCATATATGCAGCTCTAGTGTAGCATATAGGCACCTTTAGTGTAGCATATAGGCACCTTTAGTGTAGCATATAGGCACCTTTAGTGTAGCCTATAGGCACCTCTAGTGTAGCATATAGGCACCTCTAGTGTAGCATATAGGCACCTTTAGTGTAGCATATAGGCACCTTTAGTGTAGCATATAGGCACCTCTAGTGTATTATATAGGCACCTCTAGTGTATTATATAGGCATCTCTAGTGTAGCATATAGGCACCTCTAGTGTAGCATATAGGCACCTCTAGTGTAGCATATAGGCCCCTCTAGTATAGCATATAGGCACCTCTAGTGTAGCATATAGGCACCTCTAGTGTAGCCTATAGGCATCTCTAGTGTAGCATATAGGCACCTCTAGTGTAGCATATAGGCACCTCTAGTGTAGCATATAGGCCCCTCTAGTATAGCATATAGGCACCTCTAGTGTAGCATATAGGCACCTCTAGTGTAGCCTATAGGCATATCTAGTGTAGCATATAGGCACCTGTAGTGTAGCATATAGGTACATCTAGCATATAAGCACCTCTAGTGTAGCATATAGGCACCTCTAGTGTAGCATATAGGCACCTCTAGTATAGCATATAGGCACCTCTAGTGTAGCATATAGGCACCTCTAGTGTAGCCTATAGGCACCTCTAGTGTAGCATATAGGCACCTCTAGTGTAGCATTTAGGTACATCTAGCATATAAGCACCTCTAGTGTAGCATATAGGCACCTCTAGTGTAGCATATAGGCACCTCTAGTGTAACCTATAGGCATATCTAGTGTAGCATATAGGTACCTCTAGTGTAGCATATAGGCATCTCTAGTGTAGCATATAGGCACCTCTAGTGTAGCATATATGCACCTCTAGTGTAGCATATAGGCACCTTTAGTGTAGCATATAGGCACCTTTAGTGTAGCATATAGGCACCTCTAGTGTAGCATATAGGCCCCTCTAGTATAGCATATAGGCACCTCTAGTGTAGCATATAGGCACCTCTAGTGTAGCCTATAGGCATCTCTAGTGTAGCATATAGGCACCTCTAGTGTAGCATATAGGCACCTCTAGTGTAGCATATAGGCCCCTCTAGTATAGCATATAGGCACCTCTAGTGTAGCATATAGGCACCTCTAGTGTAGCCTATAGGCATATCTAGTGTAGCATATAGGCACCTCTAGTGTAGCATATAGGTACATCTAGCATATAAGCACCTCTAGTGTAGCATATAGGCACCTCTAGTGTAGCATATAGGCACCTCTAGTATAGCATATAGGCACCTCTAGTGTAGCATATAGGCACCTTTAGTGTAGCATATAGGCCCCTCTAGTATAGCATATAGGCACCTCTAGTGTAGCATATAGGCACCTCTAGTGTAGCCTAAAGGCACCTCTAGTGTGTCATATAGGCACCTCTAGTGTAGCATATAGGCACCTCTAGTGTAGCATATAGGCACCTCTAGTGTAACCTATAGGCATATCTAGTGTAGCATATAGGCACCTCTAGTGTAGCATATAGGCACCTCTAGTGTAGCATATAGGCATCTCTAGTGTAACCTATAGGCACCTCTAGTGTAGCATATAGGCACATCTAGTGTAGCATATAGGCACCTCTAGTGTAGCATATAGGCACCTCTAGTGTAGCATATAGGCACCTCTAATATAGTATATAGGCACCTCTAGTGTAGCATATAGGCACCTCTAGTGTAGCATATAGGCACCTCTAGTGTAGCATATAGGCACCTCTAGTGTAGCATATAGTCACCTCTAGTGTAGCATATATGCACCTCTAATATAGTATATAGGCACCTCTAGTGTAGCATATAGGCACCTCTAGTGTATTATATAGGCACCTCTAGTGTATTATATATGCATCTCTAGTGTAGCATATAGGCACCTCTAGTGTAGCATATAGGCACCTCTAGTGTAGCCTAAAGGCACCTCTAGTGTAGCATATAGGCACCTCTAGTGTAGCATATAGGCACCTCTAGTGTAGCATATAGGCACCTCTAGTGTAGCATATAGGCACCTCTAGTGTAGCATATAGGCATCTCTAGTGTAGCATATAGGCACCTCTAGTGTAGCATATAGGCACCTCTAGTGTAGCATATAGGCACCTCTAGTGTAGCATATAGGCACCTCTAGTGTATTATATAGGCACCTCTAGTGTATTATATAGGCATCTCTAGTGTAGCATATAGGCACCTCTAGTGTAGCATATAGGCACCTCTAGTGTTACCTATAGGCATATCTAGTGTAGCATATAGGCACCTCTAGTGTAGCATATAGGCATCTCTAGTGTAGCCTATAGGCACCTCTAGTGTAGCATATAGGCACCTCTAGTGTAGCATATATGCACCTCTAGTGTAGCCTATAGGCACCTCTAGTGTAGCATATAGGTACATCTAGCATATAAGCACCTCTAGTGTAGCATATAGGTACCTCTAGTGTAGCATATAGGCACCTCTAGTGTAGCATATAGGCACCTCTAGTGTAGCCTATATGCACCTCTAGTGTAGCATATAGGCACCTCTAGTGTAGCATATAGGTACATCTAGCATATAAGCACCTCTAGTGTAGCATATAGGCACCTCTAGTGTAGCATATAGGCACCTCTAGTGTAGCATATAGGCACCTCTAGTGTAGCCTATAGGCACCTCTAGTGTAGCATATAGGCACCTCTAGTGTAGCATATAGGTACATCTAGCATATAAGCACCTCTAGTGTAGCATATAGGCACCTCTAGTGTAGCATATAGGCACCTCTAGTGTAGCATATAGGCACCTCTAGTGTAACCTATAGGCATATCTAGTGTAGCATATAGGTACCTCTAGTGTAGCATATAGGCATCTCTAGTGTAGCATATAGGCACCTCTAGTGTAGCATATATGCACCTCTAGTGTAGCATATAGGCACCTTTAGTGTAGCATATAGGCACCTTTAGTGTAGCATATAGGCACCTTTAGTGTAGCCTATAGGCACCTCTAGTGTAGCATATAGGCACCTCTAGTGTAGCATATAGGCACCTTTAGTGTAGCATATAGGCACCTTTAGTGTAGCATATAGGCACCTCTAGTGTATTATATAGGCACCTCTAGTGTATTATATAGGCATCTCTAGTGTAGCATATAGGCACCTCTAGTGTAGCATATAGGCACCTCTAGTGTAGCATATAGGCCCCTCTAGTATAGCATATAGGCACCTCTAGTGTAGCATATAGGCACCTCTAGTGTAGCCTATAGGCATCTCTAGTGTAGCATATAGGCACCTCTAGTGTAGCATATAGGCACCTCTAGTGTAGCATATAGGCCCCTCTAGTATAGCATATAGGCACCTCTAGTGTAGCATATAGGCACCTCTAGTGTAGCCTATAGGCATATCTAGTGTAGCATATAGGCACCTGTAGTGTAGCATATAGGTACATCTAGCATATAAGCACCTCTAGTGTAGCATATAGGCACCTCTAGTGTAGCATATAGGCACCTCTAGTATAGCATATAGGCACCTCTAGTGTAGCATATAGGCACCTCTAGTGTAGCCTATAGGCACCTCTAGTGTAGCATATAGGCACCTCTAGTGTAGCATATAGGTACATCTAGCATATAAGCACCTCTAGTGTAGCATATAGGCACCTCTAGTGTAGCATATAGGCACCTCTAGTGTAGCATATAGGCACCTCTAGTGTAACCTATAGGCATATCTAGTGTAGCATATAGGTACCTCTAGTGTAGCATATAGGCACCTCTAGTGTAGCATATAGGCACCTCTAGTGTAGCCTATAGGCACCTCTAGTGTAGCATATAGGCACCTCTAGTGTAGCATATAGGTACATCTAGCATATAAGCACCTCTAGTGTAGCATATAGGCACCTCTAGTGTAGCATATAGGCACCTCTAGTGTAGCATATAGGCACCTCTAGTGTAGCCTATAGGCACCTCTAGTGTAGCATATAGGCACCTCTAGTGTAGCATATAGGTACATCTAGCATATAAGCACCTCTAGTGTAGCATATAGGCACCTCTAGTGTAGCATATAGGCATCTCTAGTGTAGCATATAGGCACCTCTAGTGTAGCATATATGCACCTCTAGTGTAGCATATAGGCACCTTTAGTGTAGCATATAGGCACCTTTAGTGTAGCATATAGGCACCTTTAGTGTAGCCTATAGGCACCTCTAGTGTAGCATATAGGCACCTCTAGTGTAGCATATAGGCACCTTTAGTGTAGCATATAGGCACCTTTAGTGTAGCATATAGGCACCTCTAGTGTATTATATAGGCACCTCTAGTGTATTATATAGGCATCTCTAGTGTAGCATATAGGCACCTCTAGTGTAGCATATAGGCACCTCTAGTGTAGCATATAGGCCCCTCTAGTATAGCATATAGGCACCTCTAGTGTAGCATATAGGCACCTCTAGTGTAGCCTATAGGCATCTCTAGTGTAGCATATAGGCACCTCTAGTGTAGCATATAGGCACCTCTAGTGTAGCATATATGCCCCTCTAGTATAGCATATAGGCACCTCTAGTGTAGCATATAGGCACCTCTAGTGTAGCATATATGCACCTCTAATATAGTATATAGGCACCTCTAGTGTAGCATATAGGCACCTCTAGTGTATTATATAGGCACCTCTAGTGTATTATATATGCATCTCTAGTGTAGCATATAGGCACCTCTAGTGTAGCATATAGGCACCTCTAGTGTAGCCTAAAGGCACCTCTAGTGTAGCATATAGGCACCTCTAGTGTAGCATATAGGCACCTCTAGTGTAGCATATAGGCACCTCTAGTGTAGCATATAGGCACCTCTAGTGTAGCATATAGGCATCTCTAGTGTAGCATATAGGCACCTCTAGTGTAGCATATAGGCACCTCTAGTGTAGCATATAGGCACCTCTAGTGTAGCATATAGGCACCTCTAGTGTATTATATAGGCACCTCTAGTGTATTATATAGGCATCTCTAGTGTAGCATATAGGCACCTCTAGTGTAGCATATAGGCACCTCTAGTGTTACCTATAGGCATATCTAGTGTAGCATATAGGCACCTCTAGTGTAGCATATAGGCATCTCTAGTGTAGCCTATAGGCACCTCTAGTGTAGCATATAGGCACCTCTAGTGTAGCATATAGGCACCTCTAGTGTAGCCTATAGGCACCTCTAGTGTAGCATATAGGTACATCTAGCATATAAGCACCTCTAGTGTAGCATATAGGCATCTCTAGTGTAGCCTATAGGCACCTCTAGTGTAGCATATAGGCACCTCTAGTGTAGCATATAGGCACCTCTAGTGTAGTATATAGGCAGCTCTAGTGTAGCAAATAGGCACCTCTAGTGTAGCATATAGGCATCTCTAGTGTAGCCTATAGGCACCTCTAGTGTAGCATATAGGCACCTCTAGTGTAGCATATAGGCACCTCTAGTGTATTATATAGGCACCTCTAGTGTATTATATAGGCATCTCTAGTGTAGCATATAGGCACCTCTAGTGTAGCATATAGGCACCTCTAGTGTTACCTATAGGCATATCTAGTGTAGCATATAGGCACCTCTAGTGTAGCCTATAGGCACCTCTAGTGTAGCATATAGGTACATCTAGCATATAAGCACCTCTAGTGTAGCATATAGGTACATCTAGCATATAAGCACCTCTAGTGTAGCATATAGGCACCTCTAGTGTAGCATATAGGCATCTCTAGTGTAGCCTATAGGCACCTTTAGTGTAGCATATAGGCACCTCTAGTGTATCCTATAGGCACCTCTAGTGTAGCATATAGGCACCTCTAGTGTAACCTATAGGCATATCTAGTGTAGCCTATAGGCACCTCTAGTGTAGCATATAGGCACCTTTAGTGTAGCATATAGGCACCTCTAGTGTAGCATATAGGCAGCTCTAGTGTAGCATATAGGCACCTCTAGTGTAGCATATAGGCACCTCTAGTGTAGCATATAGGCACCTCTAGTGTAGCCTATAGGCACCTCTAGTGTAGCATATAGGCACCTCTAGTGTAGCATATAGGCACCTTTAGTGTAGCCTATAGGCACCTCTAGTGTAGCATATAGGTACATCTAGCATATAAGCACCTCTAGTGTAGCATATAGGTACATCTAGCATATAAGCACCTCTAGTGTAGCATATAGGCACCTCTAGTGTAGCATATAGGCACCTCTAGTGTAGCATATAGGCACCTCTAGTGTAGCATATAGGCACCTCTAGTGTAGCATATAGGCACCTCTAGTGTAACCTATAGGCATATCTAGTGTAGCATATAGGTACCTCTAGTGTAGCATATAGGCATCTCTAGTGTAGCATATAGGCACCTCTAGTGTAGCATATATGCACCTCTAGTGTAGCATATAGGCACCTTTAGTGTAGCATATAGGCACCTTTAGTGTAGCATATAGGCACCTTTAGTGTAGCCTATAGGCACCTCTAGTGTAGCATATAGGCACCTCTAGTGTAGCATATAGGCACCTTTAGTGTAGCATATAGGCACCTTTAGTGTAGCATATAGGCACCTCTAGTGTATTATATAGGCACCTCTAGTGTATTATATAGGCATCTCTAGTGTAGCATATAGGCACCTCTAGTGTAGCATATAGGCACCTCTAGTGTAGCATATAGGCCCCTCTAGTATAGCATATAGGCACCTCTAGTGTAGCATATAGGCACCTCTAGTGTAGCCTATAGGCATCTCTAGTGTAGCATATAGGCACCTCTAGTGTAGCATATAGGCACCTCTAGTGTAGCATATAGGCCCCTCTAGTATAGCATATAGGCACCTCTAGTGTAGCATATAGGCACCTCTAGTGTAGCCTATAGGCATATCTAGTGTAGCATATAGGCACCTGTAGTGTAGCATATAGGTACATCTAGCATATAAGCACCTCTAGTGTAGCATATAGGCACCTCTAGTGTAGCATATAGGCACCTCTAGTATAGCATATAGGCACCTCTAGTGTAGCATATAGGCACCTCTAGTGTAGCCTATAGGCACCTCTAGTGTAGCATATAGGCACCTCTAGTGTAGCATTTAGGTACATCTAGCATATAAGCACCTCTAGTGTAGCATATAGGCACCTCTAGTGTAGCATATAGGCACCTCTAGTGTAACCTATAGGCATATCTAGTGTAGCATATAGGTACCTCTAGTGTAGCATATAGGCATCTCTAGTGTAGCATATAGGCACCTCTAGTGTAGCATATATGCACCTCTAGTGTAGCATATAGGCACCTTTAGTGTAGCATATAGGCACCTTTAGTGTAGCATATAGGCACCTTTAGTGTAGCCTATAGGCACCTCTAGTGTAGCATATAGGCACCTCTAGTGTAGCATATAGGCACCTTTAGTGTAGCATATAGGCACCTTTAGTGTAGCATATAGGCACCTCTAGTGTATTATATAGGCACCTCTAGTGTATTATATAGGCATCTCTAGTGTAGCATATAGGCACCTCTAGTGTAGCATATAGGCACCTCTAGTGTAGCATATAGGCCCCTCTAGTATAGCATATAGGCACCTCTAGTGTAGCATATAGGCACCTCTAGTGTAGCCTATAGGCATCTCTAGTGTAGCATATAGGCACCTCTAGTGTAGCATATAGGCACCTCTAGTGTAGCATATAGGCCCCTCTAGTATAGCATATAGGCACCTCTAGTGTAGCATATAGGCACCTCTAGTGTAGCCTATAGGCATATCTAGTGTAGCATATAGGCACCTCTAGTGTAGCATATAGGTACATCTAGCATATAAGCACCTCTAGTGTAGCATATAGGCACCTCTAGTGTAGCATATAGGCACCTCTAGTATAGCATATAGGCACCTCTAGTGTAGCATATAGGCACCTTTAGTGTAGCATATAGGCCCCTCTAGTATAGCATATAGGCACCTCTAGTGTAGCATATAGGCACCTCTAGTGTAGCCTAAAGGCACCTCTAGTGTGTCATATAGGCACCTCTAGTGTAGCATATAGGCACCTCTAGTGTAGCATATAGGCACCTCTAGTGTAACCTATAGGCATATCTAGTGTAGCATATAGGCACCTCTAGTGTAGCATATAGGCACCTCTAGTGTAGCATATAGGCATCTCTAGTGTAACCTATAGGCACCTCTAGTGTAGCATATAGGCACATCTAGTGTAGCATATAGGCACCTCTAGTGTAGCATATAGGCACCTCTAGTGTAGCATATAGGCACCTCTAATATAGTATATAGGCACCTCTAGTGTAGCATATAGGCACCTCTAGTGTAGCATATAGGCACCTCTAGTGTAGCATATAGGCACCTCTAGTGTAGCATATAGTCACCTCTAGTGTAGCATATATGCACCTCTAATATAGTATATAGGCACCTCTAGTGTAGCATATAGGCACCTCTAGTGTATTATATAGGCACCTCTAGTGTATTATATATGCATCTCTAGTGTAGCATATAGGCACCTCTAGTGTAGCATATAGGCACCTCTAGTGTAGCCTAAAGGCACCTCTAGTGTAGCATATAGGCACCTCTAGTGTAGCATATAGGCACCTCTAGTGTAGCATATAGGCACCTCTAGTGTAGCATATAGGCACCTCTAGTGTAGCATATAGGCATCTCTAGTGTAGCATATAGGCACCTCTAGTGTAGCATATAGGCACCTCTAGTGTAGCATATAGGCACCTCTAGTGTAGCATATAGGCACCTCTAGTGTATTATATAGGCACCTCTAGTGTATTATATAGGCATCTCTAGTGTAGCATATAGGCACCTCTAGTGTAGCATATAGGCACCTCTAGTGTTACCTATAGGCATATCTAGTGTAGCATATAGGCACCTCTAGTGTAGCATATAGGCATCTCTAGTGTAGCCTATAGGCACCTCTAGTGTAGCATATAGGCACCTCTAGTGTAGCATATATGCACCTCTAGTGTAGCCTATAGGCACCTCTAGTGTAGCATATAGGTACATCTAGCATATAAGCACCTCTAGTGTAGCATATAGGTACCTCTAGTGTAGCATATAGGCACCTCTAGTGTAGCATATAGGCACCTCTAGTGTAGCCTATATGCACCTCTAGTGTAGCATATAGGCACCTCTAGTGTAGCATATAGGTACATCTAGCATATAAGCACCTCTAGTGTAGCATATAGGCACCTCTAGTGTAGCATATAGGCACCTCTAGTGTAGCATATAGGCACCTCTAGTGTAGCCTATAGGCACCTCTAGTGTAGCATATAGGCACCTCTAGTGTAGCATATAGGTACATCTAGCATATAAGCACCTCTAGTGTAGCATATAGGCACCTCTAGTGTAGCATATAGGCACCTCTAGTGTAGCATATAGGCACCTCTAGTGTAACCTATAGGCATATCTAGTGTAGCATATAGGTACCTCTAGTGTAGCATATAGGCATCTCTAGTGTAGCATATAGGCACCTCTAGTGTAGCATATATGCACCTCTAGTGTAGCATATAGGCACCTTTAGTGTAGCATATAGGCACCTTTAGTGTAGCATATAGGCACCTTTAGTGTAGCCTATAGGCACCTCTAGTGTAGCATATAGGCACCTCTAGTGTAGCATATAGGCACCTTTAGTGTAGCATATAGGCACCTTTAGTGTAGCATATAGGCACCTCTAGTGTATTATATAGGCACCTCTAGTGTATTATATAGGCATCTCTAGTGTAGCATATAGGCACCTCTAGTGTAGCATATAGGCACCTCTAGTGTAGCATATAGGCCCCTCTAGTATAGCATATAGGCACCTCTAGTGTAGCATATAGGCACCTCTAGTGTAGCCTATAGGCATCTCTAGTGTAGCATATAGGCACCTCTAGTGTAGCATATAGGCACCTCTAGTGTAGCATATAGGCCCCTCTAGTATAGCATATAGGCACCTCTAGTGTAGCATATAGGCACCTCTAGTGTAGCCTATAGGCATATCTAGTGTAGCATATAGGCACCTGTAGTGTAGCATATAGGTACATCTAGCATATAAGCACCTCTAGTGTAGCATATAGGCACCTCTAGTGTAGCATATAGGCACCTCTAGTATAGCATATAGGCACCTCTAGTGTAGCATATAGGCACCTCTAGTGTAGCCTATAGGCACCTCTAGTGTAGCATATAGGCACCTCTAGTGTAGCATATAGGTACATCTAGCATATAAGCACCTCTAGTGTAGCATATAGGCACCTCTAGTGTAGCATATAGGCACCTCTAGTGTAGCATATAGGCACCTCTAGTGTAACCTATAGGCATATCTAGTGTAGCATATAGGTACCTCTAGTGTAGCATATAGGCACCTCTAGTGTAGCATATAGGCACCTCTAGTGTAGCCTATAGGCACCTCTAGTGTAGCATATAGGCACCTCTAGTGTAGCATATAGGTACATCTAGCATATAAGCACCTCTAGTGTAGCATATAGGCACCTCTAGTGTAGCATATAGGCACATCTAGTGTAGCATATAGGCACCTCTAGTGTAGCATATAGGCACCTCTAGTGTAGCATATAGGCACCTCTAGTGTAGCCTATAGGCACCTCTAGTGTAGCATATAGGCACCTCTAGTGTAGCATATAGGTACATCTAGCATATAAGCACCTCTAGTGTAGCATATAGGCACCTCTAGTGTAGCATATAGGCATCTCTAGTGTAGCATATAGGCACCTCTAGTGTAGCATATATGCACCTCTAGTGTAGCATATAGGCACCTTTAGTGTAGCATATAGGCACCTTTAGTGTAGCATATAGGCACCTTTAGTGTAGCCTATAGGCACCTCTAGTGTAGCATATAGGCACCTCTAGTGTAGCATATAGGCACCTTTAGTGTAGCATATAGGCACCTTTAGTGTAGCATATAGGCACCTCTAGTGTATTATATAGGCACCTCTAGTGTATTATATAGGCATCTCTAGTGTAGCATATAGGCACCTCTAGTGTAGCATATAGGCACCTCTAGTGTAGCATATAGGCCCCTCTAGTATAGCATATAGGCACCTCTAGTGTAGCATATAGGCACCTCTAGTGTAGCCTATAGGCATCTCTAGTGTAGCATATAGGCACCTCTAGTGTAGCATATAGGCACCTCTAGTGTAGCATATATGCCCCTCTAGTATAGCATATAGGCACCTCTAGTGTAGCATATAGGCACCTCTAGTGTAGCCTATAGGCATATCTAGTGTAGCATATAGGCACCTCTAGTGTAGCATATAGGTACATCTAGCATATAAGCACCTCTAGTGTAGCATATAGGCACCTCTAGTGTAGCATATAGGCACCTCTAGTATAGCATATAGGCACCTCTAGTGTAGCATATAGGCACCTTTAGTGTAGCATATAGGCCCCTCTAGTATAGCATATAGGCACCTCTAGTGTAGCATATAGGCACCTCTAGTGTAGCCTAAAGGCACCTCTAGTGTGTCATATAGGCACCTCTAGTGTAGCATATAGGCACCTCTAGTGTAGCATATAGGCACCTCTAGTGTAACCTATAGGCATATCTAGTGTAGCATATAGGCACCTCTAGTGTAGCATATAGGCACCTCTAGTGTAGCATATAGGCATCTCTAGTGTAACCTATAGGCACCTCTAGTGTAGCATATAGGCACATCTAGTGTAGCATATAGGCACCTCTAGTGTAGCATATAGGCACCTCTAGTGTAGCATATAGGCACCTCTAATATAGTATATAGGCACCTCTAGTGTAGCATATAGGCACCTCTAGTGTAGCATATAGGCACCTCTAGTGTAGCATATAGGCACCTCTAGTGTAGCATATAGGCACCTCTAGTGTAGCATATATGCACCTCTAATATAGTATATAGGCACCTCTAGTGTAGCATATAGGCACCTCTAGTGTATTATATAGGCACCTCTAGTGTATTATATATGCATCTCTAGTGTAGCATATAGGCACCTCTAGTGTAGCATATAGGCACCTCTAGTGTAGCCTAAAGGCACCTCTAGTGTAGCATATAGGCACCTCTAGTGTAGCATATAGGCACCTCTAGTGTAGCATATAGGCACCTCTAGTGTAGCATATAGGCACCTCTAGTGTAGCATATAGGCATCTCTAGTGTAGCATATAGGCACCTCTAGTGTAGCATATAGGCACCTCTAGTGTAGCATATAGGCACCTCTAGTGTAGCATATAGGCACCTCTAGTGTATTATATAGGCACCTCTAGTGTATTATATAGGCATCTCTAGTGTAGCATATAGGCACCTCTAGTGTAGCATATAGGCACCTCTAGTGTTACCTATAGGCATATCTAGTGTAGCATATAGGCACCTCTAGTGTAGCATATAGGCATCTCTAGTGTAGCCTATAGGCACCTCTAGTGTAGCATATAGGCACCTCTAGTGTAGCATATAGGCACCTCTAGTGTAGCCTATAGGCACCTCTAGTGTAGCATATAGGTACATCTAGCATATAAGCACCTCTAGTGTAGCATATAGGCACCTCTAGTGTAGCATATAGGCATCTCTAGTGTAGCCTATAGGCACCTCTAGTGTAGCATATAGGCACCTCTAGTGTAGCATATAGGCACCTCTAGTGTAGTATATAGGCAGCTCTAGTGTAGCAAATAGGCACCTCTAGTGTAGCATATAGGCATCTCTAGTGTAGCCTATAGGCACCTCTAGTGTAGCATATAGGCACCTCTAGTGTAGCATATAGGCACCTCTAGTGTATTATATAGGCACCTCTAGTGTATTATATAGGCATCTCTAGTGTAGCATATAGGCACCTCTAGTGTAGCATATAGGCACCTCTAGTGTTACCTATAGGCATATCTAGTGTAGCATATAGGCACCTCTAGTGTAGCCTATAGGCACCTCTAGTGTAGCATATAGGTACATCTAGCATATAAGCACCTCTAGTGTAGCATATAGGTACATCTAGCATATAAGCACCTCTAGTGTAGCATATAGGCACCTCTAGTGTAGCATATAGGCATCTCTAGTGTAGCCTATAGGCACCTTTAGTGTAGCATATAGGCACCTCTAGTGTATCCTATAGGCACCTCTAGTGTAGCATATAGGCACCTCTAGTGTAACCTATAGGCATATCTAGTGTAGCCTATAGGCACCTCTAGTGTAGCATATAGGCACCTTTAGTGTAGCATATAGGCACCTCTAGTGTAGCATATAGGCAGCTCTAGTGTAGCATATAGGCACCTCTAGTGTAGCATATAGGCACCTCTAGTGTAGCATATAGGCACCTCTAGTGTAGCCTATAGGCACCTCTAGTGTAGCATATAGGCACCTCTAGTGTAGCATATAGGCACCTTTAGTGTAGCCTATAGGCACCTCTAGTGTAGCATATAGGTACATCTAGCATATAAGCACCTCTAGTGTAGCATATAGGTACATCTAGCATATAAGCACCTCTAGTGTAGCATATAGGCACCTCTAGTGTAGCATATAGGCACCTCTAGTGTAGCATATAGGCATATCTAGTGTAGAATATAGGTACATCTAGCATATAAGCACCTCTAGTGTAGCATATAGGCACCTCTAGTGTAGCATATAGGCACCTCTAGTGTAGCCTATAGGCACCTCTAGTGTAGCATATAGGTACATCTAGCATATAAGCACCTCTAGTGTAGCATATAGGTACATCTAGCATATAAGCACCTCTAGTGTAGCATATAGGCACCTCTAGTGTAGCATATAGGCACCTCTAGTGTAGCATATAGGCATATCTAGTGTAGAATATAGGTACATCTAGCATATAAGCACCTCTAGTGTAGCATATAGGCACCTCTAGTGTAGCATATAGGCACCTCTAGTGTAGCCTATAGGCACCTCTAGTGTAGCATATAGGCACCTCTAGTGTATTATATAGGCACCTCTAGTGTATTATATAGGCATCTCTAGTGTAGCATATAGGCACCTCTAGTGTAGCATATAGGCACCTCTAGTGTTACCTATAGG
This sequence comes from Osedax fenrisi, assembly GCA_964019155.1. Taxonomy (NCBI): domain Eukaryota; kingdom Metazoa; phylum Annelida; class Polychaeta; order Sabellida; family Siboglinidae; genus Osedax; species Osedax fenrisi. The sequence continues at coordinate 2,726,658 of OZ025246.1, read as the reverse complement.
CATATCTAGTGTAGCATATAGGCACCTCTAGTGTAGCCTATAGGCACCTCTAGTGTAGCATATAGGTACATCTAGCATATAAGCACCTCTAGTGTAGCATATAGGTACATCTAGCATATAAGCACCTCTAGTGTAGCATATAGGCACCTCTAGTGTAGCATATAGGCATCTCTAGTGTAGCCTATAGGCACCTTTAGTGTAGCATATAGGCACCTCTAGTGTAGCCTATAGGCACCTCTAGTGTAGCATATAGGCACCTCTAGTGTAACCTATAGGCATATCTAGTGTAGCCTATAGGCACCTCTAGTGTAGCATATAGGCACCTTTAGTGTAGCATATAGGCACCTCTAGTGTAGCATATAGGCAGCTCTAGTGTAGCATATAGGCACCTCTAGTGTAGCATATATGCACCTCTAGTGTAGCATATAGGCACCTTTAGTGTATCATATAGGCACCTTTAGTGTAGCATATAGGCACCTTTAGTGTAGCCTATAGGCACCTCTAGTGTAGCATATAGGCACCTCTAGTGTAGCATATAGGCACCTTTAGTGTAGCATATAGGCACCTTTAGTGTAGCATATAGGCACCTCTAGTGTATTATATAGGCACCTCTAGTGTATTATATAGGCATCTCTAGTGTAGCATATAGGCACCTCTAGTGTAGCATATAGGCACCTCTAGTGTAGCATATAGGCCCCTCTAGTATAGCATATAGGCACCTCTAGTGTAGCATATAGGCACCTCTAGTGTAGCCTATAGGCATCTCTAGTGTAGCATATAGGCACCTCTAGTGTAGCATATAGGCACCTCTAGTGTAGCATATAGGCCCCTCTAGTATAGCATATAGGCACCTCTAGTGTAGCATATAGGCACCTCTAGTGTAGCCTATAGGCATATCTAGTGTAGCATATAGGCACCTCTAGTGTAGCATATAGGTACATCTAGCATATAAGCACCTCTAGTGTAGCATATAGGCACCTCTAGTGTAGCATATAGGCACCTCTAGTATAGCATATAGGCACCTCTAGTGTAGCATATAGGCACCTTTAGTGTAGCATATAGGCCCCTCTAGTATAGCATATAGGCACCTCTAGTGTAGCATATAGGCACCTCTAGTGTAGCCTAAAGGCACCTCTAGTGTGTCATATAGGCACCTCTAGTGTAGCATATAGGCACCTCTAGTGTAGCATATAGGCACCTCTAGTGTAACCTATAGGCATATCTAGTGTAGCATATAGGCACCTCTAGTGTAGCATATAGGCACCTCTAGTGTAGCATATAGGCATCTCTAGTGTAACCTATAGGCACCTCTAGTGTAGCATATAGGCACATCTAGTGTAGCATATAGGCACCTCTAGTGTAGCATATAGGCACCTCTAGTGTAGCATATAGGCACCTCTAATATAGTATATAGGCACCTCTAGTGTAGCATATAGGCACCTCTAGTGTAGCATATAGGCACCTCTAGTGTAGCATATAGGCACCTCTAGTGTAGCATATAGGCACCTCTAGTGTAGCATATATGCACCTCTAATATAGTATATAGGCACCTCTAGTGTAGCATATAGGCACCTCTAGTGTATTATATAGGCACCTCTAGTGTATTATATAGGCATCTCTAGTGTAGCATATAGGCACCTCTAGTGTAGCATATAGGCACCTCTAGTGTAGCCTAAAGGCACCTCTAGTGTAGCATATAGGCACCTCTAGTGTAGCATATAGGCACCTCTAGTGTAGCATATAGGCACCTCTAGTGTAGCATATAAGCACCTCTAGTGTAGCATATAGGCATCTCTAGTGTAGCATATAGGCACCTCTAGTGTAGCATATAGGCACCTCTAGTGTAGCATATAGGCACCTCTAGTGTAGCATATAGGCACCTCTAGTGTATTATATAGGCACCTCTAGTGTATTATATAGGCATCTCTAGTGTAGCATATAGGCACCTCTAGTGTAGCATATAGGCACCTCTAGTGTTACCTATAGGCATATCTAGTGTAGCATATAGGCACCTCTAGTGTAGCATATAGGCATCTCTAGTGTAGCCTATAGGCACCTCTAGTGTAGCATATAGGCACCTCTAGTGTATCATATAGGCACCTCTAGTGTAGCCTATAGGCACCTCTAGTGTAGCATATAGGTACATCTAGCATATAAGCACCTCTAGTGTAGCATATAGGCACCTCTAGTGTAGCATATAGGCATCTCTAGTGTAGCCTATAGGCACCTCTAGTGTAGCATATAGGCACCTCTAGTGTAGAATATAGGCACCTCTAGTGTAGTATATAGGCAGCTCTAGTGTAGCAAATAGGCACCTCTAGTGTAGCATATAGGCATCTCTAGTGTAGCCTATAGGCACCTCTAGTGTAGCATATAGGCACCTCTAGTGTAGCATATAGGCACCTCTAGTGTATTATATAGGCACCTCTAGTGTATTATATAGGCATCTCTAGTGTAGCATATAGGCACCTCTAGTGTAGCATATATGCACCTCTAATATAGTATATAGGCACCTCTAGTGTAGCATATAGGCACCTCTAGTGTATTATATAGGCACCTCTAGTGTATTATATAGGCATCTCTAGTGTAGCATATAGGCACCTCTAGTGTAGCATATAGGCACCTCTAGTGTAGCCTAAAGGCACCTCTAGTGTAGCATATAGGCACCTCTAGTGTAGCATATATGCACCTCTAGTGTAGCATATAGACACCTCTAGTGTAGCATATAGGCACCTCTAGTGTAGCATATAGGCATCTCTAGTGTAGCATATAGGCACCTCTAGTGTAGCATATAGGCACCTCTAGTGTAGCATATAGGCACCTCTAGTGTAGCATATAGGCACCTCTAGTGTATTATATAGGCACCTCTAGTGTATTATATAGGCATCTCTAGTGTAGCATATAGGCACCTCTAGTGTAGCATATAGGCACCTCTAGTGTTACCTATAGGCATATCTAGTGTAGCATATAGGCACCTCTAGTGTAGCATATAGGCATCTCTAGTGTAGCCTATAGGCACCTCTAGTGTAGCATATAGGCACCTCTAGTGTAGCATATAGGCACCTCTAGTGTAGCCTATAGGCACCTCTAGTGTAGCATATAGGTACATCTAGCATATAAGCACCTCTAGTGTAGCATATAGGCACCTCTAGTGTAGCATATAGGCATCTCTAGTGTAGCCTATAGGCACCTCTAGTGTAGCATATAGGCACCTCTAGTGTAGCATATAGGCACCTCTAGTGTAGTATATAGGCAGCTCTAGTGTAGCAAATAGGCACCTCTAGTGTAGCATATAGGCATCTCTAGTGTAGCCTATAGGCACCTCTAGTGTAGCATATAGGCACCTCTAGTGTAGCATATAGGCACCTCTAGTGTATTATATAGGCACCTCTAGTGTATTATATAGGCATCTCTAGTGTAGCATATAGGCACCTCTAGTGTAGCATATAGGCACCTCTAGTGTTACCTATAGGCATATCTAGTGTAGCATATAGGCACCTCTAGTGTAGCCTATAGGCACCTCTAGTGTAGCATATAGGTACATCTAGCATATAAGCACCTCTAGTGTAGCATATAGGTACATCTAGCATATAAGCACCTCTAGTGTAGCATATAGGCACCTCTAGTGTAGCATATAAGCATCTCTAGTGTAGCCTATAGGCACCTTTAGTGTAGCATATAGGCACCTCTAGTGTAGCCTATAGGCACCTCTAGTGTAGCATATAGGCACCTCTAGTGTAACCTATAGGCATATCTAGTGTAGCCTATAGGCACCTCTAGTGTAGCATATAGGCACCTTTAGTGTAGCATATAGGCACCTCTAGTGTAGCATATAGGCAGCTCTAGTGTAGCATATAGGCACCTCTAGTGTAGCATATAGGCACCTCTAGTGTAGCATATAGGCACCTCTAGTGTAGCCTATAGGCACCTCTAGTGTAGCATATAGGCACCTCTAGTGTAGCATATAGGCACCTTTAGTGTAGCCTATAGGCACCTCTAGTGTAGCATATAGGTACATCTAGCATATAAGCACCTCTAGTGTAGCATATAGGTACATCTAGCATATAAGCACCTCTAGTGTAGCATATAGGCACCTCTAGTGTAGCATATAGGCACCTCTAGTGTAGCATATAGGCATATATAGTGTAGAATATAGGTACATCTAGCATATAAGCACCTCTAGTGTAGCATATAGGCACCTCTAGTGTAGCATATAGGCACCTCTAGTGTAGCCTATAGGCACCTCTAGTGTAGCATATAGGTACATCTAGCATATAAGCACCTCTAGTGTAGCATATAGGTACATCTAGCATATAAGCACCTCTAGTGTAGCATATAGGCACCTCTAGTGTAGCATATAGGCACCTCTAGTGTAGCATATAGGTACATCTAGCATATAAGCACATCTAGTGTAGCATATAGGTACATCTAGCATATAAGCACCTCTAGTGTAGCATATAGGCACCTCTAGTGTAGCATATAGGCACCTCTAGTGTAGCATATAGGCATATCTAGTGTAGAATATAGGTACATCTAGCATATAAGCACCTCTAGTGTAGCATATAGGCACCTCTAGTGTAGCATATAGGCACCTCTAGTGTAGCCTATAGGCACCTCTAGTGTAGCATATAGGTACATCTAGCATATAAGCACCTCTAGTGTAGCATATAGGTACATCTAGCATATAAGCACCTCTAGTGTAGCATATAGGCACCTCTAGTGTAGCATATAGGCACCTCTAGTGTAGCATATAGGCATATCTAGTGTAGAATATAGGTACATCTAGCATATAAGCACCTCTAGTGTAGCATATAGGCACCTCTAGTGTATCATATAGGCACCTCTAGTGTAGCCTATAGGCACCTCTAGTGTAGCATATAGGCACCTCTAGTGTATTATATAGGCACCTCTAGTGTATTATATAGGCATCTCTAGTGTAGCATATAGGCACCTCTAGTGTAGCATATAGGCACCTCTAGTGTTACCTATAGGCATATCTAGTGTAGCATATAGGCACCTCTAGTGTAGCCTATAGGCACCTCTAGTGTAGCATATAGGTACATCTAGCATATAAGCACCTCTAGTGTAGCATATAGGTACATCTAGCATATAAGCACCTCTAGTGTAGCATATAGGCACCTCTAGTGTAGCATATAGGCATCTCTAGTGTAGCCTATAGGCACCTTTAGTGTAGCATATAGGCACCTCTAGTGTAGCCTATAGGCACCTCTAGTGTAGCATATAGGCACCTCTAGTGTAACCTATAGGCATATCTAGTGTAGCCTATAGGCACCTCTAGTGTAGCATATAGGCACCTTTAGTGTAGCATATAGGCACCTCTAGTGTAGCATATAGGCAGCTCTAGTGTAGCATATAGGCACCTCTAGTGTAGCATATAGGCACCTCTAGTGTAGCCTATAGGCATATCTAGTGTAGCATATAGGCACCTCTAGTGTAGCATATAGGTACATCTAGCATATAAGCACCTCTAGTGTAGCATATAGGCACCTCTAGTGTAGCATATAGGCACCTCTAGTATAGCATATAGGCACCTCTAGTGTAGCATATAGGCACCTTTAGTGTAGCATATAGGCCCCTCTAGTATAGCATATAGGCACCTCTAGTGTAGCATATAGGCACCTCTAGTGTAGCCTAAAGGCACCTCTAGTGTGTCATATAGGCACCTCTAGTGTAGCATATAGGCACCTCTAGTGTAGCATATAGGCACCTCTAGTGTAACCTATAGGCATATCTAGTGTAGCATATAGGCACCTCTAGTGTAGCATATAGGCACCTCTAGTGTAGCATATAGGCATCTCTAGTGTAACCTATAGGCACCTCTAGTGTAGCATATAGGCACATCTAGTGTAGCATATAGGCACCTCTAGTGTAGCATATAGGCACCTCTAGTGTAGCATATAGGCACCTCTAATATAGTATATAGGCACCTCTAGTGTAGCATATAGGCACCTCTAGTGTAGCATATAGGCACCTCTAGTGTAGCATATAGGCACCTCTAGTGTAGCATATAGGCACCTCTAGTGTAGCATATATGCACCTCTAATATAGTATATAGGCACCTCTAGTGTAGCATATAGGCACCTCTAGTGTATTATATAGGCACCTCTAGTGTATTATATAGGCATCTCTAGTGTAGCATATAGGCACCTCTAGTGTAGCATATAGGCACCTCTAGTGTAGCATATAGGCATCTCTAGTGTAGCATATAGGCACCTCTAGTGTAGCATATAGGCATCTCTAGTGTGTCATATAGACACCTTTAGTGTAGCATATAGGCACCTCTAGTGTAACCTATAGGCACCTCTAGTGTAGCATATAGGCATCTCTAGTGTAGCATATAGGCATCTCTAGTGTGTCATATAGACACCTTTAGTGTAGCATATAGGCACCTCTAGTGTAGCATATAGGCATATCTAGTGTAGCATATAGGCATCTCTAGTGTGTCATATAGACACCTTTAGTGTAGCATATAGGCACCTCTAGTGTAGCATATAGGCACCTCTAGTGTAGCATATAGGCACCTCTAATATAGTATATAGGCACCTCTAGTGTAACCTATAGGCACCTCTAGTGTAGCATATAGGCATCTCTAGTGTAGCATATAGGCATCTCTAGTGTGTCATATAGACACCTTTAGTGTAGCATATAGGCACCTCTAGTGTAGCATATAGGCACCTCTAGTGTAGCATATAGGCACCTATAGTGTAGCATATAGGCACATCTAGTGTAGCATATAGGCACCTCTAATGTAGCATATAGGCAGCTCTAGTGTAGCATATAGGCACCTCTAGTGTAGCATATAGGCACCTCTAGTGTAGCATATAGGCATCTCTAGTGTGTCATATAGACACCTTTAGTGTAGCATATAGGCATCTCTAGTGTAGCATATAGGCACCTCTAGTGTAGCATATAGGCACCTATAGTGTAGCATATAGGCACCTTTAGTTTAGCATATAGGCACCTCTAGTGTAGCATATAGGCACCTCTAGTGTAGCATATAGGCACCTATAGTGTAGCATATAGGCACCTTTAGTGTAGCATATAGGCACCTCTAGTGTATTATATAGGCACCTATAGTGTAGCATATAGGCACCTCTAGTGTAGCATATAGGCACTTCTAGTGTAGCATATAGGCACCTCTAGTGTAGCATATAGGCACCTCTAGTGTAGCATATAGGCACCTATAGTGTAGCATATAGGCACCTTTAGTGTAGCATATAGGCACCTCTAGTGTATTATATAGGCACCTATAGTGTAGCATATAGGCATCTCTAGTGTAGCATATAGGCACCTCTAGTGTAGCATATAGGCACCTATAGTGTAGCATATAGGCACCTTTAGTGTAGCATATAGGCACCTCTAGTGTAGCATATAGGCACCTCTAGTGTAGCATATAGGCACCTATAGTGTAGCATATAGGCACCTTTAGTGTAGCATATAGGCACCTCTAGTGTATTATATAGGCACCTATAGTGTAGCATATAGGCACCTCTAGTGTAGCATATAGGCACTTCTAGTGTAGCATATAGGCACCTCTAGTGTAGCATATAGGCACCTATAGTGTAGCATATAGGCACCTTTAGTGTAGCATATAGGCACCTCTAGTGTATTATATAGGCACCTATAGTGTAGCATATAGGCACCTCTAGTGTAGCATATAGGCACTTCTAGTGTAGCATATAGGCACCTCTAGTGTAGCATATAGGCATCTCTAGTGTAGCATATAGGCACCTATAGTGTAGCATATAGGCACCACTAGTGTATTATATAGGCACCTCTAGTGTAGCATATAGGCACCTATAGTGTAGCATATAGGCACCTTTAGTGTAGCATATAGGCACCTCTAGTGTAGCATATAGGCACCTCTAGTGTAGCATATAGGCATATCTAGTGTGTCATATAGACACCTTTAGTGTAGCATATAGGCAGCTATAGTGTAGCATATAGGCACCTTTAGTGTAGCATATAGGCATCTCTAGTGTAGCATATAGGCACCTTTAGTGTAGCATATAGGCACCTCTAGTGTAGCATATAGGCACCTTTAGTGTAGCATATAGGCACCTTTAGTGTAGCATATAGGCACCACTAGTGTAGCATATAGGCACCTCTAGTGTAGCATATAGGCACCTCTAGTGTAGCATATAGGCACCTTTAGTGTAGCATATAGGCACCTCTAGTGTAGCATATAGGCACCACTAGTGTATTATATAGGCACCTCTAGTGTAGCCTATAGGCACCTCTAGTGTAGCCTATAGGCACCTCTAGTGTAGCATATAGGCATCTCTAGTGTAGCATATAGGCACCTATAGTGTAGCATATAGGCACCTTTAGTGTAGCATATAGGCACCTCTAGTGTAGCATATAGGCACCTCTAGTGTAGCATATAGGCATATCTAGTGTAGCATATAGGCACCTCTAGTGTAGCATATAGGCACCTCTAGTGTAGCATATAGGCACCTCTAGTGTAGCATATAGGCATCTCTAGTGTAGCATATAGGCACCTATAGTGTAGCATATAGGCACCTTTAGTGTAGCATATAGGCACCTCTAGTGTAGCATATAGGCACCTCTAGTGTAGTATATAGGCACCTCTAGTGTAGCATATAGGCATCTCTAGTGTAGCATATAGGCACATCTAGTGTAGTATATAGGCACCTCTAATATAGTATATAGGCACCTCTAGTGTAGCATATAGGCACCTCTAGTGTAGCATATAGGCACCTCTAGTGTAACATATAGGCACCTCTAGTGTAGCATATAGGCACCTTTAGTGTATTATATAGGCATCTCTAGTGTAGCATATAGGCACCTCTAGTGTAGCATATAGGCACCTCTAGTGTAGCATATAGGTCCCTCTAGTGTAGCATATAGGCACCTCTAGTGTAGCATATAGGCACCTCTAGTGTAGCATATAGGCACCTCTAGTGTGGCATATAGGCACCTCTAGTGTAGCATATAGGCACCTCTAGTGTAACATATAGGCACCTCTAGTGTAGCATATAGGCACTTCTAGTGTAGCATATAGGCATATCTAGTGTAGCATATAGGCATCTCTAGTGTGTCATATAGACACCTTTAGTGTAGCATATAGGCACCTCTAGTGTAACCTATAGGCACCTCTAGTGTAGCATATAGGCATCTCTAGTGTAGCATATAGGCATCTCTAGTGTGTCATATAGACACCTTTAGTGTAGCATATAGGCACATCTAGTGTAGCATATAGGCACCTCTAGTGTAGCATATAGGCACCTCTAGTGTAGCATATAGGCACCTCTAGTGTGTCATATAGGCACCTCTAGTGTAGCCTATAGGCACCTCTAGTGTAGCATATAGGTACATCTAGTGTAGCATATAGGCACCTCTAGTGTAGCATATAGGCATATCTAGTGTAGCATATAGGCATCTCTAGTGTAGCATATAGGCATCTCTAGTGTGTCATATAGACACCTTTAGTGTAGCATATAGGCACCTATAGTGTAGCATATAGGCACCTTTAGTGTAGCATATAGGCACCTCTAGTGTAGCATATAGGCACCTCTAGTGTAGCATATAGGCATCTCTAGTGTGTCATATAGACACCTTTAGTGTAGCATATAGGCACCTCTAGTGTAGCATATAGGCATATCTAGTGTAGCATATATGCATCTCTAGTGTGTCATATAGACACCTTTAGTGTAGCATATAGGCACCTCTAGTGTAGCCTATAGGCATCTCTAGTGTAGCATGTAGGCATCTCTAGTGTAGCATATAGGCATCTCTAGTGTAGCATATAGGCATCTCTAGTGTGTCATATAGACACCTTTAGTGTAGCATATAGGCAGCTATAGTGTATAATATAGGCACCTCTAGTGTAGCATATAGGCACCTCTAGTGTAGCATATAGGCACCTTTAGTGTAGCATATAGGCATCTCTAGTGTAGCATATAGGCACCTTTAGTGTAGCATATAGGCATCTCTAGTGTAGCATATAGGCACCTCTAGTGTAGCATATAGGCACCTCTAGTGTAGCATATAGGCACCTCTAGTGTAGCATATAGGCATCTCTAGTGTAGCATATAGGCACCTCTAGTGTAGCATATAAGCACCTCTAGTGTATAATATAGGCACCTCTAGTGTAGCATATAGGCACCTCTAATATAGCATATAGGCACCTCTAGTGTAGCATATAGGCACCTCTAGTGTAGCATATAGGCATCTCTAGTGTAGCATATAGGCACCTCTAGTGTAGCATATAGGCATCTCTAGTGTAGCATATAGGCATCTCTAGTGTGTCATATAGACACCTTTAGTGTAGCATATAGGCACCTCTAGTGTAGCATATAGGCACCTCTAGTGTAGCATATAGGCACCTATAGTGTAGCATATAGGCACCTTTAGTGTAGCATATAGGCATATCTAGTGTAGCATATAGGCACCTCTAGTGTAGCCTATATGCACCTCTAGTGTAGCATATAGGCACCTCTAGTGTAGCATATAAGCACCTCTAATATAGCATATAGGCACCTCTAGTGTAGCATATAGGCACCTCTAGTGTAGCATATAGGCACCTCTAGTGTAGCATATAGGCACCTCTAGTGTAGCATATAGGCAGCTCTAGTGTAGCATATAAGCACCTCTAATATAGCATATAGGCACCTCTAGTGTAGCATATAGGCACCTCTAGTGTAGCATATAGGCACCTCTAGTGTAGCATATAGGCACCTCTAGTGTAGCATATAGGCACCTCTAGTGTAGCATATAGGCATCTCTAGTGTAGCATATAGGCATCTCTAGTGTGTCATATAGACACCTTTAGTGTAGCATATAGGCACCTCTAGTGTAGCATATAGGCACCTCTAGTGTAGCATATAGGCACCTATAGTGTAGCATATAGGCACCTTTAGTGTAGCATATAGGCACCTCTAGTGTAGCATATAGGCACCTCTAGTGTAGCATATAGGCATCTCTAGTGTGTCATATAGACACCTTTAGTGTAGCATATAGGCACCTCTAGTGTAGCATATAGGCATATCTAGTGTAGAATATAGGCACCTCTAGTGTAGCATATAGGCACCTCTAGTGTAGTATATAGGCACCTCTAGTGTAGCATATAGGCACCTCTAGTGTAGCATATAGGCACCTCTAGTGTAGCCTATAGGCACCTCTAGTGTAGCATATAGGCACCTCTAGTGTAGCATATAGGCACCTCTAGTGTAGCATATAGGCACCTTTAGTGTAGCATATAGGCATCTCTAGTGTAGCATATAGGCACCTATAGTGTAGCATATAGGCACCTCTAGTGTAGCATATAGGCACCTCTAGTGTAGCATATAAGCATATCTAGTGTAGCATATAGGCATCTCTAGTGTGTCATATAGACACCTTTAGTGTAGCATATAGGCACCTCTAGTGTAGCCTATAGGCATCTCTAGTGTAGCATGTAGGCATCTCTAGTGTAGCATATAGGCATCTCTAGTGTAGCATATAGGCATCTCTAGTGTGTCATATAGACACCTTTAGTGTAGCATATAGGCAGCTATAGTGTATAATATAGGCACCTCTAGTGTAGCATATAGGCACCTCTAGTGTAGCATATAGGCACCTTTAGTGTAGCATATAGGCATCTCTAGTGTAGCATATAGGCACCTCTAGTGTAGCATATAGGCACCTCTAGTGTAGCATATAGGCACCTCTAGTGTAGCATATAGGCACCTCTAGTGTAGCATATAGGCACCACTAGTGTAGCCTATAGGCACCTCTAGTGTATAATATAGGCACCTCTAGTGTAGCATATAGGCATCTCTAGTGTAGCATATAGGCACCTCTAGTGTAGCATATAGGCACCTCTAGTGTAGCATATAGGCACCTTTAGTGTAGCATATAGGCATCTCTAGTGTAGCATATAGGCACCTCTAGTGTAGCATATATGCACCTCTAGTGTAGCATATAGGCACCTCTAGTGTAGCATATAGGCACCTCTAGTGTAGCATATAGGCACCACTAGTGTAGCCTATAGGCACCTCTAGTGTATAATATAGGCACCTCTAGTGTAGCATATAGGCATATCTAGTGTAGCATATAGGCACCTCTAGTGTAGCATATAGGCACCTCTAGTGTAGCATATAGGCACCTTTAGTGTAGCATATAGGCACCTCTAGTGTAGTATATAGGCCCCTCTAGTGTAGCATATAGGCACCTTTAGTGTAGCATATAGGCCCCTCTAGTATAGCATATAGGCACCTCTAGTGTAGCCTATAGGCACCTCTAGTGTAGTATATAGGCATCTCTAGTGTAGCATATAGGCACCTTTAGTGTAGCATATAGGCACCTCTAGTGTAGCATATAGGCACCTCTAGTGTAGCATATAGGCACCTATAGTGTAGCATATAGGCACCTCTAGTGTAGCATATAGGCACCTCTAGTGTAGCATATAGGCACCTTTAGTGTAGCATATAGGCACCTCTAGTGTAGCATATAGGCACCTCTAGTGTAGCATATAGGCACCTCTAGTGTAGCATATAGGCCCCTCTAGTGTAGCATATAGGCACCTCTAGATTAGCATATAGGCACCTCTAGTATAGCATATAGGCACCTCTAGTGTAGCATATAGGCATCTCTAGTGTAGCCTATAGGCACCTCTAGTGTAGCATATAGGTACATCTAGCATATAAGCACCTCTAGTGTAGCATATAGGCACATCTAGTGTAGCCTATAGGCACCTCTAGTGTATAATATAGGTACATCTAGCCTATAGGCATCTCTAGTGTAGCCTATAGGCACCTCTAGTGTAGCATATAGGCACCTCTAGTGTAGCCTATAGGCACCTCTAGTGTAGCATATAGGTACATCTAGCATATAAGCACCTCTAGTGTAGCATATAGGCACATCTAGTGTAGCATATAGGCACCTCTAGTGTAGCATATAAGCACCTCTAGTGTAGCATATAGGCACCTCTAGTGTAGCATTAGGCACCTCTAGTGTAGCATATAGGCACCTCTAGTGTAGCATATAGGCACCTCTAGTGTAGCATATAGGCACCTCTAGTGTAGCATATAGGTACATCTAGCATATAAGCACCTCTAGTGTAGCATATAGGCACATCTAGTGTAGCCTATAGGCACCTCTAGTGTAGCATATAGGTACATCTAGCATATAAGCACCTCTAGTGTAGCATATAGGCACCTCTAGTGTAGCATATAGGCACATCTAGTGTAGCCTATAGGCACCTCTAGTGTATAATATAGGTACATCTAGCCTATAGGCATCTCTAGTGTAGCCTATAGGCACCTCTAGTGTAGCATATAGGCACCTCTAGTGTAGCCTATAGGCACCTCTAGTGTAGCATATAGGTACATCTAGCATATAAGCACCTCTAGTGTAGCATATAGGCACATCTAGTGTAGCCTATAGGCACCTCTAGTGTATAATATAGGTACATCTAGCATATAAGCACCTCTAGTGTAGCATATAGGCACCACTAGTGTAGCCTATAGGCACCTCTAGTGTATAATATAGGCACCTCTAGTGTAGCATATAGGCATCTCTAGTGTAGCATATAGGCACCTCTAGTGTAGCATATAGGCACCTCTAGTGTAGCATATAGGCACCTTTAGTGTAGCATATAGGCATCTCTAGTGTAGCATATAGGCACCTCTAGTGTAGCATATAGGCACCTCTAGTGTAGCATATAGGCACCTCTAGTGTAGCATATAGGCAGCTCTAGTGTAGCATATAAGCACCTCTAATATAGCATATAGGCACCTCTAGTGTAGCATATAGGCACCTCTAGTGTAGCATATAGGCACCTCTAGTGTAGCATATAGGCACCTCTAGTGTAGCATATAGGCACCTCTAGTGTAGCATATAGGCATCTCTAGTGTAGCATATAGGCATCTCTAGTGTGTCATATAGACACCTTTAGTGTAGCATATAGGCACCTCTAGTGTAGCATATAGGCACCTCTAGTGTAGCATATAGGCACCTATAGTGTAGCATATAGGCACCTTTAGTGTAGCATATAGGCACCTCTAGTGTAGCATATAGGCACCTCTAGTGTAGCATATAGGCATCTCTAGTGTGTCATATAGACACCTTTAGTGTAGCATATAGGCACCTCTAGTGTAGCATATAGGCATATCTAGTGTAGAATATAGGCACCTCTAGTGTAGCATATAGGCACCTCTAGTGTAGTATATAGGCACCTCTAGTGTAGCATATAGGCACCTCTAGTGTAGCATATAGGCACCTCTAGTGTAGCCTATAGGCACCTCTAGTGTAGCATATAGGCACCTCTAGTGTAGCATATAGGCACCTCTAGTGTAGCATATAGGCACCTTTAGTGTAGCATATAGGCATCTCTAGTGTAGCATATAGGCACCTATAGTGTAGCATATAGGCACCTCTAGTGTAGAATATAGGCACCTCTAGTGTAGCATATAAGCATATCTAGTGTAGCATATAGGCATCTCTAGTGTGTCATATAGACACCTTTAGTGTAGCATATAGGCACCTCTAGTGTAGCCTATAGGCATCTCTAGTGTAGCATGTAGGCATCTCTAGTGTAGCATATAGGCATCTCTAGTGTAGCATATAGGCATCTCTAGTGTGTCATATAGACACCTTTAGTGTAGCATATAGGCAGCTATAGTGTATAATATAGGCACCTCTAGTGTAGCATATAGGCACCTCTAGTGTAGCATATAGGCACCTTTAGTGTAGCATATAGGCATCTCTAGTGTAGCATATAGGCACCTCTAGTGTAGCATATAGGCACCTCTAGTGTAGCATATAGGCACCTCTAGTGTAGCATATAGGCACCTCTAGTGTAGCATATAGGCACCACTAGTGTAGCCTATAGGCACCTCTAGTGTATAATATAGGCACCTCTAGTGTAGCATATAGGCATCTCTAGTGTAGCATATAGGCACCTCTAGTGTAGCATATAGGCACCTCTAGTGTAGCATATAGGCACCTTTAGTGTAGCATATAGGCATCTCTAGTGTAGCATATAGGCACCTCTAGTGTAGCATATATGCACCTCTAGTGTAGCATATAGGCACCTCTAGTGTAGCATATAGGCACCTCTAGTGTAGCATATAGGCACCACTAGTGTAGCCTATAGGCACCTCTAGTGTATAATATAGGCACCTCTAGTGTAGCATATAGGCATATCTAGTGTAGCATATAGGCACCTCTAGTGTAGCATATAGGCACCTCTAGTGTAGCATATAGGCACCTTTAGTGTAGCATATAGGCACCTCTAGTGTAGTATATAGGCCCCTCTAGTGTAGCATATAGGCACCTTTAGTGTAGCATATAGGCCCCTCTAGTATAGCATATAGGCACCTCTAGTGTAGCCTATAGGCACCTCTAGTGTAGTATATAGGCATCTCTAGTGTAGCATATAGGCACCTTTAGTGTAGCATATAGGCACCTCTAGTGTAGCATATAGGCACCTCTAGTGTAGCATATAGGCACCTATAGTGTAGCATATAGGCACCTCTAGTGTAGCATATAGGCACCTCTAGTGTAGCATATAGGCACCTTTAGTGTAGCATATAGGCACCTCTAGTGTAGCATATAGGCACCTCTAGTGTAGCATATAGGCACCTCTAGTGTAGCATATAGGCCCCTCTAGTGTAGCATATAGGCACCTCTAGATTAGCATATAGGCACCTCTAGTATAGCATATAGGCACCTCTAGTGTAGCATATAGGCATCTCTAGTGTAGCCTATAGGCACCTCTAGTGTAGCATATAGGTACATCTAGCATATAAGCACCTCTAGTGTAGCATATAGGCACATCTAGTGTAGCCTATAGGCACCTCTAGTGTATAATATAGGTACATCTAGCCTATAGGCATCTCTAGTGTAGCCTATAGGCACCTCTAGTGTAGCATATAGGCACCTCTAGTGTAGCCTATAGGCACCTCTAGTGTAGCATATAGGTACATCTAGCATATAAGCACCTCTAGTGTAGCATATAGGCACATCTAGTGTAGCATATAGGCACCTCTAGTGTAGCATATAAGCACCTCTAGTGTAGCATATAGGCACCTCTAGTGTAGCATTAGGCACCTCTAGTGTAGCATATAGGCACCTCTAGTGTAGCATATAGGCACCTCTAGTGTAGCATATAGGCACCTCTAGTGTAGCATATAGGTACATCTAGCATATAAGCACCTCTAGTGTAGCATATAGGCACATCTAGTGTAGCCTATAGGCACCTCTAGTGTAGCATATAGGTACATCTAGCATATAAGCACCTCTAGTGTAGCATATAGGCACCTCTAGTGTAGCATATAGGCACATCTAGTGTAGCCTATAGGCACCTCTAGTGTATAATATAGGTACATCTAGCCTATAGGCATCTCTAGTGTAGCCTATAGGCACCTCTAGTGTAGCATATAGGCACCTCTAGTGTAGCCTATAGGCACCTCTAGTGTAGCATATAGGTACATCTAGCATATAAGCACCTCTAGTGTAGCATATAGGCACATCTAGTGTAGCCTATAGGCACCTCTAGTGTATAATATAGGTACATCTAGCATATAAGCACCTCTAGTGTAGCATATAGGCACCACTAGTGTAGCCTATAGGCACCTCTAGTGTATAATATAGGCACCTCTAGTGTAGCATATAGGCATCTCTAGTGTAGCATATAGGCACCTCTAGTGTAGCATATAGGCACCTCTAGTGTAGCATATAGGCACCTTTAGTGTAGCATATAGGCATCTCTAGTGTAGCATATAGGCACCTCTAGTGTAGCATATAGGCACCTCTAGTGTAGCATATAGGCACCTCTAGTGTAGCATATAGGCACCTCTAGTGTAGCATATAGGCACCACTAGTGTAGCCTATAGGCACCTCTAGTGTATAATATAGGCACCTCTAGTGTAGCATATAGGCATATCTAGTGTAGCATATAGGCACCTCTAGTGTAGCATATAGGCACCTCTAGTGTAGCATATAGGCACCTTTAGACTAGCATATAGGCACCTCTAGTGTAGTATATAGGCCCCTCTAGTGTAGCATATAGGCACCTTTAGTGTAGCATATAGGCCCCTCTAGTATAGCATATAGGCACCTCTAGTGTAGCCTATAGGCACCTCTAGTGTAGTATATAGGCATCTCTAGTGTAGCATATAGGCACCTTTAGTGTAGCATATAGGCACCTCTAGTGTAGCATATAGGCACCTCTAGTGTAGCATATAGGCACCTATAGTGTAGCATATAGGCACCTCTAGTGTAGCATATAGGCACCTCTAGTGTAGCATATAGGCACCTTTAGTGTAGCATATAGGCACCTCTAGTGTAGCATATAGGCACCTCTAGTGTAGCATATAGGCACCTCTAGTGTAGCATATAGGCCCCTCTAGTGTAGCATATAGGCACCTCTAGTGTAGCATATAGGCACCTCTAGTATAGCATATAGGCACCTCTAGTGTAGCATATAGGCATCTCTAGTGTAGCCTATAGGCACCTCTAGTGTAGCATATAGGTACATCTAGCATATAAGCACCTCTAGTGTAGCATATAGGCACATCTAGTGTAGCCTATAGGCACCTCTAGTGTATAATATAGGTACATCTAGCCTATAGGCATCTCTAGTGTAGCCTATAGGCACCTCTAGTGTAGCATATAGGCACCTCTAGTGTAGCCTATAGGCACCTCTAGTGTAGCATATAGGTACATCTAGCATATAAGCACCTCTAGTGTAGCATATAGGCACATCTAGTGTAGCATATAGGCACCTCTAGTGTAGCATATAAGCACCTCTAGTGTAGCATATAGGCACCTCTAGTGTAGCATTAGGCACCTCTAGTGTAGCATATAGGCACCTCTAGTGTAGCATATAGGCACCTCTAGTGTAGCATATAGGCACCTCTAGTGTAGCATATAGGTACATCTAGCATATAAGCACCTCTAGTGTAGCATATAGGCACATCTAGTGTAGCCTATAGGCACCTCTAGTGTATAATATAGGTACATCTAGCCTATAGGCATCTCTAGTGTAGCCTATAGGCACCTCTAGTGTAGCATATAGGCACCTCTAGTGTAGCCTATAGGCACCTCTAGTGTAGCATATAGGTACATCTAGCATATAAGCACCTCTAGTGTAGCATATAGGCACATCTAGTGTAGCCTATAGGCACCTCTAGTGTATAATATAGGTACATCTAGCATATAAGCACCTCTAGTGTAGCATATAGGCATCTCTAGTGTAGCCTATAGGCACTTCTAGTGTATAATATAGGTACATCTAGCCTATAGGCATCTCTAGTGTAGCCTATAGGCACCTCTAGTGTAGCATATAGGTACATCTAGCATATAAGCACCTCTAGTGTAGCATATAGGCATCTCTAGTGTAGCCTATAGGCACCTCTAGTGTAGCATATAGGCACCTCTAGTGTAGCATATAGGTAAATCTAGCATATAAGCACCTCTAGTGTAGCATATAGGCACCTCTAGTGTAGCATATAGGTACATCTAGCATATAAGCACCTCTAGTGTAGCATATAGGCACCTCTAGTGTAGCATATAGGCACCTCTAGTGTATCATATAGGTACATCTAGCATATAAGCACCTCTAGTGTAGCATATAGGCACCTCTAGTGTAGCATATAGGCACCTCTAGTGTAGCATATAGGTACATCTAGCATATAGGCACCTTTAGTGTAGCATATAGGCACCTCTAGTGTAGCATATAGGCACCTCTAGTGTAGCATATAGGCACCTCTAGTGTAGCATATAGGCACCTCTAGTGTAGCATATAGGCACCTCTAGTGTAGCATATAGGCACCTCTAATATAGTATATAGGCACCTCTAGTGTAGCATATAGGCACATCTAGTGTAGCATATAGGCACCTCTAGTGTAGCATATAGGCACCTCTAGTGTAGCATATAGGCACCTCTAGTGTAGCATATAGGCACCTCTAGTGTATCCTATAGGCATCTCTAGTGTAGCATATAGGCACCTCTAATAGAGTATATAGGCACATCTAGTGTAGCCTATAGGCACCTCTAGTGTAGCATATAGGCACCTCTAGTGTAGCATATAGGCACCTCTAGTGTATCATATAGGCACCTCTAGTGTCCATATAGGCACCTCTAATATAGTATATAGGCACCTCCAGTGTGTCATATAGGCACCTCTAGTGTAGCATATATGCACCTCTAGTGTAGCATATAGGCATATCTAGTGTAGCATATAGGCACCTCTAGTGTAGCATATAGGCACCTCTAGTGTAGCATATAGGCACCTCTAGTGTAGCATATAGGCACCTCTAGTGTAGCATATAGGCACCTTTAGTGTAGCATATAGGCACCTCTAGTGTAGCATATAGGCACCTCTAGTGTAGCATATAGGCATCTCTAGTGTAGCATATAGGTACATCTAGTGTAGTATATAGGCACCTCTAGTGTAGCATATAGGCACCTCTAGTGTAGCCTATAGGCACCTCTAGTGTAGCATATAGGTACATCTAGCATATAAGCACCTCTAGTGTAGCATATAGGCACCTCTAGTGTAGCATATAGGTACCTCTAGTGTAGCCTATAGGCACCTCTAGTGTAGCCTATAGCCACCTCTAGTGTAGCATATAGGTACATCTAGCATATAAGCACCTCTAGTGTAGCATATAGGCACCTCTAGTGTAGCATATAGGCACCTCTAGTGTAGCCTATAGGCACCTCTAGTGTAGCATATAGGCACCTCTAGTGTAGCATATAGGTACATCTAGCATATAAGCACCTCTAGTGTAGCATATAGGCATCTCTAGTGTAGCATATAGGCACCTCTAGTGTAGCATATAGGTACATCTAGCATATAAGCACCTCTAGTGTAGCATATAGGCACCTCTAGTGTAGCCTATAGGCACCTCTAGTGTAGCATATAGGTACATCTAGCATATAAACACCTCTAGTGTAGCATATAGGCACCTCTAGTGTAACCTATAGGCATATCTAGTGTAGCATATAGGCACCTCTAGTGTAACCTATAGGCATATCTAGTGTAGCATATAGGCACCTCTAGTGTAGCATATAGGCACCTCTAGTGTAGCATATAGGCACCTCTAGTGTAGCATATAGGCACCTCTAGTGTAGCCTATAGGCACCTCTAGTGTAGCATATAGGTACATCTAGCATATAAGCACCTCTAGTGTAGCATATAGGCACTTCTAGTGTAGCCTATAGGCACCTCTAGTGTAGCATATAGGTACATCTAGCATATAAGCACCTCTAGTGTTGCATATAGGTACATCTAGTGTAGTATATAGGCACCTCTAGTGTAGCATATAGGCATCTCTAGTGTAGCATATAGGCACCTCTAGTGTAGCATATAGGCACCTCTAGTGTAGCATATAGGCATCTCTAGTGTAACCTATAGGCACCTCTAGTGTAGCATATAGGCATCTCTAGTGTAGCATATAGGCACCTCTAGTGTAGCATATAGGCACCTCTAGTGTAGCATATAGGCACCTCTAGTGTAGCATATAGGCACCTCTAGTGTAGCATATAGGCACCTCTAGTGTAGCATATAGGCACCTCTAGTGTAGCATATAGGCACCTCTAGTGTAGCATATAGGCACCTCTAGTGTAGCATATAGGCACCTCTAGTGTAGCATATAGGCACCTCTAATATAGTATATAGGCACCTACAGTGTGTCATATAGGCACCTCTAGTGTAGCATATAGGCACCTCTAGTGTAGCATATAGGCATATTTAGTGTACCATATAGGCACCTCTAGTGTAGCATATAGGCACCTCTAGTATAGCCTATAGGCACCTCTAGTGTAGCATATAGGCACATCTAGTGTAGCATATAGGTACATCTAGTGTAGCATATAGGCACCTCTAGTGTAGTATATAGGCATCTCTAGTGTAGCATATAGGCACCTCTAGTGTAGCATATAGGCACCTCTAGCGTAGCATATAGGCACCTCTAGTGTATTATATAGGCACCTCTAGTGTAGCATATAGGCACCACTAGTGTAGCCTATAGACACCTCTAGTGTAACCTATAGGCACCTCTAGTGTAGCATATAGGCACCTCTAGTGTAGCATATAGGCACCTCTAGTGTAGCATATAGGCACCTCTAGTGTAGCATATAGGCACCACTATAGTGTAGCATATAGGCACCTCTAGTGTAGCATATAGGCACCTCTAGCGTAGCATATAGGCACCTCTAGTGTATTATATAGGCACCTCTAGTGTAGCATATAGGCACCACTAGTGTAGCCTATAGACACCTCTAGTGTAACCTATAGGCACCTCTAGTGTAGCATATAGGCACCTCTAGTGTAGCATATAGGCACCTCTAGTGTAGCATATAGGCACCTCTAGTGTAGCATATAGGCACCTCTAGTGTAGCATATAGGCACCTTTAGTGTAGCATATAGGTACATCTAGTGTAGCATATAGGCACCTCTAGTGTAGCATATAGGCACCTCTAGTGTAGCATATAGGCACCTCTAATATAGTATATAGGCATCTCTAGTGTAGCCTATAGGCACCTTTAGTGTAGCATATAGGCACCTCTAGTGTAGCATATAGGCACCTCTAGTGTAGCATATAGGTACCTCTAGTGTAGCCTATAGGCATCTCTAGTGTAGCATATAGGCATCTCTAGTGTAGCATATAGGCATATCTAGTGTAGCATATAGGCACCTCTAGTGTAGCATATAGGCACCTCTAATATAGTATATAGGCCCCTCTAGTGTAGCCTATAGGCACCTCTAGTGTATAATATAGGTACCTCTAGTGTAGCATATAGGCACCTCTAGTGTAGCATATAGGCACCTCTAGTGTATAATATAGGTACCTCTAGTGTAGCCTATAGGCACCTCTAGTGTAGCATATAGGCACCTCTAATATAGTATATAGGCCCCTCTAGTGTAGCCTATAGGCACCTCTAGTGTATAATATAGGTACCTCTAGTGTAGCCTATAGGCACCTCTAGTGTAGCATATAGGCACCTCTAATATAGTATATAGGCCCCTCTAGTGTAGCCTATAGGCACCTCTAGTGTAGCATATAGGCACCTCTAATATAGTATATAGGCATCTCTAGTGTAGCCTATAGGCACCTTTAGTGTAGCATATAGGCACCTCTAGTGTAGCATATAGGCACCTCTAGTGTAGCATATAGGTACCTCTAGTGTAGCCTATAGGCATCTCTAGTGTAGCATATAGGCATCTCTAGTGTAGCATATAGGCATCTCTAGTGTATCATATAGGCACCTCTAGTGTAGCATATAGGCACCTCTAATATAGTATATAGGCCCCTCTAGTGTAGCCTATAGGCACCTCTAGTGTATAATATAGGTACCTCTAGTGTAGCATATAGGCACCTCTAGTGTAGCATATAGGCACCTCTAGTGTATAATATAGGTACCTCTAGTGTAGCCTATAGGCACCTCTAGTGTAGCATATAGGCACCTCTAATATAGTATATAGGCCCCTCTAGTGTAGCCTATATGCACCTCTAGTGTAGCATATAGGCACCTCTAATATAGTATATAGGCACCTCTAGTGTAGCATATAGGCACCTCTAGTGTAGTATATAGGCACCTCTAGTGTAGCATATAGGCACCTCTAATATAGTATATAGGCACCTCCAGTGTAGCATATAGGTACCTCTAGTGTAGCCTATAGGCACCTCTAGTGTAGCATATAGGCACCTCTAATATAGTATATAGGCCCCTCTAGTGTAGCCTATAGGCACCTCTAGTGTAGCATATAGGCACCTCTAATATAGTATATAGGCACCTCTAGTGTAGCATATAGGCACCTCTAGTGTAGTATATAGGCACCTCTAGTGTAGCATATAGGCACCTCTAATATAGTATATAGGCACCTCCAGTGTGTCATATAGGCACCTCTAGTGTAGCATATAGGCACCTCTAGTGTAGCATATAGGCATATCTAGTGTAGCATATAGGCACCTCTAGTGTAGCATATAGGCACCTCTAGTGTAGCATATAGGCACCTCTAGTGTAGCATATAGGCACCTCTAGTGTAGCATATAGGTACATCTAGCATATAAGCACCTCTAGTGTAGCATATAGGCACCTCTAGTGTAGCATATAGGCACCTCTAGTGTAGCATATAGGCACCTTTAGTGTAGCATATAGGCACCTCTAGTGTAGTATATAGGCCCCTCTAGTATAGCATATAGGCACCTTTAGTGTAGCATATAGGCACCTCTAGTGTAGCATATAGGCACCTCTAGTGTAGCATATAGGCACCTCTAGTGTAGCATATAGGCACCTCTAGTGTATTATATAGGCACCTCTAGTGTAGCATATAGGCATATCTAGTGTAGCATATAGGCACCTCTAGTGTATAATATAGGTACCTCTAGTGTAGCCTATAGGCACCTCTAGTGTAGCATATAAGCACCTCTAGTGTAGCATATATGCACCTCTAGTGTAGCATATAGGCACCTCTAGTGTAGCATATAGGCACCTCTAGTGTAGCTATATATATATATATATATATATATATATATATATATATATATATATATATATATATGTATGTATGTATGTGTGTGTATATACTACATTCAATGTTACATTGTATACTAGTTTGTTATTTATTATATAGTATTATACTAAGTATGATATAATATAATTAATTGAAATTAATAGAATTATTATATATATATCAAAAAATGGAATGAAATTATTAAAAATCCATGTATTTCAATGCATTTAAAAAATAATAATTTTAAAAATATTTTAAAAAAATACCTCTTAAAACAGTATTCATAGATATTATTCATATATATTTGTTAATAGATTTATTCTTCTTCTTTTTATTCATTTATTTTAATATATTTATTTACTCATTGTTTATTTGTTTATAAAAGTATTTTCCCCTACAGTATTAACTTTAAAAAAAAAAAAAAAATCTTTAATTTGTATTATATATAATCTTCATTTTTATTTCGTTTATATAAGCTATTTTTTCTTTTCAGTATTACAATTTTTAATAAAAGTATTCTTCTTCTTTTTATTTATTTATTCATTTATTTCAATATATTTATTACATATTCTTTATTTGTTTATAAAAAGTATTTTCTCCTACAGTATTAATTTTTTTTAAATAATCTCTAATTTTAATTTTTATTATATATAATCTTCATATTTTATTTCGCCTATATAAGGTATTTTTTCTTTTTAGTATTACAATATTTTTAATAAATTTATTCTTCTTCTTTTAATTCATTTATTTTAATATATCTATTACACATTGTTTATTTGTTTATAGAAAGTATTTTCCCCTACAGTATTAACTTCTTTTTTTTTCTTCAAATAATCTCTAATTTTAATTTTTATTATATATAATCTTCATTAATCTTTCATCTAGCATATAAGCACCTCTAGTGTAGCATATAGGCACCTCTAGTGTAGCATATAGGCACATCTAGTGTAGCCTATAGGCACCTCTAGTGTATAATATAGGTACATCTAGCCTATAGGCATCTCTAGTGTAGCCTATAGGCACCTCTAGTGTAGCATATAGGCACCTCTAGTGTAGCCTATAGGCACCTCTAGTGTAGCATATAGGTACATCTAGCATATAAGCACCTCTAGTGTAGCATATAGGCACATCTAGTGTAGCCTATAGGCACCTCTAGTGTATAATATAGGTACATCTAGCATATAAGCACCTCTAGTGTAGCATATAGGCACCACTAGTGTAGCCTATAGGCACCTCTAGTGTATAATATAGGCACCTCTAGTGTAGCATATAGGCATCTCTAGTGTAGCATATAGGCACCTCTAGTGTAGCATATAGGCACCTCTAGTGTAGCATATAGGCACCTTTAGTGTAGCATATAGGCATCTCTAGTGTAGCATATAGGCACCTCTAGTGTAGCATATAGGCACCTCTAGTGTAGCATATAGGCACCTCTAGTGTAGCATATAGGCACCTCTAGTGTAGCATATAGGCACCACTAGTGTAGCCTATAGGCACCTCTAGTGTATAATATAGGCACCTCTAGTGTAGCATATAGGCATATCTAGTGTAGCATATAGGCACCTCTAGTGTAGCATATAGGCACCTCTAGTGTAGCATATAGGCACCTTTAGACTAGCATATAGGCACCTCTAGTGTAGTATATAGGCCCCTCTAGTGTAGCATATAGGCACCTTTAGTGTAGCATATAGGCCCCTCTAGTATAGCATATAGGCACCTCTAGTGTAGCCTATAGGCACCTCTAGTGTAGTATATAGGCATCTCTAGTGTAGCATATAGGCACCTTTAGTGTAGCATATAGGCACCTCTAGTGTAGCATATAGGCACCTCTAGTGTAGCATATAGGCACCTATAGTGTAGCATATAGGCACCTCTAGTGTAGCATATAGGCACCTCTAGTGTAGCATATAGGCACCTTTAGTGTAGCATATAGGCACCTCTAGTGTAGCATATAGGCACCTCTAGTGTAGCATATAGGCACCTCTAGTGTAGCATATAGGCCCCTCTAGTGTAGCATATAGGCACCTCTAGTGTAGCATATAGGCACCTCTAGTATAGCATATAGGCACCTCTAGTGTAGCATATAGGCATCTCTAGTGTAGCCTATAGGCACCTCTAGTGTAGCATATAGGTACATCTAGCATATAAGCACCTCTAGTGTAGCATATAGGCACATCTAGTGTAGCCTATAGGCACCTCTAGTGTATAATATAGGTACATCTAGCCTATAGGCATCTCTAGTGTAGCCTATAGGCACCTCTAGTGTAGCATATAGGCACCTCTAGTGTAGCCTATAGGCACCTCTAGTGTAGCATATAGGTACATCTAGCATATAAGCACCTCTAGTGTAGCATATAGGCACATCTAGTGTAGCATATAGGCACCTCTAGTGTAGCATATAAGCACCTCTAGTGTAGCATATAGGCACCTCTAGTGTAGCATTAGGCACCTCTAGTGTAGCATATAGGCACCTCTAGTGTAGCATATAGGCACCTCTAGTGTAGCATATAGGCACCTCTAGTGTAGCATATAGGTACATCTAGCATATAAGCACCTCTAGTGTAGCATATAGGCACATCTAGTGTAGCCTATAGGCACCTCTAGTGTATAATATAGGTACATCTAGCCTATAGGCATCTCTAGTGTAGCCTATAGGCACCTCTAGTGTAGCATATAGGCACCTCTAGTGTAGCCTATAGGCACCTCTAGTGTAGCATATAGGTACATCTAGCATATAAGCACCTCTAGTGTAGCATATAGGCACATCTAGTGTAGCCTATAGGCACCTCTAGTGTATAATATAGGTACATCTAGCATATAAGCACCTCTAGTGTAGCATATAGGCATCTCTAGTGTAGCCTATAGGCACTTCTAGTGTATAATATAGGTACATCTAGCCTATAGGCATCTCTAGTGTAGCCTATAGGCACCTCTAGTGTAGCATATAGGTACATCTAGCATATAAGCACCTCTAGTGTAGCATATAGGCATCTCTAGTGTAGCCTATAGGCACCTCTAGTGTAGCATATAGGCACCTCTAGTGTAGCATATAGGTAAATCTAGCATATAAGCACCTCTAGTGTAGCATATAGGCACCTCTAGTGTAGCATATAGGTACATCTAGCATATAAGCACCTCTAGTGTAGCATATAGGCACCTCTAGTGTAGCATATAGGCACCTCTAGTGTATCATATAGGTACATCTAGCATATAAGCACCTCTAGTGTAGCATATAGGCACCTCTAGTGTAGCATATAGGCACCTCTAGTGTAGCATATAGGTACATCTAGCATATAGGCACCTTTAGTGTAGCATATAGGCACCTCTAGTGTAGCATATAGGCACCTCTAGTGTAGCATATAGGCACCTCTAGTGTAGCATATAGGCACCTCTAGTGTAGCATATAGGCACCTCTAGTGTAGCATATAGGCACCTCTAATATAGTATATAGGCACCTCTAGTGTAGCATATAGGCACATCTAGTGTAGCATATAGGCACCTCTAGTGTAGCATATAGGCACCTCTAGTGTAGCATATAGGCACCTCTAGTGTAGCATATAGGCACCTCTAGTGTATCCTATAGGCATCTCTAGTGTAGCATATATGCACCTCTAATAGAGTATATAGGCACATCTAGTGTAGCCTATAGGCACCTCTAGTGTAGCATATAGGCACCTCTAGTGTAGCATATAGGCACCTCTAGTGTATCATATAGGCACCTCTAGTGTCCATATAGGCACCTCTAATATAGTATATAGGCACCTCCAGTGTGTCATATAGGCACCTCTAGTGTAGCATATATGCACCTCTAGTGTAGCATATAGGCATATCTAGTGTAGCATATAGGCACCTCTAGTGTAGCATATAGGCACCTCTAGTGTAGCATATAGGCACCTCTAGTGTAGCATATAGGCACCTCTAGTGTAGCATATAGGCACCTTTAGTGTAGCATATAGGCACCTCTAGTGTAGCATATAGGCACCTCTAGTGTAGCATATAGGCATCTCTAGTGTAGCATATAGGTACATCTAGTGTAGTATATAGGCACCTCTAGTGTAGCATATAGGCACCTCTAGTGTAGCCTATAGGCACCTCTAGTGTAGCATATAGGTACATCTAGCATATAAGCACCTCTAGTGTAGCATATAGGCACCTCTAGTATAGCATATAGGTACCTCTAGTGTAGCCTATAGGCACCTCTAGTGTAGCCTATAGGCACCTCTAGTGTAGCATATAGGTACATCTAGCATATAAGCACCTCTAGTGTAGCATATAGGCACCTCTAATGTAGCATATAGGCACCTCTAGTGTAGCCTATAGGCACCTCTAGTGTAGCATATAGGCACCTCTAGTGTAGCATATAGGTACATCTAGCATATAAGCACCTCTAGTGTAGCATATAGGCATCTCTAGTGTAGCATATAGGCACCTCTAGTGTAGCATATAGGTACATCTAGCATATAAGCACCTCTAGTGTAGCATATAGGCACCTCTAGTGTAGCCTATAGGCACCTCTAGTGTAGCATATAGGTACATCTAGCATATAAACACCTCTAGTGTAGCATATAGGCACCTCTAGTGTAACCTATAGGCATATCTAGTGTAGCATATAGGCACCTCTAGTGTAACCTATAGGCATATCTAGTGTAGCATATAGGCACCTCTAGTGTAGCATATAGGCACCTCTAGTGTAGCATATAGGCACCTCTAGTGTAGCATATAGGCACCTCTAGTGTAGCCTATAGGCACCTCTAGTGTAGCATATAGGTACATCTAGCATATAAGCACCTCTAGTGTAGCATATAGGCACTTCTAGTGTAGCCTATAGGCACCTCTAGTGTAGCATATAGGTACATCTAGCATATAAGCACCTCTAGTGTTGCATATAGGTACATCTAGTGTAGTATATAGGCACCTCTAGTGTAGCATATAGGCATCTCTAGTGTAGCATATAGGCACCTCTAGTGTAGCATATAGGCACCTCTAGTGTAGCATATAGGCATCTCTAGTGTAACCTATAGGCACCTCTAGTGTAGCATATAGGCATCTCTAGTGTAGCATATAGGCACCTCTAGTGTAGCATATAGGCACCTCTAGTGTAGCATATAGGCACCTCTAGTGTAGCATATAGGCACCTCTAGTGTAGCATATAGGCACCTCTAGTGTAGCATATAGGCACCTCTAGTGTAGCATATAGGCACCTCTAGTGTAGCATATAGGCACCTCTAGTGTAGCATATAGGCACCTCTAGTGTAGCATATAGGCACCTCTAATATAGTATATAGGCACCTACAGTGTGTCATATAGGCACCTCTAGTGTAGCATATAGGCACCTCTAGTGTAGCATATAGGCATATTTAGTGTACCATATAGGCACCTCTAGTGTAGCATATAGGCACCTCTAGTATAGCCTATAGGCACCTCTAGTGTAGCATATAGGCACATCTAGTGTAGCATATAGGTACATCTAGTGTAGCATATAGGCACCTCTAGTGTAGTATATAGGCATCTCTAGTGTAGCATATAGGCACCTCTAGTGTAGCATATAGGCACCTCTAGCGTAGCATATAGGCACCTCTAGTGTATTATATAGGCACCTCTAGTGTAGCAATTAGGCACCACTAGTGTAGCCTATAGACACCTCTAGTGTAACCTATAGGCACCTCTAGTGTAGCATATAGGCACCTCTAGTGTAGCATATAGGCACCTCTAGTGTAGCATATAGGCACCTCTAGTGTAGCATATAGGCACCACTATAGTGTAGCATATAGGCACCTCTAGTGTAGCATATAGGCACCTCTAGCGTAGCATATAGGCACCTCTAGTGTATTATATAGGCACCTCTAGTGTAGCATATAGGCACCACTAGTGTAGCCTATAGACACCTCTAGTGTAACCTATAGGCACCTCTAGTGTAGCATATAGGCACCTCTAGTGTAGCATATAGGCACCTCTAGTGTAGCATATAGGCACCTCTAGTGTAGCATATAGGCACCTCTAGTGTAGCATATAGGCACCTTTAGTGTAGCATATAGGTACATCTAGTGTAGCATATAGGCACCTCTAGTGTAGCATATAGGCACCTCTAGTGTAGCATATAGGCACCTCTAATATAGTATATAGGCATCTCTAGTGTAGCCTATAGGCACCTTTAGTGTAGCATATAGGCACCTCTAGTGTAGCATATAGGCACCTCTAGTGTAGCATATAGGTACCTCTAGTGTAGCCTATAGGCATCTCTAGTGTAGCATATAGGCATCTCTAGTGTAGCATATAGGCATCTCTAGTGTAGCATATAGGCACCTCTAGTGTAGCATATAGGCACCTCTAATATAGTATATAGGCCCCTCTAGTGTAGCCTATAGGCACCTCTAGTGTATAATATAGGTACCTCTAGTGTAGCATATAGGCACCTCTAGTGTAGCATATAGGCACCTCTAGTGTATAATATAGGT
This sequence comes from Osedax fenrisi, assembly GCA_964019155.1. Lineage (NCBI taxonomy): Eukaryota > Metazoa > Annelida > Polychaeta > Sabellida > Siboglinidae > Osedax > Osedax fenrisi. The sequence goes on along the minus strand of OZ025246.1, from coordinate 2,696,711 downwards.
ACCTCTAGTGTAGCCTATAGGCACCTCTAGTGTAGCATATAGGCACCTCTAATATAGTATATAGGCCCCTCTAGTGTAGCCTATAGGCACCTCTAGTGTATAATATAGGTACCTCTAGTGTAGCCTATAGGCACCTCTAGTGTAGCATATAGGCACCTCTAATATAGTATATAGGCCCCTCTAGTGTAGCCTATAGGCACCTCTAGTGTAGCATATAGGCACCTCTAATATAGTATATAGGCATCTCTAGTGTAGCCTATAGGCACCTTTAGTGTAGCATATAGGCACCTCTAGTGTAGCATATAGGCACCTCTAGTGTAGCATATAGGTACCTCTAGTGTAGCCTATAGGCATCTCTAGTGTAGCATATAGGCATCTCTAGTGTAGCATATAGGCATCTCTAGTGTATCATATAGGCACCTCTAGTGTAGCATATAGGCACCTCTAATATAGTATATAGGCCCCTCTAGTGTAGCCTATAGGCACCTCTAGTGTATAATATAGGTACCTCTAGTGTAGCATATAGGCACCTCTAGTGTAGCATATAGGCACCTCTAGTGTATAATATAGGTACCTCTAGTGTAGCCTATAGGCACCTCTAGTGTAGCATATAGGCACCTCTAATATAGTATATAGGCCCCTCTAGTGTAGCCTATATGCACCTCTAGTGTAGCATATAGGCACCTCTAATATAGTATATAGGCACCTCTAGTGTAGCATATAGGCACCTCTAGTGTAGTATATAGGCACCTCTAGTGTAGCATATAGGCACCTCTAATATAGTATATAGGCACCTCCAGTGTAGCATATAGGTACCTCTAGTGTAGCCTATAGGCACCTCTAGTGTAGCATATAGGCACCTCTAATATAGTATATAGGCCCCTCTAGTGTAGCCTATAGGCACCTCTAGTGTAGCATATAGGCACCTCTAATATAGTATATAGGCACCTCTAGTGTAGCATATAGGCACCTCTAGTGTAGTATATAGGCACCTCTAGTGTAGCATATAGGCACCTCTAATATAGTATATAGGCACCTCCAGTGTGTCATATAGGCACCTCTAGTGTAGCATATAGGCACCTCTAGTGTAGCATATAGGCATATCTAGTGTAGCATATAGGCACCTCTAGTGTAGCATATAGGCACCTCTAGTGTAGCATATAGGCACCTCTAGTGTAGCATATAGGCACCTCTAGTGTAGCATATAGGTACATCTAGCATATAAGCACCTCTAGTGTAGCATATAGGCACCTCTAGTGTAGCATATAGGCACCTCTAGTGTAGCATATAGGCACCTTTAGTGTAGCATATAGGCACCTCTAGTGTAGTATATAGGCCCCTCTAGTATAGCATATAGGCACCTTTAGTGTAGCATATAGGCACCTCTAGTGTAGCATATAGGCACCTCTAGTGTAGCATATAGGCACCTCTAGTGTAGCATATAGGCACCTCTAGTGTATTATATAGGCACCTCTAGTGTAGCATATAGGCATATCTAGTGTAGCATATAGGCACCTCTAGTGTATAATATAGGTACCTCTAGTGTAGCCTATAGGCACCTCTAGTGTAGCATATAAGCACCTCTAGTGTAGCATATATGCACCTCTAGTGTAGCATATAGGCACCTCTAGTGTAGCATATAGGCACCTCTAGTGTAGCTATATATATATATATATATATATATATATATATATATATATATATATATATATGTATGTATGTATGTGTGTGTATATACTACATTCAATGTTACATTGTATACTAGTTTGTTATTTATTATATAGTATTATACTAAGTATGATATAATATAATTAATTGAAATTAATAGAATTATTATATATATATCAAAAAATGGAATGAAATTATTAAAAATCCATGTATTTCAATGCATTTAAAAAATAATAATTTTAAAAATATTTTAAAAAAATACCTCTTAAAACAGTATTCATAGATATTATTCATATATATTTGTTAATAGATTTATTCTTCTTCTTTTTATTCATTTATTTTAATATATTTATTTACTCATTGTTTATTTGTTTATAAAAGTATTTTCCCCTACAGTATTAACTTTAAAAAAAAAAAAAAAATCTTTAATTTGTATTATATATAATCTTCATTTTTATTTCGTTTATATAAGCTATTTTTTCTTTTCAGTATTACAATTTTTAATAAAAGTATTCTTCTTCTTTTTATTTATTTATTCATTTATTTCAATATATTTATTACATATTCTTTATTTGTTTATAAAAAGTATTTTCTCCTACAGTATTAATTTTTTTTAAATAATCTCTAATTTTAATTTTTATTATATATAATCTTCATATTTTATTTCGCCTATATAAGGTATTTTTTCTTTTTAGTATTACAATATTTTTAATAAATTTATTCTTCTTCTTTTAATTCATTTATTTTAATATATCTATTACACATTGTTTATTTGTTTATAGAAAGTATTTTCCCCTACAGTATTAACTTCTTTTTTTTTCTTCAAATAATCTCTAATTTTAATTTTTATTATATATAATCTTCATGTTTTATTTCGATTATATAAGGTATCGTTCTTTTCAGTATTATAATTTATATATATATATAAATAATCATTAATTTAATTATTAATTTAAAAACAAAACAAAATTTAAATCACAAAAAGTAATAAAATCAAAAATATTATTTTTGTTTTATGTTAGGTATTCAGGTGCAACTCCATTTTTTATTTTTAACAATTTATATATAATAACCTCATACTTTCTCTCTTTTTAGAGACATTTTAATTTTTTACATTCTTAAATATATTTATATTTTATTTATTTTATGAGAATCTAAACTATCCAAAAATATGATGATTGGGGAAATTCTAGTAAAAACATTAACTTGTTTATTAATGTCCCCATCATTCCTAGCCTGTTGGAGAGGAATTATAAATCTGATTTATTTATTTATTTATATATAAATATATATATATATATATATTATAAAATATATATATAAATGAATGAATAAATGTGATGAAATAAATCTTGATGAAATTATATATATATATATATATATATAATATAAATAACTAATAAACCAAATATACAATTTTAATAATATATATATATATATATATATATATATATATATTAATAGTAACTTGTAAATATCACTTACGATAAATAAATGCAAATAATATGTATGTAAATGTAAATAATCAAGTGTAAAAGTGAATAAAAAAAAGTAGAAATCAAACTGAAAATAGAAAATTTATAAAATGATAGCGTCTGTTTATATATTATGTGATAAGTTTATAATATAACAATATATGATATTTACCAATGACTGTATAAATTAAATAAATGTAAAAATTCCAATTTTTAATTTTGTTAAATAGGCATTATATTACACTGTTAGAAAAATAGTTTTCTATACCACCGAAAAAGAGTTTTCCGAGTATCCCTGTATTATAACTCTTTTCGAGAATTAAGCAATAGAACATTATTTTGTAAAATAGTATTATAGATATTAATAATAAAACATTATATTAGTAATAAAACATTGCATCAAAATGAGATTTGTCCTTAATAGATATGTTATCTATATGTTTTTTAAAATTAATTTCTGTTATATTGTTATGTTTAAATCACTATATTGTTCTACTAAATATATATTAATATATATATATATATATATATATATATATATATATATTAAATATATATATTATATATATAAAGTATTCATATTATGGAAAATATTATTTAGCGAACAAATATATTTATAATAATTATTTTAATTCTATTTTTGACTTTAGATATAAATGATTGTAAAAATAGCCCCTGTAAAAATGGCGGAAAATGTAATGATCTATTAAATGCCTATACATGTGTTTGTGTTATTGGATATACGGGTAAGAATTGTGAAATCAATATTAATGATTGCATTAATATAGTATGTAACAATGGAGGATCTTGCATAGATGACATTAATAAGTATACATGCAAATGTGTAGCTGGCTATGGTGGTAAATTATGCGCGAATGGTTAGTATAAATATATCAGTTGTTTTATATTTCATTGAAAAAAGAAAATATACATTTATTTATATACAAATGTATTTTATATTTGTAGTGTATAATAAATTGTATACAATTAAGTAACATTTATCTATAATACAAATAAATGAAGAAACATATTTTTTTTATATTTAAAAAATTAATCAAACATATTTCAAAAAATATATTAAAAAATACAACATAACATATTTCAAATATAACAAAATATGTTGAAAACTCAAACCAAAACCGCCCCAACCCAGCGTTGCTCGTTTTTGATTATTTGCATATCTATCATTTATTAATTATAACTATTCCTGATTTGGGATAGCTTGCGGTACCCAACCGTGCTTTACTCATTGTTTAATAGTTTTCATATCTATTATTTATTAATTATGGATATTCATGATTCTGCCTTTCTAGTATATACAATAACATACATTTTTGATAAAATACAAACAAATTTAGACAAATATTTCATTATTTCAATAATTAGTGGAAAAATATTTCAAAAATATTTTATATAAATTTAGTTTGAATATATAACATATATATATATAAGAGTTTATAGAATTTATATATATATATATTATATTTTATTATGTACAACATTTCCTTCTTTTTACTTATTCTATTTTGCAAGTTTATAGACTTTTTTGTGTACGTTTCATTATATAATATATATAAAAATTAATATATATATTTATATATATATACTTATAATATATTCAGTGTAAATAAACACACATAATATATTAAAATAGACTATGCATATTAGTGATTCATTCGAAACAAATGAAACCTGATAAAGTTGGTTTCGAAACAAATTAAACCGAATAAAGTTGGTTTCGAAACAAATGAAACAGGATAAATTTGTTTCGAAACATAAAATATGGTCGATATAAAATCAATATTACAATAAAATTATATAAAGATAATAGGTAAGATATGATGTAACTAGAAGGTATACTGTTGTAGTACTATTAGTGATTTAAATTTTTCCTATTTTTCATTATTTCGAGATAATAAAAGCCTACAATTTATTATCTCAAGACAATCAAATCCTAAATTTCATTATTTACAAGACTCTCGAAAAAATTTGTCCTTAAAATGATTTTTTATCATGTAAAATCTTCAGCAAAAAAAAATGTAAAAATATTAATTATTTTTTTAGAAATATTTTTAAATTTGTTTGAAATATTTTCAAATTTTAACAATTTTTTTAAATATTTTTAAACATTTTTTTGATATATATTTTTTAACATTTTTTTGAAATATTTCAATATATTTTTTATTATTTTCTTGAAATATTAAAAAAAAATTGAAATTAAAAAAAAAATTGTTAATATTTAAAAAAAATTAAAAACCAAATTACTAGTATCACTGGAAAGCTTATTTAATTCTATTATAGATGTCATATTGTAGTTATTTTTAATTTGTATTAAAACAAAGGTTATGATCACAAATGTATATATTTTAATATTTATTGAAATATTTAAATACTTATTTTCCAAATTACATAACGTTGTGCTAGAAGTTGATAGTATGGTATGATGGAACATGATACTAAGATATTTAGTATAGTTTGCAGGGCAATATTTATTCATGCATTATTAATATAAAAATAATATCATAATATAATAATTATTAAATAATATTAAAAATAAAGTATATATAATAACTAAAAATGTATAATATATAATTTATTATATCATTTAACAACTACTAAGTTATATTCCTTATTTAATTACGAGTGATTATAACAATTATTTGCTGCACACAAATAACTTAATAATGTTATTTTATTATATTAATAATAATGTATTGAATAATATCTGTATTAAACATATCTGGGTTGTTATTCATGTGATCATCAATTACATACGAATACTCTAAATTATTCATATTTAAAAAATTATAATAACACCAATAATGGAAAAATATAAACACTAATAATATGATACATTTCAATACATTTTATTAAATAATTTAAATCCTTAAATTTAATATTCATTAAAAAAAGCTCGATAGAGTTTCAGTCCGATTCGACTCGAGCCGGACTCTGGCTCGACTCGACTCGAAAAACTCGACTCGTTTGAATCACTAATGCATATATGTATACAAATATAAATGTTAATAAATATATATATATAAACAATTTAATATATATATATTAGTGATGGGAATTTTACAAAAATCTGGGTTTCGAAACGGTTTCACTCAACAAATTTAGGTTTCAGATTCAGTTTCGTTGAAAACATCTAGGTTTCAGTTTAGGTTTCGATTAAATTACACATGTTTCGAAACCGTTTCGAAACTAAATTGAACTATTAACTAAAGTAAGTAAATTAATTAACAAACTATTTATGTTGACTATACAATGTATACATATTATAGTATACTAAGTAACTCTCTTGGTTTTATTGTTGATAGTAAGTCATAGATGTTTTATCGATTAGATCTCAAGTGTATGTCGATCTTCGTCCTTCAATTTACACAACTTAACAACTATTATAATTGTATTAACATACATTGTTGATAAAATACAAACAAATTTAGACAAATATTTTATTATTTCAATAATTAGTGGAAAAATATTTCAAAAATATTTTATATAAATTTAGTTTGAATATATAACATATATATATAAGAGTTTATAGAATTTATATATATATATATATATATATATATATATTATATTTTATTATGTACAACATTTCCTTCTTTTTACTTATTCTATTTTGCAAGTTTATAGACTTTTTTGTGTACGTTTCATTATATAATATATATAAAAATTAATATATATATTTATATATATATATACTTACAATATATTCAGTATAAATAAACACACATAATATATTAAAATAGACTATGCATATTAGTGATTCATTCGAAACAAATGAAACCTGATAAAGTTGGTTTCGAAACAAATTAAACCGAATAAAGTTGGTTTCGAAACAAATGAAACAGGATAAAGTTGGTTTCGAAACATAAAATATGGTCGATATAAAATCAATATTATAATAAAATTATATAAGGATAAGGATAAGGATAATTTATTATTGCAAAAAAAAAATGTACAATAAATGGCTAAACAAAATAGTCAAATTGACTTTCGAGGTGTTTGGCCAGAGTAAATAATAATGCAATTACATAGTATACATTCAAACATGTAAAGATAATAGGTAAGATATGATGTAACTTTCAGATTCAGTTTCGTTGAAAACATCTAGGTTTCAGTTTCAGTTTCGATTAAATTACACATGTTTCGAAACCGTTTCGAAACTAAATTGAACTATTAACTAAAGTAAGTAAATTAATTAACAAACTATTTATGTTGACTATACAATGTATACATAGTATAGTATACTAAGTAACTCTCTTGGTTTTATTTTTGATAGTAACTTACTATTAGTAAGTCATAGATGTTTTATCGATTAGATCTCAAGTGTATGTCGGTCTTCGTCCTTCAATTTACACAACTTAACAACTATTAGAATTGTTTTACCATATAACATTTCTAAGCTCATATTGAATCCAAGTCCTATCTCGTATTGAGTACTTTAATTCTTTATATCACAGATTTCCTATATTTAATAAATTGCATAAATAGAGTTATACGGAGTTCGGTACGCTTACTATTTCGCATAAAATTATGTGATCATGCTTGCAGTTCCGAAACATTATATGCCATAAAATGGATATCTGGCAGATTTATAAACCCAGATGTTTGTAAAATTCCCATAACTAGCATATAGGCTCCTCTAGTATAGCATATAGGCACCTCTAGTTATGCATATAGGCACCTCTAGTATAGCGTATAGGCACCTCCTGTGTAGCATATAGGCATCTCTAGTGTAGCATATAGGCACCTCTAGTGTAGCCTATAGGCACCTCTAGTGTAGCATATAGGCACCTCTAGTGTAGCATATAGGAACCTCTAGTGTAGCATATAAACACCTCTAGTGTAGCATATATGCACCTCTAGTGTAGCATATAGGCACCTCTAGTGTAGCATATAGGCACCTCTAGTGTAGCATATAGGCACCTCTAGTGTAGCATATAGGCACCTCTAGTATAGCATATATGCACATCTAGTGTAGCATATAGGCACCTCTAGTGTAGCATATAGGCACCTTTAGTGTAGCATATAGGCACCTCTAGTGTAGCATATAGGTACCTCTAGTGTAGCATATAGGCACCTCTAGTGTAGCATATAGGCACCTTTAGTGTAGCATATAGGTACATCTAGTGTAGCATATAGGCACCTCTAGTGTAGCATATAGGCATCTTTAGTGTAGCATATAGGCACCTCTAGTGTAGCATATAGGAACCTCTAGTGTAGCATATAAGCACCTCTAGTGTAGCATATATGCACCTCTAGTGTAACCTATAGGCACCTCTAGTGTAGCATATAGGCACCTCTAGTGTAGCATATAGGCACCTCTAGTGTAGCATATAGGCACCTCTAGTGTAGCATATAGGCACCTCTAGTGTAGCATATAGGCACCTCTAGTATAGCATATATGCACATCTAGTGTAGCATATAGGCACCTCTAGTGTAGCATATAGGCACCTTTAGTGTAGCATATAGGCACCTCTAGTGTAGCATATAGGTACCTCTAGTGTAGCATATAGGCACCTCTAGTGTAGCATATAGGCAACTTTAGTGTAGCATATAGGTACATCTAGTGTAGCATATAGGCACCTCTAGTGTAGCATATAGGCATCTTTAGTGTAGCATATAGGCACCTCTAGTGTAGCATATAGGAACCTCTAGTGTAGCATATAAGCACCTCTAGTGTAGCATATATGCACCTCTAGTGTAACCTATAGGCACCTCTAGTGTAGCATATAGGCACCTCTAGTGTAGCATATAGGCACCTCTAGTGTAGCATATAGGCACCTCTAGTGTAGCATATAGGCACCTCTAGTGTAGCATATAGGCACCTCTAGTGTAACCTATAGGCACCTCTAGTGTAGCATATAGGCACCTCTAGTGTAACCTATAGGCACCTCTAGTGTAGCATATAGGCACCTCTAGTGTAGCATATAGGCACCTCTAGTGTAGCATATAGGCACCTCTAGTGTAACCTATAGGCACCTCTAGTGTAGCATATATGCACCTCTAGTGTAGCATATAGGCACCTCTAGTGTAGCATATAGGCACCTCTAGTGTAGCCTATAGGCACCTCTAGTGTAGCATATAGGCACCTCTAGTGTAGCATATAGGCACCTCTAATATAGTATATAGGCACCTCTAGTGTAGCATATAGGCACCTCTAGTATAGCATATAGGCACCTTTAGTGTAGCATATAGGCCCCTCTAGTGTAGCATATAGGCACCTCTAGTGTAGCATATAGGCACCTCTAGTGTCGCCTATAGGCACCTCTAGTGTAGCATATAGGCACCTTTAGTGTAGCATATAGGCACCTCTAATATAGTATATAGGCACCTCTAGTGTAGCATATAGGCACCTCTAGTGTAGCATATAGGCACCTCTAGTGTAGCCTATAGGCACCTCTAGTGTAGCATATAGGCACCTTTAGTGTAGCATATAGGCACCTCTAATATAGTATATAGGCACCTCTAGTGTAGCATATAGGCACCTCTAGTGTAGCATATAGGCAGCTCTAGTGTAGCATATAGGCACCTCTAGTGTAGCATATAGGCACCTCTAGTGTAGCATATAGGCATCTCTAGTGTAGCATATAGGCATCTCTAGTGTAGCATATAGGCACCTCTAGTGTAGCATATAGGCACCTCTAGTGTAGCATATAGGCACCTCTAGTGTAGCATATATGCACCTCTAGTATAGCATATATGCACATCTAGTGTAGCATATAGGCACCTCTAGTGTAGCATATAGGCACCTCTAGTGTAGCATATAGGTACCTCTAGTGTAGCATATAGGCACCTCTAGTGTAGCATATAGGCACCTTTAGTGTAGCATATAGGCACCTCTAGTGTAGCATATAGGCACCTTTAGTGTAGCATATAGGTACATCTAGTGTAGCATATAGGCACCTCTAGTGTAGCATATAGGCATCTTTAGTGTAGCATATAGGCACCTCTAGTGTAGCATATAGGAACCTCTAGTGTAGCATATAAGCACCTCTAGTGTAGCATATATGCACCTCTAGTGTAACCTATAGGCACCTCTAGTGTAGCATATAGGCACCTCTAGTGTAGCATATAGGCACCTCTAGTGTAACCTATAGGCACCTCTAGTGTAGCATATAGGCACCTCTAGTGTAGCATATAGGCACCTCTAGTGTAGCATATAGGCACCTCTAGTGTAACCTATAGGCACCTCTAGTGTAGCATATAGGCACCTCTAGTGTAGCATATAGGCACCTCTAGTGTAGCATATAGGCACCTCTAGTGTAGCATATAAGCACCTCTAGTGTAGCATATAGGCATCTCTAGTGTAGCATATAGGCACCTCTAGTGTAGCATATAGGCCCTCTAGTGTAGCCTATAGGCACATCTAGTGTAGCATATAGGCACCTCTAGTGTAGCCTATAGGCACCTCTAGTGTAGCATATAGGCACCTCTAGTGTCGCCTATAGGCACCTCTAGTGTAGCATATAGGCACCTTTAGTGTAGCATATAGGCACCTCTAATATAGTATATAGGCACCTCTAGTGGGGCATATAGGCACCTCTAGTGTAGCATATAGGCACCTCTAGTGTAGCCTATAGGCACCTCTAGTGTAGCATATAGGCACCTTTAGTGTATCATATAGGCACCTCTAATATAGTATATAGGCACCTCTAGTGTAGCATATAGGCACCTCTAGTGTAGCATATAGGCATCTCTAGTGTAGCATATAGGCACCTCTAGTGTAGCATATAGGCACCTCTAGTGTAGCATATAGGCACCTTTAGTGTAGCATATAGGCACCTCTAATATAGTATATAGGCACCTCTAGTGTAGCATATAGGCACCTCTAGTGTAGCATATAGGCAGCTCTAGTGTAGCATATAGGCACCTCTAGTGTAGCATATAGGCACCTCTAGTGTAGCATATAGGCACCTCTAGTGTAGCATATAGGCACCTCTAGTGTAGCATATAGGCACCTCTAGTGTAGCCTATAGGCACCTCTAGTGTAGCATATAGGCACCTCTAGTGTAGCATATAGGCACCTCTAGTGTAACCTATAGGCACCTCTAGTGTAGCATATAGGCACCTCTAGTGTAGCATATAGGCACCTCTAGTGTCGCCTATAGGCACCTCTAGTGTAGCATATAGGCACCTCTAGTGTAGCCTATAGGCACATCTAGTGTAGCATATAGGCACCTCTAGTGTAGCATATAGGCACCTCTAGTGTCGCCTATAGGCATCTCTAGTGTAGCATATAGGCACCTTTAGTGTAGCATATAGGCACCTCTAATATAGTATATAGGCACCTCTAGTGTAGCATATAGGCACCTCTAGTGTAGCATATAGGCACCTCTAGTGTAGCATATAGGCACCTCTAGTGTAGCATATAGGCACCTCTAGTGTAGCATATAGGCACCTCTAGTGTAGCCTATAGGCACATCTAGTGTAGCATATAGGCACCTTTAGTGTATCATATAGGCACCTCTAATATAGTATATAGGCACCTCTAGTGTAGCATATAGGCACCTCTAGTGTAGCATATAGGTACATCTAGTGTAGCATATAGGCACCTCTAGTGTAGCATATAGGCACCTCTAGTGTAGCCTATAGGCACCTCTAGTGTAGCATATAGGCACCTCTAGTGTAGCATATAGTCCCCTCTAGTGTAGCATATAGGCACCTCTAGTGTAGAATATAGGCATCTCTAGTGTAGCATATAGGCACCTCTAGTGTAACCTATATACACCTCTAGTGTAGCATATAGGCATCTCTAGTGTAGCATATAGGCACCTCTACTGTAGCATATAGGCACCTCTAGTGTAGCATATAGGCACCTCTAGTGTCGCCTATAGGCACCTCTAGTGTAGCATATAGGCACCTTTATTGTAGCATATAGGCACCTCTAATATAGTATATAGGCACCTCTAGTGTAGCATATAGGCACCTCTAGTGTAGCCTATAGGCACCTCTAGTGTAGCATATAGGCATCTCTAGTGTAGCATATAGGCACCTCTAGTGTAGCATTAGGCACCTCTAGTGTAGCCTATAGGCACCTCTAGTGTAGCATATAGGCACCTTTAGTGTAGCATATAGGCACCTCTAGTGTAGCATATAGGCACCTCTAGTGTAGCATATAGGCACCTCTAGTGTAGCATATAGGCACCTCTAGTGTAGCATATAGGCACCTCTAGTGTAGTATATAGGCACCTCTAGTGTAGCATATAGGCACCTCTAATATAGTATATAGGCACCTCTAGTGTAGCATATAGGCACCTCTAGTGTAGCATATAGGCACCTCTAGTGTAGCCTATAGGCACCTCTAGTGTAGCATATAGGCACCTTTAGTGTAGCATATATGCACCTCTAATATAGCATATAGGCACCTATAGTGTAGCATATAGGCACCTCTAGTGTAGCATATAGGCACCTCTAGTGTAGCCTATAGGCACCTCTAGTGTAGCATATAGGCACCTCTAGTGTAGCATTAGGCACCTCTAGTGTAGCCTATAGGCACCTCTAGTGTAGCATATAGGCACCTCTAGTGTAACCTATAGGCACCTCTAGTGTAGCATATAGGCACCTCTAGTGTAGCATATAGGCACCTCTAGTGTCGCCTATAGGCACCTCTAGTGTAGCATATAGGCACCTTTAGTGTAGCATATAGGCACCTCTAATATAGTATATAGGCACCTCTAGTGTAGCATATAGGCACCTTTAGTGTAGCATATAGGCACCTCTAGTGTAGCATATAGGCACCTCTAGTGTAGCATATAGGCATCTCTAGTGTAGCATATAGGCACCTCTAGTGTAGCATATAGGCCCTCTAGTGTAGCCTATAGGCACATCTAGTGTAGCATATAGGCACCTCTAGTGTAGCATATAGGCACCTCTAGTGTAGCATATAGGCACCTCTAGTGTAGCATATAGGCACCTTTAGTGTAGCATATAGGCACCTCTAGTGTAGCATATAGGAACCTCTAGTGTAGCATATAGGCACCTTTAGTGTAGCATATAGGCACCTCTAGTGTAGCATATAGGTACCTCTAGTGTAGCATATAGGCACCTCTAGTGTAGTATATAGGCACCTTTAGTGTAGTATATAGGCACCTCTAGTGTAGCATATAGGCACCTCTAGTGTAGCATATAGGCACCTCTAGTGTAGCCTATAGGCACCTCTAGTGTAGCATATAGGCACCTCTAGTGTAACCTATAGGCACCTCTAGTATAGCATATAGGCACCTCTAGTGTAGCATATAGGCACCTCTAGTGTCGCCTATAGGCACCTCTAGTGTAGCATATAGGCACCTTTAGTGTAGCATATAGGCACCTCTAATATAGTATATAGGCACCTCTAGTGTAGCATATAGGCACCTCTAGTGTAGCATATAGGCACCTCTAGTGTAGCATATAGGCACCTCTAGTGTAGCATATAGGCACCTCTAGTGTAGCCTATAGGCACCTCTAGTGTAGCATATAGGCACCTCTAGTGTAGCATATAGGCACCTCTAGTGTAGCATATAGGCACCTCTAGTGTAGCATATAGGCACCTCTAGTGTAGCATATAGGCACCTCTAGTGTAGCATATAGGCACCTCTAGTGTAACCTATAGGCACCTCTAGTGTAGCATATAGGCACCTCTAGTGTAGCATATAGGCACCTCTAGTGTAGCATATAGGCACCTCTAGTGTAGCATATAGGCATCTCTAGTGTAGCCTATAGGTACATCTAGTGTAGCATATAGGCACCTCTAGTGTAACCTCTAGGCACCTCTAGTGTAGCATATAGGCACCTCTAGTGTAGCATATAGGCACCTCTAGTGTAGCATATAGGCACCTCTAGTGTAACCTATAGGCACCTCTAGTGTAGCATATAGGCACCTCTAGTGTAGCATATAGGCACCTCTAGTGTAGCATATAGGCACCTTTAGTGTAGCATATAGGCACCTCTAGTGTAGCATATAGGCACCTCTAGTGTAGCATATAGGCACCTCTAGTGTAGCATATAGGCACCTCTAGTGTAGCATATAGGCATCTCTAGTGTAGCCTATAGGTACATCTAGTGTAGCATATAGGCACCTCTAGTGTAACCTCTAGGCACCTCTAGTGTAGCATATAGGCACCTCTAGTGTAGCATATAGGCACCTCTAGTGTAGCATATAGGCACCTCTAGTGTAACCTATAGGCACCTCTAGTGTAGCATATAGGCACCTCTAGTGTAGCATATAGGCACCTCTAGTGTAGCCTATAGGCACCTCTAGTGTAGCATACAGGCACCTCTAGTGTAGCATATAGGCACCTCTAGCGTAGCCTATAGGCACCTCTAGTGTAGCATATAGGCACCTCTAGTGTAACCTATAGGCACCTCTAGTGTAGCATATAGGCACCTCTAGTGTAGCATATAGGCACCTCTAGTGTCGCCTATAGGTACCTCTAGTGTAGCATATAGGCACCTTTAGTGTAGCATATAGGCACCTCTAATATAGTATATAGGCACCTCTAGTGTAGCATATAGGCACCTCTAGTGTAGCATATAGGCACCTCTAGTGTAGCATATAGGCACCTCTAGTGTAGCATATAGGCATCTCTAGTGTAGCATATAGGCACCTCTAGTGTAGCATATAGGCACCTCTAGTGTAGCATATAGGCACCTTTAGTGTAGCATATAAGCACCTCTAGTATAGCGTATAGGCAGCTCTAGTGTAGCATATAGGCACCTCTAGTGTAGCATATAGGCACCTCTAGTGTAGCATATAGGCACCTCTAGTGTAGCATATAGGCATCTCTAGTGTAGCATATAGGCACCTCTAGTGTTGCATATAGGCACCTCTAGTGTAGCATATAGGCACCTCTAGTGTAGCATATAGGCACCTCTAGTGTAGCATATAGGCACCTCTAGTGTAGCATATAGGCACCTCTAGTGTAGCATATAGGCACCTCTAGTGTAGCATATAGGCACCTCTAGTGTAGCATATAGGCACCTCTAGTGTAGCATATAGGCACCTCTAGTGTAACCTATAGGCACCTCTAGTGTAGCATATAGGCACCTCTAGTGTAACCTATAGGCACCTCTAGTGTAGCATATAGGCACCTCTAGTGTAACCTATAGGCACCTCTAGTGTAGCATATAGGCACCTCTAGTGTAGCATATAGGCACCTCTAGTGTAGCATATAGGCACCTCTAGTGTAACCTATAGGCACCTCTAGTGTAGCATATAGGCACCTCTAGTGTAGCATATAGGCACATCTAGTGTAGCATATAGGCACCTCTAGTGTAACCTATAGGCACCTCTAGTGTAGCCTATAGGCACCTCTAGTATAGCATATAGGTACCTCTAGTGTAGCATATAGGCACCTCTAGTGTAGCATATAGGCACCTTTAGTGTAGCATATAGGCACCTCTAATATAGTATATAGGCACCTCTAGTGTAGTATATAGGCACCTCTAGTGTAGCATATAGGCACCTCTAGTGTAGCATATAGGCACCTCTAGTGTAGCATATAGGCACCTCTAGTGTATAATATAGGCACCTTTAGTGTAGCATATAGGCACCTCTAGTGTAGCATATAGGCACCTCTAGTGTAACCTATAGGCACCTCTAGTGTAGCATATAGGCACCTCTAGTGTAGCATATAGGCACCTCTAGTGTCGCCTATAGGCACCTCTAGTGTAGCATATAGGCACCTTTAGTGTAGCATATAGGCACCTCTAATATAGTATATAGGCACCTCTAGTGTAGCATATAGGCACCTCTAGTGTAGCATATAGGCACCTCTAGTGTAGCATATAGGCACCTTTAGTGTAGCATATAGGCACCTTTAGTGTAGCATATAGGCACCTCTAATATATTATATAGGCACCTCTAGTGTAGCATATAGGCACCTCTAGTGTAGCATATAGGCACCTCTAGTGTAGCATATAGGCACCTCTAGTGTAGCATATAGGCACCTCTAGTGTAGCATATAGGCACCTCTAGTGTATAATATAGGCACCTTTAGTGTAGCATATAGGCACCTCTAGTGTAGCATATAGGCACCTCTAGTGTAGCATATAGGCACCTCTAGTGTAGCATATAGGCACCTCTAGTATAGCATATAGGCACCTCTAGTGTAGCATATAGGCACCTCTAGTGTATCATATAAGCACCTCTAGTTTAGCATATAGGCACCTCTAGTGTAACCTATAGGCACCTCTAGTGTAGCATATAGGCACCTCTAGTGTAACCTATAGGCACCTCTAGTGTAGCATATAGGCACCTCTAGTGTAGCATATAGGCACCTCTAGTGTAGCATATAGGCACCTCTAGTGTAACCTATAGGCACCTCTAGTGTAGCATATAGGCACCTCTAGTGTAGCATATAGGCACCTTTAGTGTAGCATATAGGCACCTCTAATATAGCATATAGGCACCTCTAGTGTAGCATATAGGCACCTCTAGTGTAGCCTATAGGCACCTCTAGTGTAGCATATAGGCACCTCTAGTGTAACCTATAGGCACCTCTAGTGTAGCATATAGGCACCTCTAGTGTAGCATATAGGCACCTCTAGTGTATAATATAGGCACCTTTAGTGTAGCATATAGGCACCTCTAGTGTAGCATATAGGCACCTCTAGTGTAGCATATAGGCACCTCTAGTGTAGCATATAGGCATCTCTAGTGTAGCATATAGGCACCTCTAGTGTAACCTATATACACCTCTAGTGTAGCATATAGGCACCTCTAGTGTAGCATATAGGCACCTCTAGTGTAACCTATATACACCTCTAGTGTAGCATATAAGCACCTCTAGTATAGCGTATAGGCAGCTCTAGTGTAGCATATAGGCACCTTTAGTGTAGCATATAGGCACCTCTAATATAGCATATAGGCACCTCTAGTGTAGCATATAGGCACCTCTAGTGTAGCCTATAGGCACCTCTAGTGTAGCATATAGGCACCTCTAGTGTAACCTATAGGCACCTCTAGTGTAGCATATAGGCACCTCTAGTGTAACCTATAGGCATCTCTAGTGTAGCATATAGGCACCTCTAGTGTATAATATAGGCACCTTTAGTGTAGCATATAGGCACCTCTAGTGTAGCATATAGGCACCTCTAGTGTAGCATATAGGCACCTCTAGTGTAGCATATAGGCACCTCTAGTGTAGCATATAGGCACCTTTAGTGTAGCATATAGGCACCTCTAGTGTAGCATATAGGCCCCTCTAGTGTAGCATATAGGCACCTCTAGTGTAGCATATAGACACCTCTAGTGTAGCATATAGGCACCTCTAGTGTAGCATATAAGCACCTCTAGTATAGCGTATAGGCAGCTCTAGTGTAGCATATAGGCACCTCTAGTGTAGCATATAGGCACCTCTAGTGTAGCATATAGGCACATCTAGTGTAGCATATAGGCACATCTAGTGTAGCATATAGGCACCTCTAGTGTAGCATATAGGCACCTCTAGTGTAGCATATGGACATCTCTAGTGTAGCATATAGGCACCTCTAGTGTAGCATATAGGCACATCTAGTGTAGCATATAGGCACCTTTAGTGTAGCATATAGGCACCTCTAGTGTAGCATATAGGCACCTCTAGTGTAACCTATATACACCTCTAGTGTAGCATATAGGCACCTCTAGTGTAGCATATAGGCACATCTAGTGTAGCATATAGGCACCTCTAGTGTAGCATATAGGCCCCTCTAGTGTAGCATATAGGCACCTCTAGTGTAGCATATAGGCACCTCTAGTGTAGCATATAGGCACCTCTAGTGTAGCATATAAGCACCTCTAGTATAGCGTATAGGCAGCTCTAGTGTAGCATATAGGCACCTCTAGTGTAGCATATAGGCACCTCTAGTGTAGCATATAGGCACCTCTAGTGTAGCATATAGGCACCTTTAGTGTAGCATATAGGTACATCTAGTGTAGCCTATAGGCACCTCTAGTGTAGCATATAGGCACCTCTAGTGTAGCATATAGGCACCTCTAGTGTAGCATATAGGCACCTTTAGTGTAGCATATAGGCACCTCTAGTGTAGCATATAGGCACCTCTAGTGTACCTATATACACCTCTAGTGTAGCATATAGGCACATCTAGTGTAGCATATAGGCACCTTTAGTGTAGCATATAGGCACCTCTAGTGTAGCATATAGGCACCTCTAGTGTAACCTATATACACCTCTAGTGTAGCATATAGGCACCTCTAGTGTAGCATATAGGCACCTCTAGTGTAGCATATAGGCACCTCTAGTGTAGCATATAGGCACCTTTAGTGTAGCATATAGGTACATCTAGTGTAGCCTATAGGCACCTCTATTGTAGCATATAGGCACCTCTAGTGTAGCATATAGGCACCTCTAGTGTAGCATATAGGCACCTCTAGTGTAGCATATAGGCACCTCTAGTGTAGCATATAGGCACCTCTAGTGTAGCATATAGGCACCTCTAGTGTAGCATATAGGCACCTCTAGTGTAGCATATAAGCACCTCTAGTATAGCGTATAGGCAGCTCTAGTGTAGCATATAGGCACCTCTAGTGTAGCATATAGGCACCTCTAGTGTAGCATATAGGCACCTCTAGTGTAGCATATAGGCACCTTTAGTGTAGCATATAGGTACATCTAGTGTAGCCTATAGGCACCTCTAGTGTAGCATATAGGCACCTCTAGTGTAGCATATAGGCACCTCTAGTGTAGCATATAGGCACCTCTAGTGTAGCATATAGGCACCTCTAGTGTAGCATATAGGCACCTCTAGTGTAGCATATAGGCACCTCTAGTGTAGCATATAGGCACCTCTAGTGTAGCATATAGGCACCTCTAGTGTAGCATATAGGCACCTCTAGTGTAGCATATAGGCACCTCTAGTGTAGCCTATAGGCACCTCTAGTGTAGCATATAGGCACCTCTAGTATAGCGTATAGGCAGCTCTAGTGTAGCATATAGGCACCTCTAGTGTAGCATATAGGCACCTCTAATATAGTATATAGGCACCTATAGTGTAGCATATAGGCACCTCTAGTGTAGCCTAGAGGCACCTCTAGTGTAGCATATAGGCACCTCTAGTGTAGCATATAGGCACCTCTAATATAGTATATAGGCACCTCTAGTGTAGCATATAGGCACCTCTAGTGTAGCCTATAGGCATCTCTAGTGTAGCCTATAGGTACATCTAGTGTAGCATATAGGCACCTCTAGTGTAACCTCTAGGCACCTCTAGTGTAGCATATAGGCACCTCTAGTGTAGCATATAGGCACCTCTAGTGTAGCATATAGGCACCTCTAGTGTAACCTATAGGCACCTCTAGTGTAGCATATAGGCACCTCTAGTGTAGCATATAGGCACCTCTAGTGTAGCCTATAGGCACCTCTAGTGTAGCATACAGGTACCTCTAGTGTAGCATATAGGCACCTCTAGTGTAGCCTATAGGCACCTCTAGTGTAGCATATAGGCACCTCTAGTGTAACCTATAGGCACCTCTAGTGTAGCATATAGGCACCTCTAGTGTAGCATATAGGCACCTCTAGTGTCGCCTATAGGCACCTCTAGTGTAGCATATAGGCACCTTTAGTGTAGCATATAGGCACCTCTAATATAGTATATAGGCACCTCTAGTGTAGCATATAGGCACCTCTAGTGTAGCATATAGGCACCTCTAGTGTAGCATATAGGCACCTCTAGTGTAGCATATAGGCATCTCTAGTGTAGCATATAGGCACCTCTAGTGTAGCATATAGGCACCTCTAGTGTAGCATATAGGCACCTTTAGTGTAGCATATAAGCACCTCTAGTATAGCGTATAGGCAGCTCTAGTGTAGCATATAGGCACCTCTAGTGTAGCATATAGGCACCTCTAGTGTAGCATATAGGCACCTCTAGTGTAGCATATAGGCATCTCTAGTGTAGCATATAGGCACCTCTAGTGTTGCATATAGGCACCTCTAGTGTAGCATATAGGCACCTCTAGTGTAGCATATAGGCACCTCTAGTGTAGCATATAGGCACCTCTAGTGTAGCATATAGGCACCTCTAGTGTAGCATATAGGCACCTCTAGTGTAGCATATAGGCACCTCTAGTGTAGCATATAGGCACCTCTAGTGTAGCATATAGGCACCTCTAGTGTAACCTATAGGCACCTCTAGTGTAGCATATAGGCACCTCTAGTGTAACCTATAGGCACCTCTAGTGTAGCATATAGGCACCTCTAGTGTAACCTATAGGCACCTCTAGTGTAGCATATAGGCACCTCTAGTGTAGCATATAGGCACCTCTAGTGTAGCATATAGGCACCTCTAGTGTAACCTATAGGCACCTCTAGTGTAGCATATAGGCACCTCTAGTGTAGCATATAGGCACATCTAGTGTAGCATATAGGCACCTCTAGTGTAACCTATAGGCACCTCTAGTGTAGCCTATAGGCACCTCTAGTATAGCATATAGGTACCTCTAGTGTAGCATATAGGCACCTCTAGTGTAGCATATAGGCACCTTTAGTGTAGCATATAGGCACCTCTAATATAGTATATAGGCACCTCTAGTGTAGTATATAGGCACCTCTAGTGTAGCATATAGGCACCTCTAGTGTAGCATATAGGCACCTCTAGTGTAGCATATAGGCACCTCTAGTGTATAATATAGGCACCTTTAGTGTAGCATATAGGCACCTCTAGTGTAGCATATAGGCACCTCTAGTGTAACCTATAGGCACCTCTAGTGTAGCATATAGGCACCTCTAGTGTAGCATATAGGCACCTCTAGTGTCGCCTATAGGCACCTCTAGTGTAGCATATAGGCACCTTTAGTGTAGCATATAGGCACCTCTAATATAGTATATAGGCACCTCTAGTGTAGCATATAGGCACCTCTAGTGTAGCATATAGGCACCTCTAGTGTAGCATATAGGCACCTTTAGTGTAGCATATAGGCACCTTTAGTGTAGCATATAGGCACCTCTAATATATTATATAGGCACCTCTAGTGTAGCATATAGGCACCTCTAGTGTAGCATATAGGCACCTCTAGTGTAGCATATAGGCACCTATAGTGTAGCATATAGGCACCTCTAGTGTAGCATATAGGCACCTCTAGTGTAGCCTATAGGCACCTCTAGTGTAGCATATAGGCACCTCTAGTATAGCGTATAGGCAGCTCTAGTGTAGCATATAGGCACCTCTAGTGTAGCATATAGGCACCTCTAGTGTAACCTATATACACCTCTAGTGTAGCATATAGGCACCTCTAGTGTAGCATATAGGCACCTCTAGTGTAGCATATAGGCACCTCTAGTGTAGCATATAGGCACCTTTAGTGTAGCATATAGGTACATCTAGTGTAGCCTATAGGCACCTCTATTGTAGCATATAGGCACCTCTAGTGTAGCATATAGGCACCTCTAGTGTAGCATATAGGCACCTCTAGTGTAGCATATAGGCACCTCTAGTGTAGCATATAGGCACCTCTAGTGTAGCATATAGGCACCTCTAGTGTAGCATATAGGCACCTCTAGTGTAGCATATAAGCACCTCTAGTATAGCGTATAGGCAGCTCTAGTGTAGCATATAGGCACCTCTAGTGTAGCATATAGGCACCTCTAGTGTAGCATATAGGCACCTCTAGTGTAGCATATAGGCACCTTTAGTGTAGCATATAGGTACATCTAGTGTAGCCTATAGGCACCTCTAGTGTAGCATATAGGCACCTCTAGTGTAGCATATAGGCACCTCTAGTGTAGCATATAGGCACCTCTAGTGTAGCATATAGGCACCTCTAGTGTAGCATATAGGCACCTCTAGTGTAGCATATAGGCACCTCTAGTGTAGCATATAGGCACCTCTAGTGTAGCATATAGGCACCTCTAGTGTAGCATATAGGCACCTCTAGTGTAGCATATAGGCACCTCTAGTGTAGCCTATAGGCACCTCTAGTGTAGCATATAGGCACCTCTAGTATAGCGTATAGGCAGCTCTAGTGTAGCATATAGGCACCTCTAGTGTAGCATATAGGCACCTCTAATATAGTATATAGGCACCTATAGTGTAGCATATAGGCACCTCTAGTGTAGCCTAGAGGCACCTCTAGTGTAGCATATAGGCACCTCTAGTGTAGCATATAGGCACCTCTAATATAGTATATAGGCACCTCTAGTGTAGCATATAGGCACCTCTAGTGTAGCCTATAGGCATCTCTAGTGTAGCCTATAGGTACATCTAGTGTAGCATATAGGCACCTCTAGTGTAACCTCTAGGCACCTCTAGTGTAGCATATAGGCACCTCTAGTGTAGCATATAGGCACCTCTAGTGTAGCATATAGGCACCTCTAGTGTAACCTATAGGCACCTCTAGTGTAGCATATAGGCACCTCTAGTGTAGCATATAGGCACCTCTAGTGTAGCCTATAGGCACCTCTAGTGTAGCATACAGGTACCTCTAGTGTAGCATATAGGCACCTCTAGTGTAGCCTATAGGCACCTCTAGTGTAGCATATAGGCACCTCTAGTGTAACCTATAGGCACCTCTAGTGTAGCATATAGGCACCTCTAGTGTAGCATATAGGCACCTCTAGTGTCGCCTATAGGCACCTCTAGTGTAGCATATAGGCACCTTTAGTGTAGCATATAGGCACCTCTAATATAGTATATAGGCACCTCTAGTGTAGCATATAGGCACCTCTAGTGTAGCATATAGGCACCTCTAGTGTAGCATATAGGCACCTCTAGTGTAGCATATAGGCATCTCTAGTGTAGCATATAGGCACCTCTAGTGTAGCATATAGGCACCTCTAGTGTAGCATATAGGCACCTTTAGTGTAGCATATAAGCACCTCTAGTATAGCGTATAGGCAGCTCTAGTGTAGCATATAGGCACCTCTAGTGTAGCATATAGGCACCTCTAGTGTAGCATATAGGCACCTCTAGTGTAGCATATAGGCATCTCTAGTGTAGCATATAGGCACCTCTAGTGTTGCATATAGGCACCTCTAGTGTAGCATATAGGCACCTCTAGTGTAGCATATAGGCACCTCTAGTGTAGCATATAGGCACCTCTAGTGTAGCATATAGGCACCTCTAGTGTAGCATATAGGCACCTCTAGTGTAGCATATAGGCACCTCTAGTGTAGCATATAGGCACCTCTAGTGTAGCATATAGGCACCTCTAGTGTAACCTATAGGCACCTCTAGTGTAGCATATAGGCACCTCTAGTGTAACCTATAGGCACCTCTAGTGTAGCATATAGGCACCTCTAGTGTAACCTATAGGCACCTCTAGTGTAGCATATAGGCACCTCTAGTGTAGCATATAGGCACCTCTAGTGTAGCATATAGGCACCTCTAGTGTAACCTATAGGCACCTCTAGTGTAGCATATAGGCACCTCTAGTGTAGCATATAGGCACATCTAGTGTAGCATATAGGCACCTCTAGTGTAACCTATAGGCACCTCTAGTGTAGCCTATAGGCACCTCTAGTATAGCATATAGGTACCTCTAGTGTAGCATATAGGCACCTCTAGTGTAGCATATAGGCACCTTTAGTGTAGCATATAGGCACCTCTAATATAGTATATAGGCACCTCTAGTGTAGTATATAGGCACCTCTAGTGTAGCATATAGGCACCTCTAGTGTAGCATATAGGCACCTCTAGTGTAGCATATAGGCACCTCTAGTGTATAATATAGGCACCTTTAGTGTAGCATATAGGCACCTCTAGTGTAGCATATAGGCACCTCTAGTGTAACCTATAGGCACCTCTAGTGTAGCATATAGGCACCTCTAGTGTAGCATATAGGCACCTCTAGTGTCGCCTATAGGCACCTCTAGTGTAGCATATAGGCACCTTTAGTGTAGCATATAGGCACCTCTAATATAGTATATAGGCACCTCTAGTGTAGCATATAGGCACCTCTAGTGTAGCATATAGGCACCTCTAGTGTAGCATATAGGCACCTTTAGTGTAGCATATAGGCACCTTTAGTGTAGCATATAGGCACCTCTAATATATTATATAGGCACCTCTAGTGTAGCATATAGGCACCTCTAGTGTAGCATATAGGCACCTCTAGTGTAGCATATAGGCACCTCTAGTGTAGCATATAGGCACCTCTAGTGTAGCATATAGGCACCTCTAGTGTATAATATAGGCACCTTTAGTGTAGCATATAGGCACCTCTAGTGTAGCATATAGGCACCTCTAGTGTAGCATATAGGCACCTCTAGTGTAGCATATAGGCACCTCTAGTATAGCATATAGGCACCTCTAGTGTAGCATATAGGCACCTCTAGTGTATCATATAAGCACCTCTAATTTAGCATATAGGCACCTCTAGTGTAACCTATAGGCACCTCTAGTGTAGCATATAGGCACCTCTAGTGTAACCTATAGGCACCTCTAGTGTAGCATATAGGCACCTCTAGTGTAGCATATAGGCACCTCTAGTGTAGCATATAGGCACCTCTAGTGTAACCTATAGGCACCTCTAGTGTAGCATATAGGCACCTCTAGTGTAGCATATAGGCACCTTTAGTGTAGCATATAGGCACCTCTAATATAGCATATAGGCACCTCTAGTGTAGCATATAGGCACCTCTAGTGTAGCCTATAGGCACCTCTAGTGTAGCATATAGGCACCTCTAGTGTAACCTATAGGCACCTCTAGTGTAGCATATAGGCACCTCTAGTGTAGCATATAGGCACCTCTAGTGTATAATATAGGCACCTTTAGTGTAGCATATAGGCACCTCTAGTGTAGCATATAGGCACCTCTAGTGTAGCATATAGGCACCTCTAGTGTAGCATATAGGCATCTCTAGTGTAGCATATAGGCACCTCTAGTGTAACCTATATACACCTCTAGTGTAGCATATAGGCACCTCTAGTGTAGCATATAGGCACCTCTAGTGTAACCTATATACACCTCTAGTGTAGCATATAAGCACCTCTAGTATAGCGTATAGGCAGCTCTAGTGTAGCATATAGGCACCTTTAGTGTAGCATATAGGCACCTCTAATATAGCATATAGGCACCTCTAGTGTAGCATATAGGCACCTCTAGTGTAGCCTATAGGCACCTCTAGTGTAGCATATAGGCACCTCTAGTGTAACCTATAGGCACCTCTAGTGTAGCATATAGGCACCTCTAGTGTAACCTATAGGCATCTCTAGTGTAGCATATAGGCACCTCTAGTGTATAATATAGGCACCTTTAGTGTAGCATATAGGCACCTCTAGTGTAGCATATAGGCACCTCTAGTGTAGCATATAGGCACCTCTAGTGTAGCATATAGGCACCTCTAGTGTAGCATATAGGCACCTTTAGTGTAGCATATAGGCACCTCTAGTGTAGCATATAGGCCCCTCTAGTGTAGCATATAGGCACCTCTAGTGTAGCATATAGACACCTCTAGTGTAGCATATAGGCACCTCTAGTGTAGCATATAAGCACCTCTAGTATAGCGTATAGGCAGCTCTAGTGTAGCATATAGGCACCTCTAGTGTAGCATATAGGCACCTCTAGTGTAGCATATAGGCACATCTAGTGTAGCATATAGGCACATCTAGTGTAGCATATAGGCACCTCTAGTGTAGCATATAGGCACCTCTAGTGTAGCATATGGACATCTCTAGTGTAGCATATAGGCACCTCTAGTGTAGCATATAGGCACATCTAGTGTAGCATATAGGCACCTTTAGTGTAGCATATAGGCACCTCTAGTGTAGCATATAGGCACCTCTAGTGTAACCTATATACACCTCTAGTGTAGCATATAGGCACCTCTAGTGTAGCATATAGGCACATCTAGTGTAGCATATAGGCACCTCTAGTGTAGCATATAGGCCCCTCTAGTGTAGCATATAGGCACCTCTAGTGTAGCATATAGGCACCTCTAGTGTAGCATATAAGCACCTCTAGTATAGCGTATAGGCAGCTCTAGTGTAGCATATAGGCACCTCTAGTGTAGCATATAGGCACCTCTAGTGTAGCATATAGGCACCTCTAGTGTAGCATATAGGCACCTTTAGTGTAGCATATAGGTACATCTAGTGTAGCCTATAGGCACCTCTAGTGTAGCATATAGGCACCTCTAGTGTAGCATATAGGCACCTCTAGTGTAGCATATAGGCACCTTTAGTGTAGCATATAGGCACCTCTAGTGTAGCATATAGGCACCTCTAGTGTACCTATATACACCTCTAGTGTAGCATATAGGCACATCTAGTGTAGCATATAGGCACCTTTAGTGTAGCATATAGGCACCTCTAGTGTAGCATATAGGCACCTCTAGTGTAACCTATATACACCTCTAGTGTAGCATATAGGCACCTCTAGTGTAGCATATAGGCACCTCTAGTGTAGCATATAGGCACCTCTAGTGTAGCATATAGGCACCTTTAGTGTAGCATATAGGTACATCTAGTGTAGCCTATAGGCACCTCTAGTGTAGCATATAGGCACCTCTAGTGTAGCATATAGGCACCTCTAGTGTAGCATATAGGCACCTCTAGTGTAGCATATAGGCACCTCTAGTGTAGCATATAGGCACCTCTAGTGTAGCATATAGGCACCTCTAGTGTAGCATATAGGCACCTCTAGTGTAGCATATAAGCACCTCTAGTATAGCGTATAGGCAGCTCTAGTGTAGCATATAGGCACCTCTAGTGTAGCATATAGGCACCTCTAGTGTAGCATATAGGCACCTCTAGTGTAGCATATAGGCACCTTTAGTGTAGCATATAGGTACATCTAGTGTAGCCTATAGGCACCTCTAGTGTAGCATATAGGCACCTCTAGTGTAGCATATAGGCACCTCTAGTGTAGCATATAGGCACCTCTAGTGTAGCATATAGGCACCTCTAGTGTAGCATATAGGCACCTCTAGTGTAGCATATAGGCACCTCTAGTGTAGCATATAGGCACCTCTAGTGTAGCATATAGGCACCTCTAGTGTAGCATATAGGCACCTCTAGTGTAGCATATAGGCACCTCTAGTGTAGCCTATAGGCACCTCTAGTGTAGCATATAGGCACCTCTAGTATAGCGTATAGGCAGCTCTAGTGTAGCATATAGGCACCTCTAGTGTAGCATATAGGCACCTCTAGTGTAGCATATAGGCACCTCTAATATAGTATATAGGCACCTATAGTGTAGCATATAGGCACCTCTAGTGTAGCCTAGAGGCACCTCTAGTGTAGCATATAGGCACCTCTAGTGTAGCATATAGGCACCTCTAATATAGTATATAGGCACCTCTAGTGTAGCATATAGGCACCTCTAGTGTAGCCTATAGGCACCTCTAGTGTAGCATATAGGCACCTCTAATATAGTATATAGGCACCTATAGTGTAGCATATAGGCACCTCTAGTGTAGCATATAGGCCCCTCTAGTGTAGCCTATAGGCACCTCTAGTGTAGCATATAGGCACCTCTAATATAGTATATAGGCACCTCTAGTGTAGCATATAGGCACCTTTAGTGTAGCATATAGGCACCTCTAGTGTAGCGTATAGGCACCTCTAGTGTAGCCTATAGGCACCTCTAGTGTAGCATATAGGCACCTCTAGTGTAGCATATAGGCACCTCTAATATAGTATATAGGCACCTCTATTGTAGCATATAGGCACCTCTAGTGTAGCATATAGGCACCTCTAATATAGTATATAGGCACCTCTAGTGTAGCATATAGGCACCTCTAGTGTAGCATATAGGCACCTCTAGTGTAGCATATAGGCACCTCTAGTGTAGCATATAGGCACCTCTAATATAGCATATAGGCACCTTTAGTGTAGCATATAGGCACCTCTAGTGTAGCATATAGGCACCTCTAGTGTAACCTATAGGCACCTCTAGTGTAGCATATAGGCACCTCTAGTGTAGCATATAAGCACCTCTAGTGTAGCATATAGGCACCTCTAGTGTAGCATATAGGCACCTCTAGTGTAGCATATAGGCACCTCTAGTGTAGCATATAGGCACCTCTAGTGTAGCATATAGGCACCTTTAGTGTAGCATATAGGTACATCTAGTGTAGCCTATAGGCACCTCTAGTGTAGCATATAGGCACCTCTAGTGTAGCATATAGGCACCTCTAGTGTAGCATATAGGCACCTTTAGTGTAGCATATAGGCACCTCTAGTGTAGCATATAGGCACCTCTAGTGTAACCTATATACACCTCTAGTGTAGCATATAGGCACCTCTAGTGTAGCATATAGGCACCTCTAGTGTAGCATATAGGCATCTCTAGTGTAGCATATAGGCACCTCTAGTGTAGCATATAGGCACCTCTAGTGTAGCATATAGGCACCTCTAGTGTAGCATATAGGCATCTCTAGTGTAGCCTATAGGCACCTCTACTGTAGCATATAGGTACATCTAGCATATAAGCACCTCTAGTGTAGCATATAGGCATCTCTAGTGTAGCCTATAGGCACCTCTACTGTAGCATATAGGTACATCTAGCATATAAGCACCTCTAGTGTAGCATATAGGCACCTCTAGTGTAGCATATAGGCACCTCTAGTGTAACCTATATACACCTCTAGTGTAGCATATAGGCACCTCTAGTGTAGCATATAGGCACCTCTAGTGTAGCATATAAGAACCTCTAGTATAGCGTATAGGCAGCTCTAGTGTAGCATATAGGCACCTCTAGTGTAGCATATAGGCACCTCTAGTGTAGCATATAGGCATCTCTAGTGTAGCCTATAGGCACCTCTACTGTAGCATATAGGTACATCTAGCATATAAGCACCTCTAGTGTAGCATATAGGCACCTCTAGTGTAGCATATAGGCACCTCTAGTGTAACCTATATACACCTCTAGTGTAGCATATAGGCACCTCTAGTGTAGCATATAGGCACCTCTAGTGTAGCATATAAGAACCTCTAGTATAGCGTATAGGCAGCTCTAGTGTAGCATATAGGCACCTCTAGTGTAGCATATAGGCACCTCTAGTGTAGCATATAGGCACCTCTAGTGTAGCATATAGGCACCTCTAGTGTAGCATATAGGCACCTCTAGTGTAGCATATAGGCATCTCTAGTGTAGCATATAGGCACCTCTAGTGTAGCATATAGGCACCTCTAGTGTAGCATATAGGCACCTCTAGTGTAGCATATAGGCACCTCTAATATAGTATATAGGCACCTATAGTGTAGCATATAGGCACCTCTAGTGTAGCCTAGAGGCACCTCTAGTGTAGCATATAGGCACCTCTAGTGTAGCATATAGGCACCTCTAATATAGTATATAGGCACCTCTAGTGTAGCATATAGGCACCTCTAGTGTAGCCTATAGGCACCTCTAGTGTAGCATATAGGCACCTCTAATATAGTATATAGGCACCTATAGTGTAGCATATAGGCACCTCTAATATAGTATATAGGCACCTCTAGTGTAGCATATAGGCCCCTCTAGTGTAGCATATAGGCACCTCTAGTGTAGCATATAGGCACCTCTAATATAGTATATAGGCACCTCTAGTGTAGCATATAGGCACCTTTAGTGTAGCATATAGGCACCTCTAGTGTAGCGTATAGGCACCTCTAGTGTAGCCTATAGGCACCTCTAGTGTAGCATATAGGCACCTCTAGTGTAGCATATAGGCACCTCTAATATAGTATATAGGCACCTCTAGTGTAGCATATAGGCACCTCTAGTGTAGCATATAGGCACCTCTAATATAGTATATAGGCACCTCTAGTGTAGCATATAAGCACCTCTAGTGTAGCATATAGGCACCTCTAGTGTAGCATATAGGCACCTCTAGTGTAGCATATAGGCACCTCTAATATAGTATATAGGCACCTCTAGTGTAGTATATAGGCACCTCTAGTGTAGCATATAGGCACCTTTAGTATAGCGTATAGGCAGCTCTAGTGTAGCATATAGGCACCTCTAGTGTAGCATATAGGCACCTCTAGTGTAGCATATAGGCACCTCTAGTGTAGCATATAGGCACCTCTAGTGTAGCATATAGGCACCTCTAGTGTAGCATATAGGCATCTCTAGTGTAGCATATAGGCACCTCTAGTGTAGCATATAGGCACCTCTAGTGTAGCATATAGGCACCTCTAATATAGTATATAGGCACCTATAGTGTAGCATATAGGCACCTCTAGTGTAGCCTAGAGGCACCTCTAGTGTAGCATATAGGCACCTCTAGTGTAGCATATAGGCACCTCTAATATAGTATATAGGCACCTCTAGTGTAGCATATAGGCACCTCTAGTGTAGCCTATAGGCACCTCTAGTGTAGCATATAGGCACCTCTAATATATATATAGGCACCTATAGTGTAGCATATAGGCACCTCTAATATAGTATATAGGCACCTCTAGTGTAGCATATAGGCACCTCTAGTGTAGCATATAAGCACCTCTAGTATAGCGTATAGGCAGCTCTAGTGTAGCATATAGGCACCTCTAGTGTAGCATATAGGCACCTCTAGTGTAGCATATAGGCACCTCTAGTGTAGCATATAGGCACCTCTAGTGTAGCATATAGGCACCTCTAGTGTAGCATATAGGCATCTCTAGTGTAGCATATAGGCACCTCTAGTGTAGCATATAGTCACCTCTAGTGTAGCATATAGGCACCTCTAGTGTAGCATATAGGCACCTCTAATATAGTATATAGGCACCTATAGTGTAGCATATAGGCACCTCTAGTGTAGCCTAGAGGCACCTCTAGTGTAGCATATAGGCACCTCTAGTGTAACCTATATACACCTCTAGTGTAGCATATAGGCACCTCTAGTGTAGCATATAGGCACCTCTAGTGTAGCATATAAGCACCTCTAGTATAGCGTATAGGCAGCTCTAGTGTAGCATATAGGCACCTCTAGTGTAGCATATAGGCACCTCTAGTGTAGCATATAGGCACCTCTAGTGTAGCATATAGGCACCTCTAGTGTAGCATATAGGCATCTCTAGTGTAGCATATAGGCATCTCTAGTGTAGCATATAGGCACCTCTAGTGTAGCATATAGGCACCTCTAGTGTAGCATATAGGCACCTCTAGTGTAGCCTATAGGCACCTCTAGTGTAGCATATAGGCACCTCTAGTGTAGCATATAGGCACCTCTAATATAGTATATAGGCACCTCTAGTGTAGCATATAGGCACCTCTAGTGTAGCCTATAGGCACCTCTAGTGTAGCATATAGGCACCTCTAATATAGTATATAGGCACCTATAGTGTAGCATATAGGCACCTCTAATATAGTATATAGGCACCTCTAGTGTAGCATATAGGCCCCTCTAGTGTAGCCTATAGGCACCTCTAGTGTAGCATATAGGCACCTCTAATATAGTATATAGGCACCTCTAGTGTAGCATATAGGCACCTTTAGTGTAGCATATAGGCACCTCTAGTGTAGCGTATAGGCACCTCTAGTGTAGCCTATAGGCACCTCTAGTGTAGCATATAGGCACCTCTAGTGTAGCATATAGGCACCTCTAATATAGTATATAGGCACCTCTAGTGTAGCATATAGGCACCTCTAGTGTAGCATATAGGCACCTCTAATATAGTATATAGGCACCTCTAGTGTAGCATATAGGCACCTCTAGTGTAGCATATAGGCACCTCTAGTGTAGCATATAGGCACCTCTAGTGTAGCATATAGGCACCTCTAATATAGTATATAGGCACCTCTAGTGTAGTATATAGGCACCTCTAGTGTAGCATATAGGCACCTTTAGTGTAGCATATAGGCACCTTTAGTGTAGCATATAGGCACCTCTAGTGTAGCATATAGGCACCTCTAGTGTAACCTATAGGCACCTCTAGTGTAGCATATAGGCACCTCTAGTGTAGCATATAAGCACCTCTAGTGTAGCATATAGGCATCTCTAGTGTAGCATATAGGCACCTCTAGTGTAGCATATAGGCATCTCTAGTGTAGCCTATAGGCACCTCTACTGTAGCATATAGGTACATCTAGCATATAAGCACCTCTAGTGTAGCATATAGGCATCTCTAGTGTAGCCTATAGGCACCTCTACTGTAGCATATAGGTACAT
The DNA here is from genome assembly GCA_964019155.1 of Osedax fenrisi. Taxonomy (NCBI): domain Eukaryota; kingdom Metazoa; phylum Annelida; class Polychaeta; order Sabellida; family Siboglinidae; genus Osedax; species Osedax fenrisi. The sequence continues at coordinate 2,664,562 of OZ025246.1, read as the reverse complement.
CTAGCATATAAGCACCTCTAGTGTAGCATATAGGCACCTCTAGTGTAGCATATAGGCACCTCTAGTGTAACCTATATACACCTCTAGTGTAGCATATAGGCACCTCTAGTGTAGCATATAGGCACCTCTAGTGTAGCATATAAGAACCTCTAGTATAGCGTATAGGCAGCTCTAGTGTAGCATATAGGCACCTCTAGTGTAGCATATAGGCACCTCTAGTGTAGCATATAGGCATCTCTAGTGTAGCCTATAGGCACCTCTACTGTAGCATATAGGTACATCTAGCATATAAGCACCTCTAGTGTAGCATATAGGCACCTCTAGTGTAGCATATAGGCACCTCTAGTGTAACCTATATACACCTCTAGTGTAGCATATAGGCACCTCTAGTGTAGCATATAGGCACCTCTAGTGTAGCATATAAGAACCTCTAGTATAGCGTATAGGCAGCTCTAGTGTAGCATATAGGCACCTCTAGTGTAGCATATAGGCACCTCTAGTGTAGCATATAGGCACCTCTAGTGTAGCATATAGGCACCTCTAGTGTAGCATATAGGCACCTCTAGTGTAGCATATAGGCATCTCTAGTGTAGCATATAGGCACCTCTAGTGTAGCATATAGGCACCTCTAGTGTAGCATATAGGCACCTCTAGTGTAGCATATAGGCACCTCTAATATAGTATATAGGCACCTATAGTGTAGCATATAGGCACCTCTAGTGTAGCCTAGAGGCACCTCTAGTGTAGCATATAGGCACCTCTAGTGTAGCATATAGGCACCTCTAATATAGTATATAGGCACCTCTAGTGTAGCATATAGGCACCTCTAGTGTAGCCTATAGGCACCTCTAGTGTAGCATATAGGCACCTCTAATATAGTATATAGGCACCTATAGTGTAGCATATAGGCACCTCTAATATAGTATATAGGCACCTCTAGTGTAGCATATAGGCCCCTCTAGTGTAGCATATAGGCACCTCTAGTGTAGCATATAGGCACCTCTAATATAGTATATAGGCACCTCTAGTGTAGCATATAGGCACCTTTAGTGTAGCATATAGGCACCTCTAGTGTAGCGTATAGGCACCTCTAGTGTAGCCTATAGGCACCTCTAGTGTAGCATATAGGCACCTCTAGTGTAGCATATAGGCACCTCTAATATAGTATATAGGCACCTCTAGTGTAGCATATAGGCACCTCTAGTGTAGCATATAGGCACCTCTAATATAGTATATAGGCACCTCTAGTGTAGCATATAAGCACCTCTAGTGTAGCATATAGGCACCTCTAGTGTAGCATATAGGCACCTCTAGTGTAGCATATAGGCACCTCTAATATAGTATATAGGCACCTCTAGTGTAGTATATAGGCACCTCTAGTATAGCATATAGGCACCTTTAGTATAGCGTATAGGCAGCTCTAGTGTAGCATATAGGCACCTCTAGTGTAGCATATAGGCACCTCTAGTGTAGCATATAGGCACCTCTAGTGTAGCATATAGGCACCTCTAGTGTAGCATATAGGCACCTCTAGTGTAGCATATAGGCATCTCTAGTGTAGCATATAGGCACCTCTAGTGTAGCATATAGGCACCTCTAGTGTAGCATATAGGCACCTCTAATATAGTATATAGGCACCTATAGTGTAGCATATAGGCACCTCTAGTGTAGCCTAGAGGCACCTCTAGTGTAGCATATAGGCACCTCTAGTGTAGCATATAGGCACCTCTAATATAGTATATAGGCACCTCTAGTGTAGCATATAGGCACCTCTAGTGTAGCCTATAGGCACCTCTAGTGTAGCATATAGACACCTCTAATATATATATAGGCACCTATAGTGTAGCATATAGGCACCTCTAATATAGTATATAGGCACCTCTAGTGTAGCATATAGGCACCTCTAGTGTAGCATATAAGCACCTCTAGTATAGCGTATAGGCAGCTCTAGTGTAGCATATAGGCACCTCTAGTGTAGCATATAGGCACCTCTAGTGTAGCATATAGGCACCTCTAGTGTAGCATATAGGCACCTCTAGTGTAGCATATAGGCACCTCTAGTGTAGCATATAGGCATCTCTAGTGTAGCATATAGGCACCTCTAGTGTAGCATATAGGCACCTCTAGTGTAGCATATAGGCACCTCTAGTGTAGCATATAGGCACCTCTAGTGTAGCATATAGGCACCTCTAGTGTAACCTATAGGCACCTCTAGTGTAGCATATAGGCACCTCTAGTGTAACCTATAGGCATCTCTAGTGTAACCTATATACACCTCTAGTGTAGCATATAGGCACCTCTAGTGTAGCATATAGGCACCTCTAGTGTAGCATATAAGCACCTCTAGTATAGCGTATAGGCAGCTCTAGTGTAGCATATAGGCACCTCTAGTGTAGCATATAGGCACCTCTAGTGTAGCATATAGGCACCTCTAGTGTAGCATATAGGCACCTCTAGTGTAGCATATAGGCATCTCTAGTGTAGCATATAGGCATCTCTAGTGTAGCATATAGGCACCTCTAGTGTAGCATATAGGCACCTCTAGTGTAGCATATAGGCACCTCTAGTGTAGCCTATAGGCACCTCTAGTGTAGCATATAGGCACCTCTAGTGTAGCATATAGGCACCTCTAATATAGTATATAGGCACCTCTAGTGTAGCATATAGGCACCTCTAGTGTAGCCTATAGGCACCTCTAGTGTAGCATATAGGCACCTCTAATATAGTATATAGGCACCTATAGTGTAGCATATAGGCACCTCTAATATAGTATATAGGCACCTCTAGTGTAGCATATAGGCCCCTCTAGTGTAGCCTATAGGCACCTCTAGTGTAGCATATAGGCACCTCTAGTGTAGCATATAGGCACCTCTAGTGTAGCATATAGGCACCTCTAGTGTAGCATATAGGCATCTCTAGTGTAGCATATAGGCATCTCTAGTGTAGCATATAGGCACCTCTAGTGTAGCATATAGGCACCTCTAGTGTAGCATATAGGCACCTCTAGTGTAGCCTATAGGCACCTCTAGTGTAGCATATAGGCACCTCTAGTGTAGCATATAGGCACCTCTAATATAGTATATAGGCACCTCTAGTGTAGCATATAGGCACCTCTAGTGTAGCCTATAGGCACCTCTAGTGTAGCATATAGGCACCTCTAATATAGTATATAGGCACCTATAGTGTAGCATATAGGCACCTCTAATATAGTATATAGGCACCTCTAGTGTAGCATATAGGCCCCTCTAGTGTAGCCTATAGGCACCTCTAGTGTAGCATATAGGCACCTCTAATATAGTATATAGGCACCTCTAGTGTAGCATATAGGCACCTTTAGTGTAGCATATAGGCACCTCTAGTGTAGCGTATAGGCACCTCTAGTGTAGCCTATAGGCACCTCTAGTGTAGCATATAGGCACCTCTAGTGTAGCATATAGGCACCTCTAATATAGTATATAGGCACCTCTAGTGTAGCATATAGGCACCTCTAGTGTAGCATATAGGCACCTCTAATATAGTATATAGGCACCTCTAGTGTAGCATATAGGCACCTCTAGTGTAGCATATAGGCACCTCTAGTGTAGCATATAGGCACCTCTAGTGTAGCATATAGGCACCTCTAATATAGTATATAGGCACCTCTAGTGTAGTATATAGGCACCTCTAGTGTAGCATATAGGCACCTTTAGTGTAGCATATAGGCACCTTTAGTGTAGCATATAGGCACCTCTAGTGTAGCATATAGGCACCTCTAGTGTAACCTATAGGCACCTCTAGTGTAGCATATAGGCACCTCTAGTGTAGCATATAAGCACCTCTAGTGTAGCATATAGGCATCTCTAGTGTAGCATATAGGCACCTCTAGTGTAACCTATATACACCTCTAGTGTAGCATATAGGCACCTCTAGTGTAGCATATAGGCACCTCTAGTGTAGCATATAGGCACCTCTAGTGTAGCATATAGGCACCTCTAGTGTAGCATATAGGCACCTCTAGTGTAACCTATAGGCACCTCTAGTGTAGCATATAGGCACCTCTAGTGTAACCTATAGGCATCTCTAGTGTAGCATATAGGCACATCTAGTGTATAATATATATATATAAATGAATGAATAAATGTGATGAAATAAATCTTGATGAAATTATATATATATATATATATATATATATATAATATAAATAACTAATAAACCAAATATAAAATTTTAATAATATATATATACAGTCAAAGCTCGATAACTCAACATTGACGGGACGGAGTTTTCATGTTGAGTTAGCGAGTATGTTGAGTTATCGGATGTATAAATTAATGACTTAATTTATATTTTGTTCACATAAATGCATTAAAAATAGTACTCGTATGATAATATAATAATTGTAATTGTATGTGTACGTTTATATATTTATATCCATATATTATTAAATAAAACCATGTTGAATTATATATGTTGAATTATATTTGTTGAGCAATGTAGTTTTATTACATGTAAAAGATACGAATCCAACAACATATGTTTGTGATATTTTGATTTTTCATAAATGTTGAGTTATCGGATGTATATGTACATGTAATGTATAGGCTAGGGTTATCAAAATGATGTTGAGTTATATGTATGTTGAGTTATATTTGTTGAGTAATAGGGTTTTTGTTAACATGTAAAAGATACGAATCCAACCAAATATTTTGTGGATGTTGAGTTATCGGCAATGTTGAGTTATCGGCATGTTGAGTTACCGAGCTTCTACTGTATATATATATATATATATATTAATAGTAACTTGTAAATATCACTTACGATAAATAAATACAAATAATATGTATGTAAATGTAAATAATCAAGTGTAAAAGTGAATAAAAAAAAGTGAATCAAACTGAAAATAGAAAATTTATAAAATTATAGCGTCTGTTTATATATTATGTGATAAGTTTATAATATCACAATATATGATATTTACCAATGACTGTATAAATTAAATAAATGTAAAATTTCCAATTTTTAATGTTGTTAAATAGGCATTATATTACACTGTTAGAAAAAGAATTTTCTATACCACCGAAAAAGAGTTTTCCGAGTATCCCTGTATTATAACTCTTTTCGAGAATTAAGCAATAGAACATTATTTTGTAAAATATTAGTATAGATATTAATAATAAAACATTATATTAGTATTAAAACATTGCATCAAAAAGAGATTTTTCCTTAATAGCAATTTTATCTATATGTTTTTAAAAATTAATTTCTCTTATATTGTTATGTTTAAATCAATATATTGTTCTACTAAATATATATTAAATATATATATATATTAAATATATATATATATATTAAATATATATATTATATATATAAAGTATTCATATTATGGAAAATAATATTTAACGAACAAATATATTTATAATAATTATTTTAATTCTATTTTTGACTTTAGCTATAAATGATTGTAAAAATAGCCCCTGTAAAAATGGCGGAAAATGTAATGATCTATTAAATGCCTATACATGTGTTTGTGTTATTGGATATACGGGTAAGAATTGTGAAATCAATATTAATGATTGCATTAATATAGTATGTAACAATGGAGGATCTTGCATAGATGACATTAATAAGTACACATGCAAATGTGTACCTGGCTATGGTGGTGAATTATGCGCGAATGGTTAGTATAAATATATCAGTTGTTTTATATTTTATTGAAAAAAGAACATATACATTTATTTATATACAAATGTATTTTATATTTGTAGTGTATAATAAATTTTATACAATTAAGTAACATTTATCTAAAATACAAATAAATGAAGAAACATATTTTTTTTAATATTTAAAAAATTAATCAAAAAATATTTCAAAAAATATATTAAAAAATACAACATAACATATTTCAAATATAACAAAATATGTTGAAAACTCAAACCAAAACCGCCCCAACCCAGCGTTGCTCGTTTTTGATTATTTGCATATCTATCATTTATTAATTATAACTATTCCTGATTTGGGATTGCTTGCGGTACCCAACCATGCTTTACTCATTGTTTAATAGTTTTCATATCTCCCAGTATTAAAAACTCGTGTTTAACTTGGATTTATCTCGAGTTTAAACTCGTGTTTAGCTCGGTAATTTGGTAATACTTTTAACACCAGCTAGATCCAAGTTTAACTCGAGATTACTCGAGTTAACTCGAGTTAAATCCCAGTTTAACTCGAGCTAAATCCAAGTTAATTCGAGTTAAATCCCAGTTTTACTCTAGCTAAATGCCAGTTAAATCCAAGTTAACTCGAGTTAAATCAAAGTTAACTCGAACTAACTCGAGTTAAATCCCAGTTTTACTCTTGCTAAATCCCAGTTAAATCCAAGTTTAACTCTAGCTAAATCCAAGTTTACTCGAGTTAAATCCTACTTACACCAAAGTTTAACTCTAGCTAAATCCAAGTTTACTCAAGTTAAATCCTAGTTAAACCCAAGTTTAAATCTAGCTAAATCCAAGTGTACTCACGTTAAATGCAGCTTACATCGATCTAAATCCAAGTTCAACTCGAGATTAATCCAAATTAAATAAGTTAGCAAAATTAAAATAACTATAATATAATTAATTATAGCTTACATCAAGAGGATAATACAAATTCATGAACGGTTAAATCCAAGGAAGTTTTCAGAAATCAATTTATTTAATTATAAGTTAGCATAACGTTCAAAGAATATATACATATATATCAACATTTCATTATAACTACTCTACTAAAATAAATATTTATGTTTATAAATTAAAATATATTTCAATATATATTATAATAATAATACTATACTAATATTTATTATTTTACTACTAAATATGAATATATTATATTTAATTTGAGTTAAATTAATATAATTGTTAATAAATACAAAATGTAAAAGATTAATTTATTTGTTAACCCTTTTATTATTTTTTAACAAATTTTCTATAATATTTGTTGTTTCAGTTGCAGTGGCTTCCTTGTGTATTTGGGATGCAGCTTATGTAAGTTGAATTAAATTAATAAATATGAGAATATGTAAAATAAATATAGGAATGTAAAATTAATATACAGAATATATATATATATATTGATATCTTATATTAGTTTTATAGACATTATTGTGCCATATAAAAAATAAATACACTTCGAAGGTTTCAAATAGTATTATTTTTATTAAATTATTCATTTTGAAGGTTTGAAATCGTAAATAAATACACTTCAAAGGTTTTATACAATTTCATAAAATGTTATTTATAAATAATATTATGTGTATTAAATCATGTACTCAAAGTTTTATAATAGTTAAATTATTCATTTCTAATGTGTAAAATACACTTCGAAGGTTATAAATAGTATTATTTGTATAAAATCATGTATTCAAAGTTTTCATATAGTTAAAGTAAGTATTTGAAGGTTTTGAATAGTAAATAAATACACTTCGAAGGTTTGAAATAGTAAATAAATACACTTCGAAAGTTATAAATAATATTATTTGTATTAAATTAAGTATTTAAAGTTTTCAAATAGTTATATTATTCATTTCTAATGTGTAAATTACACTTCGAAGGTTATAAATAGTATTATTTGTATTAAATCATGTATTCAAAGTTTTCATATAGTTAAATTAAGTACACACCATACTCAATAATGAAATCAAAATAGTAGATAACTTTAAATATCTAGAGTCATGGATGCAAAGCTCAAAAAATGACTTCAATATTCGTAAAGCACTAGCCTGGTCATCCTCTAATAAGATGAAGAAATATGGAAATCAAGCATAAGAGACTCACTTAAAGTTAGAATATTCAGGGCTACGATTGAAACAATATTCACATATGGTCCTGAAACATGGACAACTACAAATACTATGAATAAACGAATAAAAGGATGTTACACCAGACTTCTCCGAATGGCTTTAAACATATCCTGGAAAGATAAAATCAATAACATAACGCTATATAATGGACTCTCGAGAATATCTGAAGTAATAAAAGAAAGAAGACTAAAACTTGCAGGTCATTTGATGAGACATGACAACGAAATTGCTCATAAACTTGTCCTTTGGGAACCGACAAATGGTAGTGCAAGAATAGGTCGCAAAACCATCACTTTTGTAGATAATCTAAGAGAAGACATAGGACTAGACGATATACATGAGATAAAGACGATGATGTTGGAAGAGATGTTTGGAGTATAAAGAAAAGAAAATTCGAGCGAGAGCTCAACATAAGAAACTAAGTAAACTGTGATATAATGATTCAAGTTTCAACTAGTTAAATATGGATCAGCTAAATCCAAGTTGATCTCATTTTAAAACAATAACTTGGTTTAAACTGTGATATAAAATGATCCAAGTTTCAACTAGTTAAATATGGATCAGCTAAATCCAATTTGATCTCATTTTAAAATAATAACTTGGTTTAAACTGTGATATAATGATCCAAGTTTCAACTAGTTAAATATGGATCAGCTAAATCCAAGTTTATCTCAGTTTAAAAAAATAACTTGGATCAAACTGTGGTATAATAATCCAAGTTTCAACTAGTTAAATATGGATCAGCTAAATCCAAGTTTACACCAGTTTAAAAAATAACTTGGATCAAACTGTGGTATAATGATCCAAGTTTCAACTAGTTAAATATGGATCAGCTAAATCCAAGTTTACACCAGTTTAAAAAAATAACTTGGATCAAACTGTGGTATAATGATCCAAGTGTCAACTAGTTAAATATGGATCAGCTAAATCAAAGTTTACACCAGTTTAAAAAAATAACTTCGATCAAACTGTGGTATAATGATCCAAGATTCAACTAGTTAAATATGGATCAGCTAAATCCAAGTTTACACCAGTTTAAAAAAATAACTTGGATCAAACTGTGGTATAATGATCCAAGTTTCAACTAGTTAAATATGGATCAGCTAAATCTAAGTTTACACCAGTTTAAAAAAATAACTTGGATCAAACTGTGGTATAATGATCCAAGTTTCAACTAGTTAAATATGGATCAGCTAAATTTGTCCAAGTTTACACAACCTAGATCCAAGTTTGGACCAGATTCCCCCAGTTTCCCCAAGTTTCCCAATTTGATCCAAGTTAAACACGAGTATTGAATACTGGGCTATTATTTATTAATTATGGCTATTCATGATTCTGCCTTTCTATTATATATAATAACATACATTTTTGATAAAATACAAACAAATTTAGACAAATATTTTATTATTTCAAAAATTAGTGGAAAAATATTTCAAAAATATTTTATATAAATTTAGTTTGAATATATAACATATATATAAGAGTTTATAGAATTTATATATATATATATATATTATATTTTATTATGTACAACATTTCCTTCTTTTTACTTATTCTATTTTGCAAATTTATAGACTTTTTGTGTGTACGTTTCATTATATAATATACTAGTCGTACCCGACCCGGCGTTGCTCGGTTTTGATTATTTTCCTTTATCTAATATTTAGTAATTATAGCTATTCCTGATTCTTCATTGCTAATCTTTAATTTATTCCTAACTATTATTCATTAAGTATGGCTATTCCTGATCCTTCATTGCTATATATACAATAAAATAAATGTTATATGAATTACAAACAAATGTAGAAACATATTTTAATATTTTAAAATTTAGTGGAAAAATATTTAAAAAAATATATTAAAAAATACACCAAATATTTCAAATATTACAAAATATGTCGAAAATCCAAACCAAAACCTAAACCGCACCCGACCTGGCTTTGCTCGATTTTGATTATTTGCCTATCTAATTATAGTTATTCCATGCATAACTAATCTTTAATTTTTTGTTAACTAATATTTAATAATTGTATCCGATATAGAACCAGCGTTGTTCATTTTTAAGATTTATTCGTAAAATATTTGGTAAAAATACAAAAAATAATTTAAAATATTACAAAATATATTTTAAAAAAGTATCTACAAATATTTTTTTAAATATAAAAAATATTTCAACATATATATTGATATACCCGACCCGGTGTTGCTAGGTTTTGATTGTTTATATATTTATGTTTATTAATTATAGTTATTCCTATGATTCTCCTGATTATGATAAAATATATAATTGCTAACAAATACAACAAATATTTAAAATATTACAAAATATGTTTAAAAAAATGTTGAAAACTCAAACCTAAACCCAAACCGTACCAGATCCGACATTTATTGTTTTTTTATTATTTTCCTATCTATCATTTATTAATTATAACTATTCCTGATTTGGAATTGCTTGCCGTACCCAACCCTGCTTTATTCATTGTTTGATAGTTTGCCTAAAGGCTATAGATATATCTATTATAATAATATAAATAATTATTTATTAATTATGTCTATCCTTGATTCTGCCTTTCATATAAAATAACATACATTTATACTAAAATACAAACAAATTTAGACAAATATTTGTTTTTAATAACTCAAAAATTAGTGGAAATATATTTCACAAATAATTCAAAAAATATTTAAAAAAATACAATACATATTTCCAATATTACAAAATATGACTTAAAAAATGTCGAAAACCCAAACCCAAACCCAAACCGTACCCTGCGTTGCTCGGTTTTTGATTGTTTGCCTATCTATTATTTATTAATTATAGCTATTCTTGATTCTGTATTGCTAGTATACAACAAATATTTCAAAATATTACAAAATATATTTTTTTTAAATGTTCTACAAATAATTTAAAAAGTATAATATTTATATAATTATAATATTTTAATTATATCTTAAAATAATAATATTTCAACGATTAGTTGAAAAAATATATAAAATATTTCAAACAATATTTTTAAAAATACAAAAAATATAAATAATATTACAAAGTATATTTGAAAAAAATTTCCAAAAAAATGTTTACAAATATTTCAAAAAAATGTCTAAAATTATTTCTAATTTATGAATTAAGCAATAGAACATTATTTTGTAAAATAGTATTATAGATATTAATAATAAAACATTATATTAGTAATTAAACATTGAATCAAAAAGAGATTTTTCCTTAATAGCTATTTTATCTATATGTTTTTAAAAATTAATTTCTCTTATATTGTTATGTTTAAATCACTATATTGTTCTACTAAATATATATTAAATATATATATATATATATATATATATATTAAATATATATATTATATATATAAAGTATTCATATTATGGAAAATATTATTTAACGAACAAATATATTTATAATAATTATTTTAATTCTATTTTTGACTTTAGATATAAATGATTGTAAAAATAGCCCCTGTAAAAATGGCGGAAAATGTAATGATCTATTAAATACCTATACATGTGTTTGTGTTATTGGATATACGGGTATGAATTGTGAAATCAATATTAATGATTGCATTAATATAGTATGTAACAATGGAGGATCTTGCATAGATGACATTAATAAGTACACATGCAAATGTGTACCTGGCTATGGTGGTGAATTATGCGCGAATGGTTAGTATAAATATATCAGTTGTTTTATATTTTATTGAAAAAAGAACATATACATTTATTTATATACAAATGTATTTTATATTTGTAGTGTATAATAAATCTTATACAATTAAGTAACATTTATCTAAAATACAAATAAATGAAGAAACATATTTTTTTTATATTTAAAAAATTAATCAAACATATTTCAAAAAATATATTAAAAAATACAACATAACATATTTCAAATATAACAAAATATGTTGAAAACTCAAACCAAAACCGCCCCAACCCAGCGTTGCTCGTTTTTGATTATTTGCATATCTATCATTTATTAATTATAACTATTCCTGATTTGGGATTGCTTGCGGTACCCAACCATGCTTTACGCATTGTTTAATAGTTTTCATATCTATTATTTATTAATTATGGCTATTCATGATTCTGCCTTTCTAGTATATACAATAACATACATTTTTGATAAAATACAAACAAATTTAGTTTAATTTAATTTAATAAATATTTTATTATTTCAATAATTAGTGGAAAAATATTTCAAAAATATTTTATATAAATATAGTTTGAATATATAACATATATATATAAGAGTTTATAGAATTTATATATATATTATATTTTATTATGTACAACATTTCCTTCTTTTTACTTATTCTATTTTGCAAGTTTATAGACTTTTTTGTATACGTTTCATTATATAATATATATAAAAATTAATATGTATATATATATATATACTTACAATATATTCAGTGTAAATAAACACACATAATATATTAAAATAGACTATGCATATTAGTGATTCATTCGAAACAAATGAAACCTGATAAAGTTGGTTTCGAGATAAATTAAACCGAATAAAGTTGGTTTCGAAACAAATGAAACAGGATAAAGTTGGTTTCGAAACATAAAATATGGTCGATATAAAATCAATATTACAATAAAATTATATAAAGATAATAGGTAAGATATGATGTAACTAGAAGGTATACTGTTGTAGTACTATTAGTGATTTAAATTTTTCCTATTTTTCATTATTTCGAGATAATAAAAGCCTACAATTTATTATCTCAAGACAATCAAATCCTAAATTTCATTATTTACAAGACTCTCGAAAAAATTTGTCCTTAAAATGATTTTTTATCATGTAAAATCTTCAGCAAAAAAAAATGTAAAAATATTAATTATTTTTTTAGAAATATTTTTAAATTTGTTTGAAATATTTTCACATTTTAACAATTTTTTTTAATATTTTTAAACATTTTTTTGATATATTTTTTAACATTTTTTTGAAATATTTCAATATATTTTTTATTATTTTCTTGAAATATTAAAAAAAAATTGAAATTAAAAAAAAAATTGTTAATATTTAAAAAAAATTAAAAACCAAATTATTAGTATCACTGGAAAGCTTTTTAATTCTATAATAGATGTCATATTGTAGTTATTTTTAATTTGTATTAAAACAAAGGTTATGATCATATATGTATATATTTTAATATTAATTAAAATATTTAAATACTTATTTTCCAAATTACATAACGTTGTGCTAGAAGTTGATAGTATGATATGATGGAACATGATACTAAGATATTTAGTATAGTTTGCAGGGCAATATTTATTCATGAATTATTAATATAAAAATAATATCATAATATAATAATTATTAAATAATATTAAAAATAAAGTATATATAATAACTAAAAATGTATAATATATAATTGATTATATCATTTAATAACTACTAAGTTATATTCCTTATTTAATTACGAGTGATTATAACAATTATTTGCTGCACTCAAATAACTTAATAATGTTATTTTATTATATTAATAATAATGTATTGAATAATATCTGTAATTAAAAATATCTGGGTTGTTATTCATGTGATCATCAATTACATACGAATTCTCTAAATTATTCATATTTAAAAAATTATAATAACACCAATAATGAACAAATATAAACACTAATAATATGATACATTTCAATACATTTTATTAAATAATTTAAATCCTTAAATTTAATATTCATTAAAAAAAGCTCGATAGAGTTTCAGTCCGATTCGAGTCGAGCCGGATTCTGGCTCGACTCGACTCGAAAAACTCGACTCGTTTGAATCACTAATGCATATATGTATACAAATATAAATATTAATATATATTATATATATATATATATAAATATATAAGATTTATTACATATGTACTTCATATAATTTGCTTGTAATAATGTATTGATAAATCTTAATTATATTGTAGAAATTTATATTTAATATACATATTATTAAGGCCCTATCACAATGTACACACTGACCAGACCACATTTAACAGATGTTTTCAAAATACAATGTATAGATATATGAAAATATATGTCTATTCAGAATACTTCATAGAACTATTATCTGAATTGAGTCACTTTTTTGTATAGTATACAGCTTATATAGTATAACAGTATTACAATAGAACATTCATAATATATATATATATATATATATATATATATATATATATATATATATATCATTATATCTATTATATAAAAGAAAGTCTATTTAATTATATATATATATACTAGCCGTACCCGACCCGGCGTTGCTCGGTTTTGATTATTTTCCTATCTATTATTTATTAATTATAGTTATTCCTGATTTTGCATTGCTAGCCGTACCTTACACGGCATTACTCGGTTTTTGATTTTTCATTATTTACTAACGTTATAGTTGTAATCGACTCGAAATTTCTCGATTTTTGATTTTTTTAACATATTTATTTATCTAATATAAATATTTAATTTTTGAGAAAAAAATGCGAGTAAACCTAGAGTTCTATATTAAAAAGTTGTATACGAATTTGGATCAATATAAGCCACTTAACCACGTCAAGGTATCGTATATAAAGTGGATTTTTACTCACTATTAATTATTTTTTACTATGATTCAACATTGAATTATATCCATATTTTATATTGTTTTTAATACATAATTTCCAATATCAATTTTATTTTTAAACCACTCTGTATCTCTAATGTATGATAAATATACTATATTTTATGTTAAAAGTACATTAATTTGCCACTTTGTATTCTCGTAATATTAAAAAATAATTATAATTTATATAATATATATGTTTAAATATTTATCAACTATTATGAAAAATTGTGAAAAAACTACAGCCAATCAAATATTTTATAAATGTAATGAGACAGTTTTAATTTTAATTTCGAAATTTAATTTTAATAGACCCACTCGATAATTAACGAAAAATGATATTGGAAATAAATATTAATAAAACCGCAGCCTTAAAGTGAGTTTTACTGGAATTGCAACCTAAAATTTCATTTGTGATATATCTAGCTGGTCCGAACTCTGATTCACTTGTATTATAATGTATGTAATAATTTCAATAAAGTAATATCTATTTTTGTATATATATAGTATATTTTATAATACTTCATTGTATACCACATTCCTAGTCATTCCATTATTGGCAAGAATATACAGTTGATTTTCATCTCTGGCCCTTGAACATCCGACATATAATTGACCGTGGGAAAAACACTCAGTTTCCAGATCTAATCCTACTACTTTAAAAGACTGTCCTTGAGATTTGTTTATAGTCATGGAAAAGCACAGTCTTATAGGGAATTGTAGTCGTTTGAAGTTAAAAGGGTAATCGGAAGGTATTAGTGGAATTTTAGGAATCATAACTTGTTCTCCTTTATATTCCCCTGTCAATATTCTTGCTTCTATAATATGGTTTTTAAGATTGGTCACTAAAAGTCTGGACCCATTACAAAGTCTTGGTGGATCTAAATTTCTAAGTAGAATAATTGGAACGCCAACCTTCAATTCTATCATATGATCTGGTAATCCTGGAAGATTAATAGAGTTCAGGAATTATATTGGGTAATCAACAACTTCATCTTCTTTCACTACTCTATCGATTGACATATATAATTTTGGATCTCCAGGAAATAAATTCAACAAACGTTTATTAATATTACATACATTATTATTTTTGGGGGCAAGTATACATCTTTCGCAAAGCCAATCTTCATCTAAATATTTTTCTAATAAATTTTCATATATTTTTGATATCAATTCATTATGATTTTTTACTATTATTCCACATGGAATTATATCCATATTTTCATTTGTCTTTAATACCCCATTTCCAATATCTAATAGATTTTGTTCAAACGACCCTGTGTCTCTATTTTTTGATAAATATACTCGCATGTTTTTTTTAAAGTCAATTTTTCTATGTATTTCCATAATATTGATGTTTTTAGGCAGGCATTTATATTATCAGCTTTAGTTCCTCTTCGTACTACATGTAAAATTTGTCTGAAGTCTCCACTTAGTAATAATGTTATTCCTCCCATTGGTTTTCTATCATTTACTATATCTCTTAACATTCTATCTACTGCCTCAAGAGCATATTTATGTGCCATTGTGCACTCATCCCATACAATGAATTTACAGTTTCTGAATTGTTTTGCCTCTTTTGAATTTCTCGTTATGCTACAAATTGAATTTTCATTTATTTTTATAGGAATTTTAAATGTAGAATGTGCAGTTCTTCCATTTAGTAATAATGTAGCTGCGATACCCGATGATGCCACAGCCAACTGCTCTATTCGAGACATTTTATTCTTAGCTAATAATAAATTTATTAAGAAAGTTTTACCAGTTCCAGCTGGAGCATCTAAAAAGAATAATTTCCCTTCTTCATTAATAACACTCGGCAATATATTATTGTATACTATTCTTTGTTCATAATTTAATTTATTCTCATCTATTTGGAGAATCCTATCATAGTTATGTTCATTTGGTATAGAGGATACCATTTCAATATTTAAAAATCCATATTTCTGTAAGGAATCTCCTCCCATTCTTTTAAATATTCCTTGCACGCGTGCCAGAGATCCAAGAAATATTTCTTCATTATACTCAATTACTTCTTCGGTATTATTTCTTCTATATTCCAACAAAATATCTTCGCTCATGCATTCTCTATTATTCAACCATAATGATGGTATATCTGTTATTTCGCAGTGACAAATCATCATTGCGAATAGTTCTCTTATTTTCCTAGGAGATCTAGATATAGATGCTTCTTTTAATGTAATATCCCAGTGTTCATCATCTTCTAATAGATCTAACATTGCACATGCCTTCTTATATGTATTACATATTACCCCATTAACTGTTCTAATATCTTCGAATGATCCTGGTCCTTTCACAGTAGTTAATAATAGCCGAAGATAGAAGCATTCCAGATTCTTCGGATGTACCGTATATATTCTTCCAATGGTAGATGATTTAAATATCCCTTCACTAATTCGATCCCCTTGTAATCTCCTTTTCCATATTCTATTTCCTACTTGCCAAGTATAATATTTCGGGATATCTTGATATAATAAAGTCTTCTCAAAATTATCAATCCCGCATAAATCGAAGAAAGATGTAAGCATTGTCTTCGGAGGTATATTAATCTTTTCCCTAACATTACTCTCGGTAAAATAAATCCTTTGCCCATTCTCTAAATGAATAACTAATTGAATAATGGCCGGGTATCTTTGATGTATTTGAAAATCTAGTATTCTCCATATTGCCTCGTTACTACTTATATATCTAGCCATCTGATATATTTTTATCTCATCGCATTTATCAGTTTCTTCTAATTCAACTATCGCCATATCTGAACCTTTATGAATGTATTTGCAAATATATTTTATTGATTTTACGGAATTGCACATTTCAACATTGATATGTGCATTAAATATTTTAGATAATAATGGGCAATAAGGTACAACCCATCTATTATCTATTTGCATTTCTTTTCCGTGTATCATTTTAGTCACAATTTTTCCGCCATTATTTGGTTGCCTTCTTCTATACAATGGATAACCATCTCTATCAGTTTGTGTTTCTTCTATAAAATTCTTAGGGAAATTCTTTGAACATTTTCCATTACTCATGCAAGGAGATTTTATATTTAAATATCCACAAGGACCGTGAATCATATTATTCTTTACAGTATTGTATAGTTGTTCATCTTCTATATTTGGAATCTATGCACTTATTATTCTATCTACTTGAGTTGGTTTAATACTTTCTTGTAACCAACTTAATAAATGGGCATGTGGTAAACCCCTTTTTTGCCATTCGATTGTGTACATATAGCATATTTGCTTTCCAAATATATTAGCATTCTTCATCAAGTCCACTAATTTTAAAAAATATTGTCGAAATACTCTAGCCGTTATATCATGTCTATGAATTACCTTTTGATTATTAAATATATTTTCTTTAATTTCTTTCCATTCCGGATTACAGGTGAAGGTTATAAATAAATCGGGTTTTCCAAATCTTCTTACATATGCCATTGCATCCTGTTGCCTTTCTCTCATATATCGCGGACTTCCAGTATATGAAGACGGCAAAATAACTATTTGTCCTAAATTGTGCGCTTCACCATCATTATTCATTGCATCTTTTACATTATCATAATTATCTGTCCTTAGTTGTTCCTGATTAAATCTTATAAATGCTAATCTTTCCCCTTCAATCTTAGCATACATATCTGTGGCGTATTGATGATATAATTCTCTAAAGTGTAATATTACATTATAGTCGTTTTCTCTAACCATTATTAGATAGGCATAATAATTCATGCAAGACATTTTTTTTCCATTTGATTGTTTCAGATTTATTCCATAACCCGATTGACCTTTCCAAAATATCAGTGGATACTGAAGACAATCATAAGATGGATGCGTTTCATTTATACGTTGTATTGTAGAATCTATTTTATTTATAATGATATCTCTCTTATTAGTACTATCGCCAATCATTAATATTGCTACTTCATTTGTTGTGGGTTTATTGAATCTTCTGGCATGTTCATATGTTGGTCTATAATTTTCTTTGATTACTAATTTAAAATTTGGTTCATTATTTCTTTCTAACGCATATTTAATTTCTTTAATCTTATCATTATTGTTATGTAATAAATCTTGTAGTTCTTTAAGCAGGCTATGTCGTAAAAATGGAAAATGTTCATTTCTTCTATTAACTTCCTCTTCATTATTGCCCATAAAATATATTTGCAAATATTTTTCGTCGTTTATTTTTTCTGGATAAATTGATCCTATTCTATGGTATACTTGTCCTTGTATTTTGAATGTCGGCATGAAGTTTTCTCTTATTATTTTCGATGCACCGAATGATGTCATCTGGAATGCAGAATTATAGTTCCTAATATTATTAAAGAAAAGTTTAGAGTCTGGTGATCTATTAAATAATAACTCATTCAGAGGATAAGGTGGTTCTTCAAGAGTTTCTATCTGTACTTTACCTTGTTTGCAACATATACCTTTAGATTCATTCTTGAATCTCTTCGCCTTACAAAATTTACATATCACATTCATTTGACCTATTGATATCCTTTGATCATTATTATAATCAGTATTCTTATTATAGTGGAATGCAGCTTTGTTCCAATCAATGCCAGATACTTTACTTCGCCATATATTGTATATTCTATCTTTAACATTAATTATATTTGACGATACTTGCAATTGTGATTCTTTTGCTATTTTTAATCTCTTTTTTTTATTTCCAGTAGATTCTCTTTCTAAAGTACGCTTATTATTTATGTTCTGTATTACTAATCGTTCGGACCTCATTTCATTAGTTTCATTCATAATATATCTTCGAAAGTTAACTTTTAATTTTTCTAATCTCGTAATCCGCTCTTCTTCTGATTCATTTATATTACATATTCGAGTATTTAACTTTAAGTGTTCTAATCGTATAATTCGCTCTTCTTTTGTTTCATTCATAATAACTACTTGAGTATTAAACTTTAAGTTATCTAATCGTGAAATCCTCTCTTCTTTTGTTTCATTCATAATATATGCTTGAGTGTTAATATTTAATTTTTCTAATCTCGTAATCCTATCTTCTTTTGTTTCATTCATAATATATGCTTGAGTGTTAATATTTAAGTTTTCTAATCTCGTAATCCTCCCTTCTTCTGTTTCATTTTTTATTCTTCTTTGCGAGTCTGTAATTTTAGTTTCTAATCTCATAATGGTATCTTCTTCTGTTTCATTTTGTATTCTTCTTTGCGAGTCTGTAATTTTAGTTTTTAATCTAGTAATCCTCTCTTTTTATGTTTCATTTTTTATTCTTCTTTTCGAGTCTGTAATTTTAGTTGCTAATCTATGTTGTCTATTATATTCAGTTTCATTTTTACGCCTTCTAATTGCAACTTCTTTCATAGTAGTCAATCTCGAATTTCTTTCTTGCACACTTTCTTTTTTAACACAGCTAGTTTTCACCTTTCGTGATAAATTTGAATTTCTTTTTGCCATTCTTTTTAAGTAGTACATTTATACATCATTTTGTATATATACGTTAAGTATATAGTAGATATATGTATCAAATTTATAAATTTTTAACATAACCAAATAATTATGTTTAATTATACTATATAGTATATATACTATAATATTATATAAATATATATATATATATATATATATATATATATATATATATATATATATATATATATATCTATACATATTATATAAACTCTAGTAACAATAAAATAAAAATATTAACTATATAAATAAAATACAAAATAACTACAAAATATAAAATAACTATGTTTAATTATACTAATAAATTATAATATTAATTATTATACTATACATATATAATGGTTTTATATATATATATATATACATATTATATAAACTTTAGTAACAATAAATAACAATATTAATTATATTAATAATACATATATAGTAGATATATAATGCTAACGTTTTTATATTGATAATTGTTTAGTAAATAAACTTTTTATATTGCTTAGTTACATAAAAGATATTTAGAATATTTATTCGTAAAATCTTTGGTAATATGGTAATAATTGACCAATTATAATAATTGGTATTTTAAAAATAAACAAATTATAATATATATATATATATATATATATATATATATATATATATATATATCTACTATATACTAAACGTATATATAAGATTATATATATATATATATATATAGTAGATATATATATCAAATTTGTAAATTTTTAACATAACAAAAATAAATATGTTAAATATAACTTAATATATACGTTAAGTATATAGTAGAATTTAGTAGTTACATTTAAATATATAATTTAATATATTATATATACATTAAGTATATAGTAGATATATAGTTGATATATATATATATATATATATATATTATATATATCAAATTTGTAAATGTTTAACATAAACAAATAAATATTTTTATTATACTATTAAAATATAATATTAATTATTATATATATATATATATATATATATATATATATATATATTGTTTGCCTATATATTATTTATTAATGTTAGCTATTACTGATTTGTATTGCTAGTTATAATTAATAAATAATTAATAATAAATATATAGTAGATATATAATGCTAACGTTTTTATATTGATAATTGTTTAGTAAATAAACTTTTATATTGCTTAGTCACATAAAAGATATTTAGAATATTTATTCGTAAAATCTTTGGTAATATGGTAATAATTGACCAATTATGATAATTGTTATTTTTAATTTCTATTACTGATTTTTATTGCTAGTTATAATTAATTAATAATTAATAATAAATATATAGTAGATATATAATGCTAACGTTTTTATATTGATAATTGTTTAGTAAATAAACTTTTTTATATTGCTTAGTTACATAAAAGATATTTAGAATATTTATTCGTAAAATCTTTGGTAATATGGTAATAGTTGACCAATTATAATAATTGTTATTTTAAAAATAAACAAATTATAAATACATATATATATATATATATATATATCAAATTTGTAAATTTGTAACATAACAAAAATAAAAATGTTATATATAATTTAATATTTACGTTAAGTATATATTAGAATTTAGTAGTTACATTTAAATATAATAATTTAATATATTATATATACATTAAGTATATAGTTGATATATATATATAATATATATATATATATATATATATATATATATATATATATCCAGGCTTTTGCCAATCTGATATTATTATTATTATTATATATATATATATATCAAATTTGTAAATGTTTAACATAACCAAATAAATATTTTTAATTATACTATTAAATTATAATATTAATTATTATATATATATTGTTTGCCTATATATTATTTATTAATGTTAGCTGTTTCATATCTAGTATACAACAATTGTTTATTTTAATATATGTTTATTTAAATATATCAAAATATATTTTTTTTAAATGTTCTAAAAATATTTATATAATTCAATCTTTTAATTATATCTTAAAATAATATTTCAACAATTAGTTAAAATATAAAAAATATTTCAAATAATATTTAAATAATATTTTAAAAAATACAAAAAATATTACAAAATATATTTAAAAAAATTTCGAAAAAATGTTTAAAAATATTTCAAAAAAAATCTTTAAAAATATTACAAAAATATGTATAAATGTTAACAAAATTTCATAAAAATATCCACAAAATTTACAAAAATATTTAAAAAAACTATTCAAAAATATTTCAAAAAATAATATAAAAAATACAACAAATATTTCCAAATATTACAAAATATATTTTTTATAAATGTTCTACAAATATTTTAAAAAGTATAATATTTATATCTTATAATATTTATATATTTATTATATAATTATAATATTTTAATTATATCTTAAAATAATAATATTATAAAATCAATTTTAAAAAAATGTCCACAAAAATGTTTACAAATATTTCAAACAAATGTTGAAAATATTTCAAAAAAAATGTTTAAAAATATTTCAAAAAATTTCAAAAAATTTCAAAAAAAATTCAAAAATTTCAAAAAAATTTCAAAAATTTTCAAAAAAAATTCCAAAAAATTTCAAAAAAATACTTCCAACAAATTTCAAAAAAATATTTCAAAAAAGCGACGCCTAAGATTTTAGATGACAAAAAATCATTTTAATGGCAAAAAGTCAATTTTTCAGGTTTTTCTGGGGTACGCGGTAAAAAATTCAAAAAAATTTCCGGACCAAGACCATACTGTTGAAAATTTATTAAGATCGGGTATAACAGATTTTCGCGACGTACCCCGGTTCTCGAGTTACCTCACCAGATACACACACACAATGCAACTGTTATTATTTTCTTTAATACATCAAGTCAGTGTTCCTACTTTTACTCCAAAATTCCATTCATCCGCAGTAACTCAATATACAATCACCTATACATTCGTGCTGAACGATCTATCACTGAGCGAGCACATGGTAGAGTTCTTTTCCATGCAACAAAATCTAACCTAGCCCCATCTAATGTCAAATGTACCTTCAATGACTACACTAACTCCTTTGAACTTCGTCATTTGACCAACTCCAAGATAGACTGGAATAAGAACCCAATTTATATATCAAATGACACATACAATACATGGTCTACATCCTACAATGCATATAGATTAAATACCAATTCACTGAATTCATCAATCAGTAATTCTCAGTCATCACATCAATCTTCACAATGACATTCAACCACTCGACCTAATTATCTCAGAACAATCTCAATTCCTAGCACCTCAATAGATACCACACTATCAATTCCACCATTTATTCACAACACATCACAATCTCAGATTAATGCAGCCATCCTTAATGTTTCCTCCATACGCAATAAAGTTGATCACACACTTGACCTATTTAATGACCTTCATCTTGATCTTATTTGTCTCACAGAAACGTGGCTTAAGGATAATGATATTGCAATATCTGCATCCCTTAATATTAACAATCTAAGTTTTGCACAACTTAATAGACTCGGCCCCCATCTTGGTGGTGGTGTTGGCATCCTATATAAGACAAATATTACTCTAATAAACAGTACTGATCTCGCACTAGAAAACTCAGAATCATTTTCTTGTACATTTCACCCGGCTAATTCACGTCAATTCACCATCATAGTTATCTATCGTCCACCTCATAAGTCAATTCCTAAGTTTCTCCTTGAATTAGAACACCTCCTGACTACATCCACTGATCATACTATCATTCTCGGTGACCTAAACATCCCAATTAATCTTGACACTAATTATACCAGGCAATTCAATATATTAATAGACTCATTTAACTTTGTCCAACATATAACATCCCCAACTCACATAGCAGGCAATACACTTGACCTTATAATTTCCCATGCACATTCTAACCTCACCAATTCCCACTCAATAAAGAATCTATTTTCTGATCATCATTTAGTATTCTTCCATATTAGCTCACCAAGACCAACTCGACCCATAATAATTATTAAATATAGAAAATATAACAATATTGACACCAATACTTGCATCACTGAATTCTCTAAAAAATGTAATAACACACAATTTTCAAACTCAGTATCAAAATTAGAAACATCTCTATCAAGAACCCTTGACGAACTTGCCCCCATCAAATATAAATATATAACACAACGTCCAAATTGCAAATGGTATAATTCTGAACTTTCATCATCAAAACGCAAATTACGACTATATGAAAATTATTGGAGAAAATCTAAATCTCTCAATAATTACAATATATTTATCAAACAACGTAGCCTATATAGAACCCTACTCAAGAAGTCTAAGAAATCATACTACAATAATCTATTAAAAGAAGCATCAACTAATTCTAAGAAACTTTTCTCCATTTCTAACCAGCTACTTGGTAGAATATCACTACGTGTTCTACCAAATGAACCCATAACAACGCTAATAGATACATTTGACCAATATTTCAATACTAAAGTCATGAATATAATTAAATCACTCCCTACACCACTCAATGAACCATATAATCTACCTCTATATTCCCTTTCCTCCTTCACATTACCATCAACAACTACCATTGAAAAACTCCTCAGTGCAGTAAATACATCTTCCGAACTAGATCCAATTCCTCATTCTATATTAAATAAGTACCACATTTATCTAGCATCTTATTACCAAGAAATAATAGAAAACTCACTTACCTCAGGCATTTTTCCAATCTACATGAAAACAGCATATGTTACACCCATCATAAAAAAACCAAACCTTGACAAATCAATCCTCTCCAACTACCGACCAATCTCCAACTTATCAACGCTCTCCAAAACCCTAGAACGAGTTGTTGCTCGTCAATTAAATTCGTATCTCCATGAAAATCATATATTAAACCCATATCAGAGTGCCTATACCAAGCACAAAAGTACTGAAACTGCAATGCTACATATCCTTAATCACATTCACCTATCTGCTGCATCACCACATGGTTCAGTGGTCATTCTCCTTGATTTATCAGCTGCCTTCGACACTCTTGACCATAATATCCTTATAAATCGACTAACTTCTATCGGAATCTCTGGTACTGCACTTGATTGGTTCATCTCATACCTAACTGATCGTTTTTACCAAATTAGTATAAACTCACTAATCTCTAAACCTCGTAAAGTTACTCGTGGAGTACCTCAAGGATCGGTCCTTGGTCCACTCCTATTCAATATCTACCTACTTCCCTTATTTAGAATTATTGACAAATACCCCACTATAGACTATCACTCGTATGCTGATGATATACAGTTACACTGTAGATTGATAGACCCTAACAACGACATAAATGTACTTAACAACTGCATTACTGATATACATAACTGGCTCACCAACAACTCATTATCACTAAACTGTCTTAAAACTGAATCAATGCATATTAAAACATCTACCACCATATTCATTCCACCACAAATTACCATTAACAATCTGAGTATTTCTTATGCTAATAAAATAAAAAATCATGGTATATTAATCGACCCAACACTACAATTCAACATCCAGACTAAATCACTATCACAGTCAATTAACTACATACTACACAACTTACGAACAATAAGACCCTTCATTAATTTTAATACTGCAAAACTCCTCGCTACATCCCTCATTCTCCCCCGCCTCGATTACTGTAATTCATGTCTCTATGCCTCCTCACAATCTATAATAAATAAACTCCAACGTCTTCAGAATTCAGCCATCAGATTCATATTCAACATAACTAAATATTCCAGACAACATATATCCCCTTTGAGAACCAAATTACATTGGCTGCCAATAAAATCCCGTATAATTTACAAAATTGCACTGACCATACATTTAGCTACACATCATAACACACCAGACTATCTTGCCAACTTACTAACTCCCAACACAACTATTTACGAACAAAGACACATAAACAAATTCAAATTAAAAACTCCAGTTCTATTACATTTAACATCTTCCCAACATAAATCTTTCTCCATCCATGCTCCAAAAATCTGGAATGATCTACCTCACCATATCCGATCAATTGACTCAACTGTAACATTCAAATCAAAGCTCAAACATACCTTTTTGCCCAATAATATATTGAAAGCACGTCCGAAAACTTCAATAAAGAAGTTGATGGAAGTGCCTAAACCAATTAGGTAACAGGTAACAGGTAACACACACATATATATATATATATCTATTATATAAAAGAAAGTCTATTTAATTATATATATATATGTGTGTGTGTGTGTGTATCTGGTGAGGTAACTCGAGAACCGGGGTACGTCGCGAAAATATTTTATACCCGATCTTAATAAATTTGCAACAGTATGGTCTTGGTCCGGAAAATTTTTTGAATTTTATACCGCGTACCCCAGAAAAACCTGAAAAATTGACTTTTTGCCATTAAAATGATTTTTTGTCGTCCAAAATCTTCGGCGTCGCTTTTTTGAAATATTTTTTTTACATATTTTCGAAGTATTTTTTTGAATTTTTTTTTGAAATTTTTGGAAATTTTTGAAATTTTTTGAAATATTTTTGAAATATTTTTGAGATTTTTTGAAATATTTTTGAAATTTTTTGAAATATTTTTAAACATTTTTTTGAAATTTTTTTAAAATATATTTTGTAATATTATTTATATTTTTTGTATTTTAAAAAATATTATTTGAAATATTTTTTTATATTTTTCAACTATTCGTTGAAATATTATTATTTTAAGATATAATTAAAACATTATAATTATATAATAAATATATAAATATTATAAGATATAAATATTATACTTTTTAAAATATTTGTAGAACATTTATAAAAAATATATTTTGTAATATTTGGAAATATTTGTTGTATACTAGGAATACAGAATCAGGAATAGCTATAATTAATAAATAATAGATAGGCAAACAATCAAAAATCGATCAACGCAGGGTGCGGTTTGGGTTTTCGATATTTATTAAGTAATATTTTGTAATATTGGAAATATGTGTTGTATTTTTAAAAATATTATTTGAAATATTTTTCCACTATTTTTTGAGATATTAATATTTGTATAAATTTGTTTGAATTTTAGCAACAATTTATGTTATTGTATATGAAAAGCAGAATCATGAATAGCCATAAATAATAAATAATAGATAGGTAATCTATCAAACAACGAGTAAAGCAAAGTTGGGTACGGCAAGAAATTCCAAATCATAAATAGTTATAATTAATAAATGATAGATAGGCAAATAATAAAAAACCGAGCAACGCCGATTTGGAACTGTTTGGGTTTAGGTTTTCAACATATTTTGGAATATTTGAAATATCTGTTGTATTTTTTGAAATATTTTTTATCTAATTTTTTAAATATTAAAAAAAATATGTTTCTACATATGTTTAATTTTATTTAATTGTATATACTAGAAATGTAGGATCAGGAATAGCTCTAATTAATAAATAATAAATAGGCAAACAATTAAAAACCGATAAATGTCGAGTCGAGTACTGTTTGGATTTGGGTTTAGGTTTGAGTTTTCGATATTTTGTAATATTTTAAATATTTTTTGTATTTTTTAGCAATTATATATTTTAGAATAATCAGGAATAGCTATAATTAATAAAAATAAATAGTCAAACAATCAAAAACCTAGCAACGCCGGGTAGGGTATGACTACTAATATGTTGAAATATTTTTTATATTTAAAAAATATTTTTAGACACTTTTTAAAAATATATTTTATAATATTTTAAATTATTTTTGTATTTTTGTATTTTTACAAAATATTTTACGAATAAATCTTAAAAAAACAACGCTAGATCTACATCGGATACGGTTAGATTTATTAAATATTAGTTAGAAGACAACAATTAAAGATTAGCTATGCATAATTAGGAATAACTATAATTAATAATTGATAGGCAAATAATAAAAAACCGAGCAACGTCGGGTTGGGTTCGGCAAACAATTCTAAATCAGGAATAGTTATAATTAATAAAGTATACTTTATACTATCTATATATAGATAGGCATATAATTAAAAACCGACCAACGCCGTGTTGGGACGGTTTGGGTTTGGGTTTTCAACATATTTTGTAATATTTGAAATAATTGTTGTATTTTTTAAAATATTTTTTGAAATATTTGTTCACTAATTTTTTAAATATTATAAACAATATTTTTCTATATTTGTTTGTATTTTAAATAAACTTTATTTAATTGTATATACTAGAAATATAGAATCAGAAATGGCCCTAATTAATAAATAATAAATAATAGATAGGCAAACAAACAAAAACCAAGAAATGCCGGGTCGGGTATGGTTTGGTTTTAAAACATAATTTGTACTATTTTATATATTTTTTTTGCAATTTTTAGCAATTATATATTTTAGAATAATCAGAAATAGCTATAATTAATAAAAAAATAAATAGGCATTCAAAATCAGGTATGGCTACTAATATGTTGAAATATGTTTTATATTTCTTAAAATATTTTTAACACTTTTTAAAAATATATTTTGTAATATTTTAAATTATTATTTGTAATCTTACCAAATATTTTATAAAATAATCTTAAAAACGAACAACGCTGGGTCTACATCGGATACAGTTAGAATTAGTAAATATTAGTTAGAAGAAAAAAATTAAATATTAGCTAATTATAACCAGGAATAGCTACAATTAATAGACACATAATCAAAAACCTAGCAACGCAGGGTAGTGTACGGTTTGTGTTTGGGTTTAGGTTTGGGTTTTAGACATTTTTTTAAAACATATTTTGTAATATTTGAAATATTTGTTGTATTTTTTAACATATTATTTGAAAATGTGTTCTAATTTGTTTTGTATGTTAGCTAACATTTATTTTATTATATATATCAATTAAGAATCAGGAATAGCTATAATTAATATATAATATATAGGAAAATAATCGAAACCGAGCAACGCCGGGTCGGGTACGGCTAGTCTATTATATAAAAGAAAGTCTATTTAATTATATATATATATGTGTGTGTGTGTGTGTGTATCTGGTGAGGTAACTCGAGAACCGGGGTACGTCGCGAAAATATTTTATACCCGATCTTAATAAATTTGCAACAGTATGGTCTTGGTCCGGAAAATTTTTTGAATTTTATACCGCGTACCCCAGAAAAACCTGAAAAATTGACTTTTTGCCATTAAAATGATTTTTTGTCGTCCAAAATCTTCGGCGTCGCTTTTTTGAAATATTTTTTTTACATTTTTTCGAAGTATTTTTTTGAAATTTTTTTGAATTTTTTTTTGAAAATTTTGAAATATTTTGAATTTTTTTTGAAATATTCTTGACATTTTTTGAAATATTTTTGAAATTTTTTTGAATTATTTTTCGAAATAATTTTAAACATTTTTTTGAAATTTTTTTAAAAAATATTTTGTAATATTATTTATATTTTTTGTATTTTAAAAAATATTATTTGAAATATTTTTTTATATTTTTCAACTATTCGTTGAAATATTATTATTTTAAGATATAATTAAAATATTATAATTATATAATAAATATATAAATATTATAAGATATAATAATATACTTTTTAAAATATTTGTAGAACATTTATAAAAAATATATTTTGTAATATTTGGAAATATTTGTTGTATACTAGGAATACAGAATCAGGAATAGCTATAATTAATAAATAATAGATAGGCAAACAATCAAAAATCGATCAACGAAGGGTGCGGTTTGGGTTTTCGATATTTATTAAGTACTATTTTGTAATATTGGAAATATGTGTTGTATTTTTAAAAATATTATTTGAAATATTTTTGAAATATTTTTCCACTAATTTTTGAGATATTAATATTTGTATAAATTTGTTTGAATTTTAGCAACAATTTATGTTATTGTATATGAAAAGCAGAATCATGAATAGCCATAAATAATAAATAATAGATAGGTAAGCTATCAAATAACGAGTAAAGCAAAGTTGGGTACGGCAAGAAATTCCAAATCAGGAATAGTTATAATTAATAAATGATAGATAGGCAAATAATAAAAAACCGAGCAACGCCGATTTGGAACTGTTTGGGTTTAGGTTTTCAACATATTTTGGAATATTTGAAATATCTGTTGTATTTTTTGAAATATTTTTTATCTAATTTTTTAAATATTAAAAAAAATATGTTTTACATATGTTTAATTTTATTTAATTGTATATACTAGAAATGTAGGATCAGGAATAGCTCTAATTAATAAATAATAAATAAGCAAACAATCAAAAACCGATAAATTTCGAGTCGAGTACTGTTTGGATTTGGGTTTAGGTTTGAGTTTTCGACATTTTTTTAAAACATATTTTGTAATATTTTAAATATTTTTTGTATTTGTTAGCAATTATATATTTTAGAATAATCAGGAATAGCTATAATTAATAAAAATAAATAGTCAAACAATCAAAAACCTAGCAACGCCGGGTAGGGTATGACTACTAATATGTTGAAATATTTTTTATATTTAAAAAATATTTTTAGACACTTTTTAAAAATATATTTTATAATATTTTAAATTATTTTTGTATTTTTGTATTTTTACAAAATATTTTACGAATAAATCTTAAAAAGAAAAACGCTAGATCTACATCGGATATAGTTAGATTTATTAAATATTAGTTAGAAGACAACAATTAAAGATTAGCTATGCATAATTAGGAATAACTATAATAGGCAAATAATAAAAAAACGAGCAACGTCGGGTTGGGTTCGGCAAACAATTCTAAATCAGGAATAGTTATAATTAATAAAGTATAGATAGGCATATAATTAAAACCGATCAACGCCGTTTTGGGACGGTTTGGGTTTGGGTTTTCAACATATTTTGTAATATTTGAAATATTTGTTGTATTTTTTAAAATATTTTTTGAAATATTTGTTCACTAATTTTTTAAATATTAGAAACAATATTTTTCTATATTTGTTTGTATTTTAAATAAACTTTATTTAATTGTATATACTAGAAATATAGAATCAGAAATTGCCCTAATTAATAAATAATAAATAATAGATAGGCAAACAAACAAAAACCGAGAAATTCCGGGTCGGGTACGGATTGGGTTTAGGTTTGAGTTTTCGAAATTTTTTTAAAACATATTTTGTAATATTTTAAATATTTTTTGCATTTTAGAATAATCAGAAATAGCTATAATTAATAAAAAATAAATAGGCAAACAATCAAAATCGGGTATGGCTGTATTGGCAATGTTGAAATATTTTTTATATTTTTTAAAATATTTTTAGACACTTTTTTAAAATATATTTTGTAATATTTGAAATTATTATTTGTAATCTTACCAAATATTTTACAAATAATCTTAAAAACGAACAACGCTGGGTCTACATCGGATACAGTTAGAATTAGTAAATATTAGTTAGAAGACAAAAATTAAATATTAGCTAAATATAATCAGGAATATCTACAATTAATAGGCAAATAATCAAAAACCTAGCAACGCAGGGTAGTGTACGGTTTGTGTTTGGGTTTAGGTTTGGGTTTTAGACATTTTTTTAAAACATATTTTGTAATATTTGAAATATTTGTTGTATTTTTTAATATATTTTTTGAAATATTTTTCTACTTTGTTTTGTATGTCAGCTTATGTCATTTATTTTATTGTATATTATATACAGTATATATAGCAATTAAGAATCAGGAATAGCTATAATTAATATATTATATATAAGAAAATAATCAAAACCGAGCAACGCCGGGTCGGGTACGAAATTTTTTTGAAAAATTTGTGAATTTTGTTGTTGAAAATTTTAAAATATTTTTAAAATTTTTGGAAATATTCTTGAAATTTTTTGAAATATTTTTGAAATTTTTTTGAAATATTTGAAATATTTTTTTGATATTTTTAAAAATTTTTTGAATATTTTTAAAAAAAATTTTGATATATGTTTAAACATTTTTAGTAATATTTGTAAATAATTTTTTGAAATATTTTTAAACATTTTTTTGAAATATTTGTAAAAATGTTGTTGGATATTTTGTAGACATTTTTTTGAAATTTTTTTAAAATATATTTTGTAATATTATTTATATTTTTTGTATTTTTAAAAAATATTATTTAAATAATTTTTTATATTTTTGAACTAATCGTTGAAATATTATTATTTTAAGATATAATTAAAATATTATAATTATATAATAATTATATAAATATTATAAGATATAAATATTATACTTTTTAAAATATTTTTAGAACATTTATAAAAAATATATTTTGCAATATTTGGAAATATTTGTTGTATACTAGCAATACAGAATCAGGAATAGCTATAATTAATTAATAATATATAGGAAAACAATCAAAAATCGATCAACGCAGGGTGTAGTTTCGGTTTTCGACATTTTTAAAGTATTATTTTGTAATATTGGAAATATGTGTTGTATTTTTGAAATATTTTTCCACTAATTTTTGAGATATTAATTATTGTCTAAATTTGTTTGAATTTTAGCAACAATTTATGTTATTGTATATGAAAAGCAGAATCATATAGCCATAATTAATAAATAATAGATAGGCAAACTATCAAACAACGAGTAAAGCAGAGTTGGGTACTGTAATAAATTCCAAATCAGGAATATTTATAATTAATAAATGATAGATAGGCAAATAATAAAAACTAAGCAACGCCGATTTGGAACGGTTTGGGTTTAGGTTTTCAATATATTTTGGAATATTTTAAATATTTGTTGTATTTTTTAAATATTTTTTCACTAATTTTTTAAATATTAAAATAAATATGTTTCTACATTTGTTTGTATTTTAGATACATTTTATTTAATTGTATATACTATAAATGTAGAATCAGGAATATCTCTATAGATATATTCCTAATTATAATTAATAAATAATAAATAGGCAAACAATCAAAAACCGATAAATGTCGGGTCGGGCACTGTTTGGGTTTGGGTTTAGATTTGAGTTTTCGACATTTTTTAAAACATATTTTGTAATATTTTTTGTATTTTTTAGCATAATCAGGAATAGCTATAATTAATAAAACTAAATAGTTAAACAATCAAAAACCTAGCAACGCCGTGTAGGTACTCAGTAAGTTAAGTAATCAACAATCGTAATCAGATTACAATCCAACAAGTAATCAGACTACAATCATGGGGCTATGTATTGATTACGATCACAGATTTTAATTCGATTACAATTGTATTACAATCATGATTACCAACTGATCGTGAATCTATGTTAGTGATCAGTTAATAATCATTGATTACAATCGTATTAAAATCAATGATTTAGAATTGTAGTTCGTAATCAAAGCATAGTTGCTTATCAATGATTGTAATATGATTGTAATCGTATGTGATAAGTTAATCACAAATCATGATGATGATCAAACTATAATCTAACCACTATCACTGATTACTTTACTTACTGGGTATGTTGAAATATGTTGAACTATTTTTTATATTTAAAAAAATATTTGTAGACACTTTTTTAAAATATATTTTATAATATTTTAAATTATTTTTTGTATTTTTACAAAATATTTTACGAATAAATCTTAAAAACGAACAACTCTAGATCTACATCGGATATAGTTAGAATTATTAAATATTAGTTAGAAACACAATTAAAGATTAGCTATGCATAATTAGGAATAGCTATAATTAATAATTTATAGGCAAATAATCGAAAATCGAGAAATGTCGGGTTAGGTAAGACAAGCAATTTAAAATCAAGAATAGTTATATTTAGTTATATGAATAGTTATAATTAATAAATAATAGATAGGAAAACAATCATAAATCTAGCATCGCCGTGTCGGGACGGTTTGGGTTTTGGATTTAGACATTTTTTTAAAACATATTTTGTAATATTTGAAATATTTGTTGTATATTTTGTATTTTTTATATTTTATATTTTGTATTTTTTTAATATATTTTTTTAAATATTTTTCCACAAATTTTTTAAATATTAAAATATTTTTCTACATTTGTTTGTATGTCAGCTAACATTTATTTAATTGTATATATAACTATGAATAATCAGGAACAGCTATAATTAATAAATAATAGATAGGCAAAAAATCAACAACCGAGTATCGCCGGGTCGGGTACGGTTTGAGTTTAAGTTTGAGTTTTAGACATTTTTTAAAACATATTTTTCTATATTTTATTGATATTTTAACTAACATTTATTTTATTGTATATATATAGCTATGTAGAATCAGGAATAGGTATAATTAATAAATAATAGATAATAGGAAAATAATCAAAAACCGAGCAACGCCGGGTCGGGTACGGCTAGTATATATATATATATATATATCTATACATATAAAAGAAAGTTAATTTAAATATTTATTTATTTATTTATTTATTTATATGCGTTCGATGTTTAAGAAAATGGCTCGACGGATTTACAAAATTTAAATTGCTACTAATTTTCTACGAAAAAAGTATTGTGGTTGTTCGGATGAATTTTTTATTTCCGCCTCTACACCGATCATAATTACATAAAACTTTCCTTTATCGACCTATTTCCCTCTATAGGGAAATCTTTTGATTTTAGAAAAAAATGTTTCACACATGAAATGTATGCGAATGTGAGGTGTTTCGTACAAATGTAATTATATTCACTTTACCATAATTAATGCATTCGTAAATGGCAATAAACGGTGATGACGTTTACGTTTTCGATATATTTAACGAAGAAATTTTAAATTTTTCAATAAACACTTAAATTTAAGTGTTTTTGTTATAAATAAATAAATTGTTTTCTATAAATAAATCTTTGTTTACATCTACATTGATAACGATTAGTTACTATTATACCCGGGCAACGCCGGGTCGTAGCCCGGAAAATTTTCGAGCAAATGAAATTAAATTGAATGATGAACAAAGAATAGTTTATAACAACATCTTACAAAGTGTAAATAACGAAGATGGAAAATTGTTTTTCCTGGATGCCCCCGCAGGAACTGGACACACTTTTTTGATTAATTTATTGCTAGCTAAAATGAAGATGGAAAATAAAGAACATATTGCCGTAGCATCATCAGGAATAGCAGCAACTATATTATTGAACGGTAGAACAGTCCATTCCATTTTTAAGATTCCAATACAGTTAAACGAAGATTACATTTGCAGCATAAAGAATAACTCAAAATCAGGGAAACTATTTAGAAGCTGTATATTTATTGTTTGGGATGAATGCACAATAACTCAGAAGCATTAGAAGCCGTCGATAAAATGGTAAGAGACATAGTAAACAAAGATAAGCCGATGGAAGGACATACATTAATACTTAGCAGAGATTTCAAACAAATCCTTCCAATAGTTAAAAGAGGTACAAAGACAGACCACATAAATTCGTGTTTGAAAACTTCAGTAATGTGGAAAAATATAAGATTAATGAAATTAACTAAAAACATGAGAGTATTCTTATCAAACAATCAAGAGTCATCTCTTAGATATAGGTAATGGAATGACGCAGACAAATAATGGTATGGATATTATCCCGTGCGGAAATATAATGAAAAATATGAATGAACTCATCACGAAAATTTATTAAATGTAGAAGACAATTATTTGGATGAAAATTGGTTTTGCGAAAGATGTATATTAACACCTAAAAATGACAATGTATATATAATAAATCAACATTTACTAAATAAATTTCCAGGAGAGATGAAAATATATAGGTCCATAGACAGAGTACAAAAGAAAAGAAGTTGTATATAATCCCATAGAATTCTTGAATTACATTAAACTTTCCGGATTACCAGACCATAAACTAGCAATAAAAGTAGGAGCGCAAATCATGCTACTAAGAAATTTAAATCCCACAAAATTATGTAATGGATCCAGATTGATCATAACTAATTTACAAAATAATTTGATAGAAGCCAAAATACTAACGGGT
The DNA here is from genome assembly GCA_964019155.1 of Osedax fenrisi. Classification (NCBI taxonomy): domain Eukaryota; kingdom Metazoa; phylum Annelida; class Polychaeta; order Sabellida; family Siboglinidae; genus Osedax; species Osedax fenrisi. Next base: position 2,628,772 of record OZ025246.1, on the reverse strand, counting down.
CAATATAAGGGAGAAGAAGTCATGTTTCCCAAAATACCACTGATACCATCAGATTATCTCTTTAATTTTAGAAGATACCAATTTTCAATAAAACTGTGTTTTTACATGACAATAAACACATCTCAAGGACAAGCTTTTAAAGTCGTGGACTTAGATCTTGAAACCGAATGCTTCGCCTACGGTCAATTATATGTAGGCTGTTCAATAACACGCAAAGAAAAAAAATGATATATACTGGCCAAAGATTTTCATATGTATTATATAATATATATGAAAATATTATATGAAAAACATATATGTTTATAAATAAGGAAATATAAATAAAATTCGTAATAATTATAATGTCATTCATAATAGCAGGGCAACATTTAATACGTTATAATGACCACTACAAGTATAATACCCGGGCAACGCCGGGCCGAAGCCAGCTAGTATATATATATATATATCTAATAATATATATTACATATCTAGTAATAATATACTTTTAGATTCTTTACAATTCCAATTTATAACATTTATATTTCTTTACAATTTTACTTTTAAATTTATTTATATTTCTTTACAATTTTACTATTTCATTTTAAATTATCTTATATTATTATATTCAGTATTATATATAATACCTATTGGTAATATATTATATTTATATATATATTATATTTATTTAAATTTTATAATGATTTCATTGTTTATATTGACTATGTCATAGATATGTCTTCATTATATATACATTATATTATACATTATATTATATAGTTATTATATTATATAGTTTCTTAAATTTATATTATATTTATAGGTATACAAATTATCTTTATTATAGTTTTATTTGATTTACATTTTATTTTTATTTCCTTGTTTATATTTACTATATGATAGATATTTCTTCATTATATATATACACTAGCCGTACCCGACCCGGCGTTGCTCGGTTTTTGATTATTTTCCTATTATCTATTATTTATTAATTATACCTATTCCTGATTCTACATAGCTATATATATACAATAAAATAAATGTTAGTTTAAATATCAATAAAATATAGAAAAATATGTGTTTAATATCTAACAAATTAGTGGAAATATATTAAAAAATAAAACAAATATTAAAAATTTACAAAATATGTTTTAAAAAATGTCTAAAACTCAAACTTAAACTCAAACCGTACCCGACCCGGCGATACTCGGTTGTTGATTTTTTGCCTATATATTATTTATTAATTATAGCTGTTCCTGATTATTCATAGTTATATATACAATTAAATAAATGTTAGCTGACATACAAACAAATGTAGAAAAATATTTTAATATTTAAAAATTCGTGGAAAAATATTTCAAAAAATATATTAAATAATACAACAAATATTTCAAATATTATAAAATATATTATAAACCTAAACCCAAACCGTTCCAAATCGACTCGGTTTTTTATTATTTGCCTATCTATCATTTATTAATTATAACTATTCCTGATTTGGAATTTCTTGCTGTACCCAACTCTGCTTTACTCGTTGTTTGATAGTTTGCCTATCTATTATTTATTAATTATGGCTATTCATGATTCTGTCTTTCATATATAATAACATACATTTGTGCTAAAATTCAAACAAATTTAGACAAATATTCGTTTTTAATATCTCAAAAATTAGTGGAAAAATATTTTAAAAATGCATAGCTAATCTTTAATTTAAATTTTTTCCAAACTATTATTTATATACAATACAATAAATGTTAGCTGACATACAAACAAATGTAGAAAAATATTTTAATATTTAAAAAATTTGTGGAAAAATATTTAAAAAAATATATTAAAAAAATACAAAATATAAAATATAAAAAATACAAAATATACAACAAATATTTCAAATATTACAAAATATGTTTTAAAAAAATGTCTAAATCCAAAACCCAAACCGTCCCGACACGGCGATGCTAGATTTATGATTGTTTTCCTATCTATTATTTATTAATTATAACTATTCATATAACTAAATATAACTATTCTTGATTTTAAATTGCTTGTCTTACCTAACCCGACATTTCTCGATTTTCGATTATTTGCCTATAAATTATTAATTATAGCTATTCCTAATTATGCATAGCTAATCTTTAATTGTGTTTCTAACTAATATTTAATAATTCTAACTATAGTTATAGATATATATATATATATATATATATATATATATATATATATATATATATATATATATATATATATATATATATATATATATATATAGATATATATCCGATGTAGATCTAGAGTTATTCGTTTTTAAGATTTATTCGTAAAATATTTTGTAAAAATACAAAAAATAATTTAAAATATTATAAAATATATTTTAAAAAAGTGTCTACAAATATTTTTTTAAATATAAAAAATATTTCAACATATTTCAACATACCCAGTAAGTAAAGTAATCAGTGATAGTGGTTAGATTATAGTTTGATCATCATCATGATTTGTGATTAACTTATCACATACGATTACAATCATATTACAATCATTGATAAGCAACTATGCTTTGATTACGAACTACACTTCTAAATCATTGATTTTAATACGATTGTAATCAATGATTATTAACTGATCACTAACATAGATTCACGATCAGTTGGTAATCATGATTGTAATACAATTGTAATCGAATTAAAATCTGTGATCGTAATCAATACATAGCCCCATGATTGTAGTCTGATTACTTGTTGGATTGTAATCTGATTACGATTGTTGATTACTTAACTTACTGAGTACCTACACGGCGTTGCTAGGTTTTTGATTGTTTAACTATTTAGTTTTATTAATTATAGCTATTCCTGATTATGCTAAAAAATACAAAAAAATATTACAAAATATGTTTTAAAAAATGTCGAAAACTCAAATCTAAACCCAAACCCAAACAGTGCCCGACCCGACATTTATCGGTTTTTGATTGTTTGCCTATTTATTATTTATTAATTATAATTAGGAATATATCTATAGAGATATTCCTGATTCTACATTTATAGTATATACAATTAAATAAAGTTTATCTAAAATACAAACAAATGTAGAAACATATTTATTTTAATATTTAAAAAATTAGTGAAAAAATATTTAAAAAATACAACAAATATTTAAAATATTCCAAAATATATTGAAAACCTAAACCCAAACCGTTCCAAATCGGCGTTGCTTAGTTTTTATTATTTGCCTATCTATCATTTATTAATTATAAATATTCCTGATTTGGAATTTATAACAGTACCCAACTCTGCTTTACTCGTTGTTTGATAGTTTGCCTATCTATTATTTATTAATTATGGCTATATGATTCTGCTTTTCATATACAATAACATAAATTGTTGCTAAAATTCAAACAAATTTAGACAATAATTAATATCTCAAAAATTAGTGGAAAAATATTTCAAAAACACATATTTCCAATATTACAAAATAATACTTTAAAAATGTCGAAAACCGAAACTGCACCCTGCGTTGGTCGATTTTTGATTGTTTTCCTATATATTATTTATTAATTATAGCTATTCCTGATTCTGTATTGCTAGTATACAACAAATATTTCCAAATATTGCAAAATATATTTTTTATAAATGTTCTAAAAATATTTTAAAAAGTATAATATTTATATCTTATAATATTTATATAATTATTATATAATTATAATATTTTAATTATATCTTAAAATAATAATATTTCAACGATTAGTTCAAAAATATAAAAAATTATTTAAATAATATTTTTTAAAAATACAAAAAATATAAATAATATTACAAAATATATTTTAAAAAAATTTCAAAAAAATGTCTACAAAATATCCAACAACATTTTTACAAATATTTCAAAAAAATGTTTAAAAATATTTCAAAAAATTGTTTACAAATATTACTAAAAATGTTTAAACATATATCAAAAAATTTTTTAAAAATATTCAAAAAATTTTTAAAAATATCAAAAAAATATTTTAAATATTTCAAAAAAATTTCAAAAATATTTCAAAAAATTTCAAGAATATTTCCAAAAATTTTAAAAATATTTCAAAATTTTCAACAACAAAATTCACAAATTTTTCAAAAAAATTTCAAAAAAATATTTCGAAAAAATATATCAGAAAAGCGACGCCGAAGATTTTAGATGACAAAAAATCATTTTAATGGCAAAAAGTCAATTTTTCGGGTTTTTCTGGGGTACGCGGTAAACTATTCAAAAAAATTTCCGGACCAAGACCATACTGTTGCAAATTTATTAAGATCTGGTATAACAGATTTTCGCGACGTACCCCGGTTCTCGAGTTACCTCACCAGATACACACACACATATATATATATATATATATATATATATATATATATAATTAAATAGACTTTCTTTTATATAATAGATTATATTATATAATTTCTTAAATGTATATTTAATTTATTAGTATACATATATATTTATCTTTAAATATTGATATTTAACTATTATTAATTATGTATTATTACTATGTCCCCAATTTCTAATGAAAAATTATATTAATTGATTCAAGATTTACCTGACAATATTAATAAATTAAATGATAAAGTTGATTATCAGACAACAATAATTTTAAATTTAACAAAGGAAAATAATATATTCAAAGAAACAATTAATAATAATCAAATACAAAATAATAATAGTATTACTATAACATATACATTAACTGATACAATAACTGATACACTAAAGGATATTGAGAAAAATAAAGGTATAGCCAATAACATAATATTTACAAATAAAAATATAGATTCTAATTTTAATAACTGATTTTAACAATAATAATAAATTTACAGATTATATAAATAAAAAATTGGATACTAAATTATCATATAATAATATTTTACATATACGTAAATTAAATACTAATAAAAATAAAATATCAGAAATAGATGATGTATCAAATGATATAGACACTGGTACTAAATATATAATTAAGTTAGATAGTTTAGAAACTAAATTACAAATATTTAAAAATAAAAATAAACTATTTGATACTAATATATATATATATATAAATCAGCAATTACCTTTCAATACACATAATATATTTTATAAAACAAGACAATTAAGAAAATTAGGAAAAATAAATAAAACCTGGATATATAAAGATACTATATATGTAAATGCTAATTAAGAAGATTTAAAATCAATAATTGAAATTAATAATATTAAAAAATGGTGTGAATATGAATTGAATTAGATTGAAGTATATTGTGTATAATTTTTGTTTGTTTTTTTTTATTTTTTCTTCTTTTATTCACTTCTTATAATTATATTGCATTCATACTTTATATTTAATTTTAGAATTTATATTCATAAAAACAATTAATATTTCAAATTTAATAAACAAGTATTACAAATTTATTACAAATTTATATAATTTTATTTATTTATCACTTAATTCATGTTTATTCAGTATTACATTTTTACCAATATTATATAACAACATTTTATAATTTATTGCATTCACATATACAAGTATTCAAAGTTTATATAGTTTTTATAGTTTTCTTTATTTTTCACTTCAGGTTTATTCAGTATTACATTTTTACAAATATTATATAATAATATTTAAAATTTATTGCATTTACATATTAGTATTACAATTTATAATTATATAGTTTTTTATATCATTTTATTCAATTCAAGTTTAGTTTGTATTCACTTCAAGCATATCCAGTAATACATTTTTTTCCAACATTATATGACTAATTAAGCTTATTATTCTTATAAATTATATAAATATATTTTATTTTTATTTTATTATTTTATTTTCTTTGAATAATTTTTAATAATAATTTGTTTTTTTAATTTTAATTTTACTTTGTTTTTATGCACTTAAATTTAAGCCACCAACCACATTATTTATTAACAAATGAATCAGAAAATAGATCTAATACTACTTCTAGTAATCCTGAAAATTGTAGTAAATTCAATATAGACTCACAGTATTATACTCATAAAGAATTTATAAACAATATAAAAAATAAAAATAAATGTTTCTCTATAATACATATAAATATTCGTAGTATTTCACAGAATTTTGATAATCTAATAATATTCTTAAATTCATTAAATTATGAATTTGATATTATATATAATAGCTATAGTTATTAGTGAATCTTGGATCAATGATAATAACGCATTTATTTATAATATCCCTAATTATAATGCATATGTCTCTAATAGAAAGCATAAGCATGCAGGTGGGGTATTATTTTATATAAGAAAACAATTTAGTGTTAAAATAATAGATATATTTACCAACAATTATTTTCAAAGCATAATTCTCGAAATAGATGATAAAATATGTATTTGTTTGATTTATAGAGCACCATCTTTGGATTTTAATTCATTTTATTCTCTTAATAATTATATTACAACATATTTTAATAATATAAATAAAAAACCTTTTTATATGTAGTGATTTTAATAAAGATATTTTAAATTACACAAAATGCAATACAACTAAATATTTCATAAATTCAATGAATGAAATTGGATATTATAACCTTATTAACAGGCCAACTAGACTTACGAAAGATAAAGTTTCAATTATCGATAATATATTCTACAACAATGACCTTGTAAATGTTAATTCAGGTATAATAATATCAGATATATCAGATCATTTTCATATTTTCACTGTAATATCAAATAAAGTTAAGAAACATGAAAAACTAATTTATAAACTAATTAACAATACAAGTGAATTTAAATTTACTTTGCAATTTTGTATCTTAAGTAAATTGGAATTTTATTGAATGTGATGATATGGAAATATCATGGAATTTATTTCAAAATTTTGTAGTAGATAAATTTAATAAATATTGTCCAAAAAAGAAAATTAAAACAAAAATGAAATCACTAAATCCGTGGATTACAATCGAAAAAAAAAACAATGCAGAAAAAAATAAAAATTATATTATAAATATCTAAAATCAAATACTATTGAATCATTAATTTTGTATAAAGCGTATAAAAACAATTTAACAACAAAAATGAAGATTCTGAAAAATATTATTCTGAACTTATAGATAATGCTAAAAATGTAAAAGATACATGGAAAAAAATAAATGGACTTATATCAAATACATACATTCCCCTTTGCAACTCTTTCAATTTAGATAATAATATAATCAATAATACTAAATCAATTGCAAACGAATTCAATACTTAATTTTGTAATATTGGAAAAAAATTAGATTCATTAATATAAAAAACAGAAACCAACAATTTTATCAAATATCTTAACATCCTAAATAATTCCAGTTTTTTTTTATCTCCCATTCTAAGGATGATTTAATAAATATTTTTAACAATTTTAAACCGAAAAAATCACTAGATACTTTTAATTTTAATATGGATTTTTTAAAATCATATCTCCATATATACTACACCCGTTACAGTATATTTTTAATAAATCTTTTTCATCCGGTATAATACCATTATCGTTAAAATCAGCAAAAGTTGTACCATTTTATAAAAATAAAAATAAACATGATTTTAATAACTATAGACAAATATCGTTAACTAATCAATTTTCTAAAGTATTTGAAAAAATATTTTACACAAAAATAATAATCTTTTTTTTTAGAAAAACACAATATTATAAATAACTCACAATTTGGATTTCGTAAACAATTAAATAATAATGATGCAAAATTTAATCTGCAATCATAAATTACCAAAAGTATTAATTCTAATAAAATAGGTGCATCTATCTTTATTGATTTCAGAAAAGCATTTGATACGGTAAACCATTCAATTTTAATTAAAAAGTTATAAAATATTGGCATCCGTGGTATACACCTAAAATGGTTAACAAATTATTTATCTGATCGATCTCAAATTGTATTATATAATGATGCATACTCAGACATAGCTACTATAAATTGTGGAGTACACTGTTAAAAATAATGGTTTTCTAGACTGATATTTACTGCAGAAAACCATCTTTGTACCATCTTTTTGAATTTCTCATATATTCTATTTCATATGCCATTAAATTCGTATATCAATCCTAGAAAAAAAAGATCTTCTTGGAAGCCTACTAAAATATTAACTTCCTTTATTTTAAATCGATTATCATTAGTGAAATTTTCAATATATCTACCCAATATCCCGGGATTACATTTCCCCTTCATTACATTTTTCTTCAGATACCTATTCTCTGCCGTCTCCTTCTCTCACTATATATATATATATATACATATAATGCTTGTACATAATATTAATCCCTTATATAAATTATCACATATATGTGAATGACATTCAACTATAGTCATTATTATCTTACTATTCCAATATACTATCAGAAAACTTATAATCATATAATTATGCATAACTTAATAGATCTTGGGTTATATATAACTTTCTACTTCTAAATCATCAATATCTCTAAATCATCTCTCATCGATAGATAATTTAACTGTCGCTTTTTACTACAATTATAACTGACCCATTAACATATCATTATTTCATCTGTATCTGGCTTAAATATTAGAATTACTTTTGAAGTTAATTCATCCCTAAATCTTCACATCGATAATTTATCTAATTCAGCAAACCTACAGTGTGTATCGTATATCTATATATATACATAGTTATGTCCTTACGAAACTCCCTATAGAGATACATTATTCCTATTCGTTCATATGCTTCATTTATAAAGCTGCGTTCACATATAGCGATTTTGCTTGCAAAATCGTCGAGACAGAATTTTGCATACTATTTTGCAGAAAAATACTCAGCAAAATCGCAGCGATTTCGCCGGAGTGTTCACACCTAGCAAACATTTTCATCCTAAGATTTTCGTCTACGATTTTGTCGAACTTTGAACTTTGAACGTTACACTTGCGATAATACAATTATTTATTATTTCAATTATACATTTATTTTATTATAAAATTTGATTTACATACTTTGTTACGTTTATACTTAAAGATAATAGTCGTATAAATATAACATGAATTTATCTAAATTTTCTTTAAATTATAATGCATTTCATAAGTATAAGTATTACTCAAATTATAATAATAATAAAATTAATAATAGAAAAATTATAACAAAATATTTATTAAGTGAATATTTTAATATAAAAAGAAATAAAAGACATCCAGTGCTATTTCCTGCAACAGCTTGTTTTTAATTATTTTATTACAGTAGTCCCGATTCGCGGGATCCCATAAACATATGTGACTCTCGTAAAACAAGATTATATTTGATACTTTATTAATTTCTTCCGAAATTTTTAATAATTCTTATTTATTGTTTATCAATAATTATAGAAAAATCTTTGCGTTTGGACAAAATTTTGCACATATAGCAAACATGTTTGCTATTCATTTTGCTGCAAAGTTGCTGCGATTTTGCAGTGATTTTGCTCGTGAATGTTTTTTGCTGCAAATTTTGCCGTGGTGTTCACACCTGGCGATTTTGTTCGTCGTGATTTTTGCTGCAAAGTTGCTGCGACTTTGCAGCAAAGTCGCTATATGTGAACGCAGCTTAACGTATATCAATGTCTATATGTCCTTAAAGTATTATTATACATTTATGTTAATTCATTATTATTATTATAAATTGTTTTATATTATCGTTTTTTTTATTTATTTTGTATTTATTAATTTATTATTTTGGTTCATTATTATCTATATTATATTATTTATGTGAGTCTACGAATGGTATATGAGTGGTATGGTAATATCTATGATCAGTGGAAATATACAAAACTCTTATCATATACAAATTATCAATATGTAGTTTAATTATAATATATACATTATGTATACATATATTATAATACAACTTACATTTATAATATATTTAATATATTTAAATATTAACATTTTCATTTATTATACGATAAATTATCAATATCTAAAAATATTCCAAATATTTTATAATTATATTTACAAGTGTGGTAGATTATTTTGTAGGAAATTTTATTTAAATTTCAATAAATATAATTAATGTGATTTTAATTAATTATCAAATTTATAAAATTTTAATATTATTAACATATTTTTATATTTTTTTTCTTTTATATACTATATAATTATCAATATCTAAAAATATTCTAAATATTTAATATACTTGTTTATTTAGTTATCAATGAATGTGAACGAAATACTACCATATGTTCAATTGTACCACATTCTCATTGCGTAAATAAAAATAATAGTCACGAATGTAAATGTAATACTGGATATGTTAAGAAAAATGGAGTTTGTACAGGTTACAATATATTACAATATTTACATTATATATTACTTCATATTTGTTAAATAATTTAATAATATAATATGTATCAATAATTTATTTGTTCTCAAGTTAACTTATAACATAAATTTATATATTAATAAATATAAATTTATATATATATATATATATATATATCTGTAGTATTCATTATATTAGTATTCATTATATTGAAAGAATTTCTCAAAGAAAACTTGGATAACTATAAGAACAGTCAAGATTTACAACCTCGCGTTCTTAATCTAGTTGATGCTACCTACTGTTTATTCGTGTCCGGAACTTCGAAAATTGTCACAACAAAATAGATGTTTATCGATTAAGAAGTATTTTAATGAAAATAAATCGTATCAATTCGTAAGTTATCTCGTAAACACGCGTATTCCGTAAACTTGAATCATAAGTTGAGTCATCATTGATGACTAGATCTCAATAACTCACGTGACAGATGAGTCATCAGTTACGTGAGTTATCGAGTTCGTCTGTGCAGCTATTGCGCAGTCAATTATAAAATGCATAGTAACATAATCGTGAACTATTTCTTAAAATGTAATATAAGATAACCTATTATATAATTATGCTTCAATTAATATAGCATGTCTTATTTATAACATTTTATTTATTTCTAACTATATAATACTCTTATCGATGATATACTAATTATATCAAAATATGTATTAGACGTTGTAGGATGTCAATGATATAGAGAGTAACAATTATTAATACATGATATAACTAATGATTACTCAACATTACTCTATTTTATATAAAAAATAAATTTGTAACCATATTAGTACTATCGATTAGAATTATATTATCAGATGAACTATGGTAGCTCAACATACAATTGAAAATAATCAGCAATAATTTTATATTTTACAAAAGTTAAATTAGAGATAATATTTTTAAAAGGCAAGATATAAACGGAAAATAGCAGTAGTTCTAACACATAATATTTATATTTTTCAAGTAAATGAAATATGATTGTCAATGTTTATAGAAAATATTCTTTCAGTTAAGTAAAATGTAATAAAAACAAGAGATATGGTCAATATTAACAAAAGAAGCAAAATGATCTAAATAAATGTTTCAAAACTATGCAATTTCATATATTCTCTTTGTCTAGGGTTAAATAATGAATATTCATTTAAATAATAAATTAATTGGTTGGAAACTATTCTTTCAGGTATTTTACCTACTAATATACATATATATATATATATATATATATATATATATATATAAATATATATGTATATATATATATATATATTAGATATTATATATATTATATATTATATTATGATATGAAATATTAAATTTTTAATTAAATACCTAACGTATATACATCATGATATATATAAGCTTATATAATATAGTTCCAGAAATACATACCGATGAAGAGACAGGTAGGTTAATTAATTATACATAATATCGTATTACAGTTAATATAATTTAGCGATAATTATAACTAATTGTATATCTCATAAACCATTTTTTCGCCATCTGTTTAATGTATTCATATTCCTAGTTATATTCTACTTATCGAGCTTACGAGTTCTCTTACGATTACGGCGCAAGGTCTACTCCGATGCCCCTCGCCTCCAGCGGCTAACGAGTTAAATCTAAATTCGTGTTCGCTTCATTTACCATTTAAACCCACTAGTATACTCTATAGGAGTTATAATGGCACGAAACATGTAGAAATCCATGTTGCCGTGTGTGATGTACTATGTTATGCGTGCATATTTTAGTTTAAAAGAATCGGTGGAAACACTTTTGATATTACATTACTACAAAATAGCAATAAATTCATTATTTAAATGATATCTATCATTAATAAATGTAAATGATAATTAACATTAATTATGATAGAATCTTCTTTATTTATTATTTCGTAGTATTACTTATCTATATCAATATGGTGTGCTTGAAAATATTATGCATGCGTATATATCTTCTGTAATATAAAAAATACTTATCAATATATATATTTATATCAATATTAATATATACATCATAAAACTAAATGTATTATATGTAATTTATAATTATATTATAAAGATATTATTTAAAATACATTATCGTATACATAGACATTGATGAAACGAAAGTTGATAATACATACACGGTTAATACTTTGGTATATATATATATATATATATATATATATTCTCTAAGGTCAACTAATGAATTCGTTGTTCCCAATATAACACGTTGTTATGATAAATTATGTATTGGTTATAAAGGTCCTTTATTATGGAATTCACTATCTATTGATATAAAAACCACTAACCCTTTGAAAAAGTTTATAAATGTTTAAAATAAAAAGTATTGGTCACTATTAAAGTCTTATTTATTTATTTATTTATTTTTATTCATTTTATATATTTTTTTTATCAAATGATGAAATTCAGTAATTGGAATAGTTTTATAATTAAATTATTTTTTACAATATTTATATATTTTAACAATTATATTATTATTTGTTTAAATGTATTGTTTATTATTATTCTTCTTATTATTTGATTAAATTTGTATTACGAGTTACCTACTATTATTAATATTATTATTATTATTATTATTATTATTATTATTATTATTATTATTATTATTATTATTATTATTATTATTATTATTATTATTATTATTATTATTATTATTATTATTATTATTATTATTATTATTATTATTATTATTATTGTTATTATTGTTATTATTATTATTATTATTATTATTATTTCTTGTATATATTTTATTGTAATTTTATTTATGAGATTTATTTTGTCATTACTATTTATTATCTGTATTAACTGTTTATTATTGTTTTATTATTTATATTATATTTTTTTATTTTTTATTTTATAAAGAGGAAGAATTTCGTGTTTTTGTATATTGATTATAGCGTGCGTTGGTGTATTATATGCCGAGTAGTAAGTTTACCGGTATGATTGTGACGGGGATTATCTCAAGGTATTAAGAACTTGGCACATCCTTACTGAAAGTTGGTAGCCTTATACTATTTGTTCGTTGTGGTCGTTTTATAAACTATGTGTTGTGTTTCCCTCTTTATTTGTACACATCTTGTTTTATTGTTATTGTATCTATTATTATAATTTTATTATTATTTATATATAATATTTATTTGTATTTTTTTATTTTAACTATTTTAACTATTTTTATTTTTAACTATTTTAATATTTAAAATTTTACTTTATATTTATATTTTGCTTTTAATTTCCAATTTTATTTTATATTTGTCAATTTTATTACAATTTGTTTTTTTCCATTCCTTTTGCTAACAGGTAGATATCTCGATAGGTTCAGTGAACATCTATATTTACCTGGGTTCATTCTCGTTTATTACGACGAACCAATATGATTATTATTATTATTAGTATTGCATATTTTATCACGTATATTAAAATTATATATATATATATATATATATATATATAATTTTAATATCGTTATAACCTCTGATTCATTCTTTAACCTCGGTGTAATTATAGATAGATATCAGTGGAATGTTATAGCAAAGTCCTAAAACTTCTTTTTTCCTAGGATCGATCATTTTAGAAACTTTTCTCTAAGCGTATAACTTAACACCTAATTAATTCTATATTATTAATTATAGGAGAGATTACTAATGACATCGAGTTTAATGACATCGAGTTCATAAATATAAAAGTAGTCGGTATTATTATCTCGGCTATACGGCTTATAAGGCTTTGTACTGACTATATATAGTCAGTACTATAGTACTGACTATAGTACTGACTATAGTACTGACTATAGTACTGACTATAGTACTGACTATATATATATATATAGTCAGGACGATACTCTATGATCGTGTCTATGTACCGACATAATATCAATGATTTCAATCCGGATTTCAATAAGGAAATATATAATACTCACGCATTTTCGCGTAATTCGCGATTTTGTATGCATACACAAACAGCGCCACCTATATAGGGTCAATCTTCGGAATTTCGAGTAGTTTATAATGTAAATTGATATCAAACTATACACTTTTAAAATGTAAAATATTATGCTTTAATTTATTTATATGGTGATAACTAAGTGTTCATTACTATATACATTACTATATATATATTATATATATATATATATATATATATATATATATATATACGTATGTATATATACGTATGTATAAATAGGATATATTGGAATTAAATTCTATACATATTTATGTGGCGAATAACGGTTAACTTATATAGCGTGTCATTTAGTAGAACAATGAAATCATTGTTGTATGGAAACCGCGTTAAAATTAAATCTATTTCATTGAAATCGATACTGCCGTTAGCCGCGAGATGTTATATCTTTGCTTCGCAAAACCCTTGTTAATACTATGCATTTTATTTATAAATCGATCAAGTACGGCGTTATGAGTAGCTGAGAACACATCGTAGTTAGTATCAGTAACTAGTTAATCCACTTAAACGTTGAGTCATACAGGGAGGTTATACTCGGCATAATTATACATCGAATTCATTCTACTATATAATAATAATCAGAATTTAGGCATGACCATGGTAATCGAAGGAGCGCTATGCTTATCTAGTCGTTTACCTATTTCGCTTTCCTATAGGATAATTATGATGAGAACAGTATCAAGTAAAAGTAAAATAAAAATAAATAAAATAAAAATAAATGTTAAGAGTTAAAATTTAGTAAAATTTAGTTAAATTTAGTAAAATAAATATATATGTATATAAAATATATACCCAAAATATATACAAAAATATATGTTAAAAAACAAAATTATAAATAAAATTTAATTATTTAGTAATCTATTAGAATAATACACTTATAAAAATACGATATATTTAATTATTAAAATTATAACCAGATTAGCCAACAGTAATTGAAACTAATGAAGATATATGGTGTATCAACTTCATGAGTTCGTCAGATCCAATGCCTTAGGGATCATATTTGTGCCAATAATAAGAATACTGGCAATACTTTCATCTCAGTAAAAGTATATCCTTTTCCCCGTCACGTACCATACCACACAATTACAAAAACATCAGCCACTCCGTCACCAAAAAAAAACACAATATAAAATAATTCAAATGTTACTATAAATGTATATTCATATAAATTACTTTTTAAATTGTAAAAAAAATTTTAAAATATTAAACAAATAATAATATTTTTTAAAAAACTCCTCATAATGCCATTTATCATGTAAATAAAACTTGAGATAAGATAAATAAATAAAATAATTAAAATATAATCAAATAATTAAAACAAAATAATTAGGTAATTAAACAAAACGTAAAAAACAAAAACGTTACAAATTACAAAGCTATACAATTACAAATACACTTAATATACAATAATAATACAATACACAAAAATAATCACTTACAATTCAACACTACAATTTATAAGTAAATTCAAATAGTATCTACATAACTTTACACTTTATCAAAAAAAGTAAAGTATTGTTATTATCACCAATTCTATACTAAGATTTGAAATCAAAGAATATGTTTGTAAACTATATAATTTGTATAAAAAAATAAAAATTCAAACAAAAAATAAGAAGCAAGACTAAAAAGTAATTTTTCTTTTTGTGATAATTTTTTTTTTTTATTTTTTTATTTTAACTAAGTTTCAGATTAATTATATAGACCTTAAGAAAATGTAAATTAAAAAATAAAATACTAAAAATACACATAATTTAAAGGTTTTAAAAACAGTTAAAAGGTTTAAAAAAATAATATTTTATTTTGTTGTTTTTTTTATATATTTAAAAAAAAATGTATGTAAGGTTATATTCCATAGAGAGGAAATATGCATGTATTATCTTTCATTGTATCCCGTACAGATAATACCATGCGAGCTAAATACGATTCTTGAGTAGTACTGTTTTTAAATTAATTACAAATAAATATTTAAACTGTGCATAAACATATATTTTTTATTATATTTATTTATATATTATATCGTATTTTTTTTATTAAATACCTTTATATTTTCCGTTTGTTTAGTTATATTTATTTGTTCGATATTATATACACTTGAAATGGCATCGATATAAGTATTTAATGACATAATTAATTTATTCACCCATTCATATATTATAATTATATTGGTAATATTTATATTATTGTGTCACCTATTCAAATATTTTATATATATTTATATATAGTTATATATATATATTTATATATTTATATATATATATATATATATATATATATATATATATATATATATATATATATATATATATGTAAATAATAATTAATATTAATTATAGGATTTATTAATATTATCAATAAGTATATTATTGTCGGTGATTATTCTGTATGCAATAATTATGTGGATATATGGATCAAAATACAAACAGTTTTTAACTTAATAATTAAATAAATAATATACGTATAACAACATATAAATATATATATATATATATATATATATATATATATATTATATATATATATGTGTGTATGTGTATTGATGTATGTATATACGTATATATGTGTGTATATGTGTGTATGTGTGTGCGTGTGCGTGAGTGTGTATCACACACTGTGTAATATATACTAAAATAAGATATTACAATACATCATTATATTTTATTCGTGAATTAGCAAAATAATATTTGATACGAGTTTGCACAGGGGTTGCGTAATATGTATAAATCATTTAATTTATTTAATAATTAATTAATTTTATAAAATGGGTCTTAAAGTATTATTTAGAAGTGATCTTATATAATTGTGTATAAATAAATGATCGGCTCTCGTTAAAACCGTGGATGCCTTAACATGAGAGCGGCTTCGAAGGGACATTAGAGCCATATATTGTTATAAGTGAAAACGTCATCTAAGTTCCTGGATGGGATGAAAGGACTCCACCAAATAAAAATAATAAAAATAATAAAAATAATAATAATAATATGTATACTTTAAATGTTTAAAATTCACTCTACATCGTGTCACGTATTTACATTGAAATCAACTCGTATGTAAATTATAGTTATTATTTAAACACAGTATATTTATAATCATTATTATTGTATAATTTTATATAAATGGTACAGTCTACATATTACGATTACGTATTGTAATTCTATTGTATACAAAATGAGGAGCGCCACCTATATAGGTTGAATTTTAGGGAAAATGTATTACTTATAATGTAAATATGTATCAAACAATACACTTTTAAAATATAAAAGAATACATCTTAACGTATTACTTATAATGGAAACTAAATGGTAATTACTAATATAATATATATGATATATTGGATTTAAAGATATACATATTTATATGGCGAGTAAAATCTAACTTATATAGGGGAGAAGAGTACTCGAATACCGACACCCTAACTATAAATCACCATAACTTTATTATTTCTCAATTAAATATTTCCAAATTTTATTTATAAGTATTAAGTAGGTATATACATATAATAGCTATTTTACAATTTAATTTAGTTTGTTTAACTCTGAGATAACAGGGGTGTCGATATTACAGGCACTGCCTCGAATACCGACACCTTGGCACATAATATCGACATCCTAAATATATCAATATTTAGATATACCATATATGTATTATTTAATATTCACTATCCAATCAGAATTAAATGCGCGTTATTTTTACACACGCAATTCATAATTGTTTTCCTAAAATTAATTTTCGAAAATATTTTATATTTTATATTATATTATAATAT
The DNA here is from genome assembly GCA_964019155.1 of Osedax fenrisi. NCBI lineage: Eukaryota > Metazoa > Annelida > Polychaeta > Sabellida > Siboglinidae > Osedax > Osedax fenrisi. The sequence goes on along the minus strand of OZ025246.1, from coordinate 2,610,754 downwards.
TAAGTTTGAAATTATTTAATTATAATACAAATATTGTACGTACATGGGAATTTTATATTGTTTCTGAAAGACTATTTAATTCTAAGTAGAATCAAGTTTACCCATTCGTGTATATTATTAGGTATGTCTATTAATTTATGAATAGTATCATAACGCACACACATTTCAAACAAATAACGCTGATTGGTTAAAGGGTGTCGATATTACGTGCAATTAGGGTGTCGGTATTATGAAAATGTATGTTTCTTAGGTAAACCTCAATAACTTTGTTACAACTTATGAAAAATACAAAATCTTTTCGGCACATTGTAGAATATAATTAGATCTATATGATTTATTTAAAATATTTAAAATATATAAATTTTCAAATGATTGAGAATCGATATTGTACTTCAAAAATTTCATAAATTTAGAGTTGTAACGAAAAAAATCAGTAAATAAAATATAATATTTATCATAAAAAAAATATAAATATTAAAAAAAAAATTATACTTATATCAATTATAATTATATTAATTAACATTTCACACATTAATTATTTGTTGATTGGAATCATATTTTAGGAGATCTCTAGGGCGTCGATATTACGTGCATGTCGATATTAGAACACACTCCCCTATAGGGGATATAGAAATTTAGTAGAACAATGAAAATGTTGTTGTATAGAAATCACGTAAAACCTTAATCTATTTAAGTGATTCGATAATACTGCAGGTGGTACTTACATTGAATATATAGGGAGTGTTACGTAATTAATTGGCAACCTCGTTATCTCCAACAACATGGAATTGGGAATATTTAACGCCAGTTATATATATTTAATTTTTCTCATATATCAAAATAAGATTACATACTTATAGTAATAGATAACAATGAATAAATGATATAAATATATGTAAAGGACATAAATAGCCTATACATAACAAATAGTAAATTTAAATAAATTGATATAAAATATACTTTGCTAAATAGTAATACAATACATATATATATATATATATATATATATATATATATATATATATACTATCATCTACACCATATATGGTATATAAACTATTATAAATTGATATAAACTATTCCAGTGTATTATAATAATTCCAGAGTATACTCTGGAATAGTTTATATCAATTTATTTAAATTTACTTGCAAGTATATTTTATTAATATAATTTCAACATTAAAATCTATGTATTCTAATATAAAAAATACCATCCCAATAACATGACCATAATTATAAGTATACATACTAGATACATTTAAATGCAGAATTGTGCAAAATAATATGAATCTATATTTTAAATTATTTATGCAATTTTTCATAATCAAAGTATTTACACTGATATATTTATGTTTTTTTTGTTACCGTTAAATTAATTAAATTATAGTTATAAGAAAATATATGTTCTTCATCAATTGTTTTAATATATATATATATATATATATTATAAATTATCTAACACTTTATTAATCATGCAAATGTATAAAAAACATTATTTTAGTTAGGTCAATTTTACTAGTAATTATATAATTATGAATACAAATGTATAATAACTATAAATATATTTTTATTATAAATGTAAATGTTTATATACTATTAAAATATATATTTAAAATTAGTTATAAATATAAATTTAATATATAAATATATATATATAAATATATAATAGTACATTATTTCATAAAATTACCGATATAAACCATTAGAGAACGTGTAATGGTCATAGCTAATGAAGAAGCTTTACCTTTGTTTAATGATATCTTTAATATAAATAGGTTAAGTATATTTTAGTTGTATTTTATAATACATAATTATAGTGAATATTATATATATATACATATAAATATAAAATTATATATATAATATTATTATAAATATAAATAATCAATCACACGTATTTAATATTACAGACGATCAGTTCATATTTATTATATTAATGTTTATCTTTGTATAATCAACAATAATAATGATATATCATTAAATATAGATAACTATTTTTTTTAAATATTAATTTCATATTGTATTTCTTTATATACTAAAAATACAAACAGGACATATATACCTATATATTCATATAGCTCAAAATAAGATCCGTACCTTTTCTGTATATCTCAATTCATTAATTTATTAAATTTAAAGGGAACACTAGGTCAGGAAAATTTTCTTTTTACTTTTAATATATATCTATAGATAACATACATTACTTACCAGGTCTAGCTTGCTCGGTAGTCCATGACATACTTCTTACATCCTTCTCTATCATTCATCGCCGTCTTTATCTCATCTATAGATATCTCGTTAGCAGATCGGTATCATCCCGTAGTTGATCTATGTACGTCTTCGCTGGGCGTCCACGCGAACGGTTACCATGCTGTGGTTGCCAGAGTATCAGGTCGCTCGCTACTTCATCTTTGCTTCTCCAGCAGTGACCAGCGAACCTCAGCCTTTGCATGCGTATTGATTTTCTAAGTTTCAGAATATCGCCATATAGATAACATACTGATAACAACATATAATAGTTGATACGTACATAATGAGTGTTAGTTAAGTTAGCGGTGTATTCACTCTATGTTGTAGTGTACACTATACACTATAGTTGCGTTGATAAAGTAGTTCGGTCGTATTCGTTAGGTATGTATTGTAGTATTTTATACTTAGTCATTGTTATTATTGTATATTTATGTATATATGACTTCAGCGTTAATATTTCAATTGTTATGGTATACTGAATATCAGGGAATGTTTTAACGTGGTTAGATAGTGAAAGTATGTGAATCTAGAAAATATTGGTGAAATTATGGACTCCATATAGGGGAAAGTAACCAAATACGTACACTGTACGTTAAGCTGGAGCGGCTCGGTAATTTTTTCTTGAAAATTGCTGCACCTTCTAGCATTTAATGTTTGGAGTATTTCTGTCACAATGGTATACTTTTTTTTATTTTATATGTAGTATTCGCCGTGCGCCAGAGCTTTTAAAATACCTATAAATATTTGTCTATAGAAAAAATACCGCTATTACCTATATTGAAATCACATGACAATTACATTATAAACCATTATAAACCCTTATACCCTTATAAAGCCCTTATAAACAACTAATTTTCAAATTTATATTCATATTTATTATACTTTTTAACCACGAACCTTTTTACTAATACACCTTTTTATATTTTATATAACCCCAAACCATTTACTAAATGACAAATAACAACATATATGGATATAATCGGCTAATCTTACTGTATAAATAATAACTATAAAGATATTAGAATATTGGATATTGGTACTAAAATGAGATTTTATATATTTATACTATTATAATAAAATTTGTATATTTGGAATGCTTATCAAATTCTATAATAGAAATCATATCTTAGTTTTTTTTAATTTTTATTTAAAAAAAAGTTATGACCACAATTATGAAAAAAAAATTAGTAAAAATGTTAAATTTTGTAGATAGAAATTATGAATGTATTAATTTATTTATAATACATATTATAACATAACTCATTCAATAAAGAATATTATATAATGAAATTAACATAATATATGTATTATAAATATAGCTATCTAAATATTTATAGAAATAAAAAAAATATCAGCATTTATGACCAATATGTGGTTAAATTGGGATTTTTTTTTTAATAATATTTTTTTTATCTAAAATTAATATAATTTATATTTTTACAAAGCTCTTTAAATTCTATGATATAAGTTGTATCTTGGTTTTTACAAATTTACAAAAGAAAAAAAATTATAGAACAAACTAATAATTTAAAATTTATAAAAAATAAGATAAAAAGTAAAATATATTAAAAAAAATTTCTAACGATTTAAATTCTTTAAAAAAAACCTATTATTAATCCAGTCGATTGAAAAAAAATGTTTGTAATTGTGCATAAACTTTTTTTTTTTCAAATATAAAATTTATCATATTTTTACATTAAAATAGTGAATAAATAACCATATGGTATACTATACATTATTTTTTTTAAATTAATTTCATGTAATAGTACACTCATATACTTATGTATATATATTTATGTTTATATTTTTTTATAAATAATTTTTTTTAATTAAAATTAAAATATTTTGTATTTTTCCAAAATGTCCTGGAAATTTCCTGGAAAATCGAAAAAAAATATTGTACAAATATTATCTTATACAAAAATATATAATTCAAACTATAATTGCAGATAAAACTACAAAAAAAAAATGTTAATGATGTTAAATCGAAGTTTCAAATATGTCCTATCTCCTCCATGTTAAACTTCCTATCTCTTCATGTTAAACTTTAATGAGGTGGCGCATCTCCAATAATTAATTTTTTTTATTTTTTTTTTTTATTCAATTTAATATGTTATCTAGTTAATATAAAAAAAAGTGCAGCAATTTTCAAAAAAAAATTACCGAGCCACTCCAGCTTAACGTACGACGTACACTGTACGTCGTACAGTAAAGGTGATCATAGGAACCGAAATTTGTGAAATTTTTAAGTATACAAAATACTTTAGTAAATATCTTATAGAGAATAAAACAAAAAGTAAGTTACAAACAAAATTGACTCAATTTGAATTTTTGATATGTCGCTGGCGCTCTTAAGATTACGTTTAATTTGCATTGAAAAGGATACGATTTTCATTGTTTTTTTTACCAAAATATATAAATATTAGAATTAAAATTAAAATAATGAATATATTTTGATGAAACAATGGAAAATTGTTTATCATATAAATATATAATAAAATATTATAACATTTTATTTGTAAGAAAAAAATCCTAGAAATTGCGAGGATTTTACTAGAAAGGCAAAAATACTTGTTTTTTCCAATTAAAATATTTTTAAAATTTAAAACATATATAAATACAATATATATATGATATAAAAACTAAATGAATACTTTATTTACAAAATTTCTTTTTGCAAAAAAATTATTTTTTTTCCTAGAAATTGTGATCAATTTTTATATTATTTTTTTTAAATTGTATATCGATATTATTCATAAATATATATATCTTACATTTCCAATCGATGGTAAATTTTTATAATTTGTATTTACTATTTACATAATATTTATTAAAGATTTTTTTTTTGGTTATAAATTTTATATATTCCAAATATTTAATTTAAAATAAATATTTAAATAGAAAATATTATTGAATTTATATATTTAATTTAATTTATATACAATATATTTATTATATATTATAGTATAATTTTATTATAAATTTCCAAAATTCCCTTTAAATTCACATAATATGTATAAGTAAAATATAGAGAAATATAAAGAATAATATTTATTTTAAAAAATCTTTTTTAGATTTTGGATTTATATAAATGAATTAACGTATGCCGTTCAATTAGTATAATATGGATCCGTCCATCTCGCTAAATTGGGTCAGAAAAATACTTAGATGTGTTTGATACCATTTATATGGTTCTTTTATCCGTTTGAGTATGGCAATAGACTATAGGATATTGCGGAAATCGAATATAACGATAATGATAACGATATTGATTATATAATAAGTTGTAATAGGTTGATATACAGATGAACAATTAAAAATAAAATATATAAAAATTAAAAATTAAATAATAACAATAGATCTACGTAATCCTAGAGTCAAGAAGGGTAAAATGGGTAGAATGGGAAATATTTATTCCTAAAAAATTTATTTTGAAATTTTTACGAAACTTTAAAGGTCGGGCGCAGTGTCTTAAACTAAATAAAAATGAAATCCGAGAATTGTATTGTTCTAAGAATTCAAATCTCTATATAATAAAAACTATCATTATTTTTTTTATTTTTTGATCACCTTTAAGTCCCCCGTTATCTATGGAATTAAATGTTAAATAAAATGTTAAAATCGCAATGATATCTATAACACTGGTTTGAATTTTAATTTTGTTTGTTTGTTATCAAGTATTTCTTAACTGATTGTAAACTACTTTTTAATATTGAATTCAAATATGAAAACCGTTTTTCTCAATCAGATCTAGTATTTTTTTATTCAACTTTTAATTTTTTTAACAAATATGAGAAATATTTCAAATAAATTATCAAGAAAAATATATTTAGGTGATACATATAATTTATTATGAATATAAAATAACAATAATAAGTATTAATGTTAGAAAATATTATTTATATACTATATAAATGACTGTTTGATAGCTTTTCTCTTGTGTTTTGCATTAATATCGTCTCTTTTTAAATATCAACAGTAGTCCTAAAGCATATTTACATCCCATGTTCCTTGATATCTATCTTTCATTATAGTGATATCCCGGAGAAAGTGCTCTCCTTAAGGACAATTGTTCTTCGCTAAAATCACAACTACTGTATGGAAAATATTCAAGATTGGATCTTAAAAAATGCATCTTAATTGACATTCTATACCCTAGTCTTTCCATACAATCCATTATTTCGTCTACTAAATTGTCATAATCTGCACTACGATGGTTACCCAGGAAATGTTGTATAACAGATTTAAATGCAATCCATGTTCATTGTGTTAGGACATTCATTGAGTTATCGAAGTTATTGTCGTGTATTAATTCTCTTATTTGTGGACCATTTAATATACCTGCTGTGATCTTGGCTTCACTTATTTTTGGGAATTTTCTTCTCGGAAATTGCATGGTAGATCCATTTCGATCAAGAGCTTTAATAAAATACGTCATAATCCCTAGCTTAATGTGTAATGGAGGAAGTAGTATTCTATTGGGATAAACAAAATAATTCTGTATTATAATGTGTGAACCAGGATGTAAATTATCACGTTCTGGCCATATGCGTCTTGAATAATGTTCTCGGTCAGCTCTATTATCCCATTTGCAGAGAAAACATGGGAATTTGATATACCCAGATTGCATACCAAAAAGTATGGCGACAATCTACAAATGTATATATTAATATAATAAAACATTTGAAATAATTATAATTATTATAATAAATATTATAATATATTACCTTCAAGTCTCCGAAAATAATCCAATTGTGATTATTATAATTTAATGAATCAAGAAGTACAATCATATTATTGTAATTTTATGACATACTAATTAAATAACAGACAGGAATTGAAGAGACTCTATTACAATTGTATTATACAACTGCCTTAAGACTTTTATTTCAGGAATCTATAAATAATCTCCAGGCTTAATCTACATACGCATACCCATACCTTCTACCAATCCAATAATATTGTTACAATATACAAGTTCTCAATTGGTAGTAAAACTGCCTAAACTCAATGTCACGACTTCGATACTAAGAGTATGTTATTCCTTTTGAGAACATTTGACGTTCTGCTAATCTCGACCCAAGTAATTGAGCAGATTCTTGTCTCTTGTTAAGTCATTTAGATTATGTTGATTAAATGGTTCCAGATATATTTTATTTTCATGGGGAATGTATTCCTGTGATAAATCATCATTAATTTAATTTTCATCATCTGATTCTGATGAAGAATCAATATTGTCTGGTGGTATTTGTATAGTAATATCATCATTATAAGGTACATGTACCTGCAGGCCGTATAGCTGAAGGTATATCAGGATATATAACACGTGCTTTATTCTTCATATGTATTCCTACATATAGAATTATATAAATATATATGTAGGTATATATATGTATTATATATATATTAACCATTAAGATTTACTATGCAAAAATAACAATCCGAAACATAATTCTAACCTTCTCTCCGTAACATTAGTATTCCGAAATTTAAAGATTTTAATTTCTTATTTTTCCAACGATATAAGTTAACAGTACAGTTTTACAACAAATATTCGGTGCAAATGGTTTGCATTAAGACAAACCATTTAATTGGTCTCCTAAATGCATTCTGAAATAATCCTTGTAGGTTTTTTTTTTTAAATGGCATTATATTTGACTTCTGATTCAATATTGTTACCTTACCACAAATGTAACAAAACTTATCCGGATTGTTAATTCAAGTTCTTCTATTCGTGGTAAATGTTGTGTTAATAAACCTTTGATAACAAAAATGATGCAGACCAGTGGGGTTTTATTAACTGATTATAAGCTACTTTTTACACTAAATTCAAATCTTAAAACCGTTTTGCTCAATCAGCTCTAGTTTTTTTTTATTCAACTTTTTATTTTTTGGAAATATCAAAAATGTCCTAAAGAAAATATATTATTTCATATAAATTATACAGTATTTTAATTCGTTCATACCTATATTTAGTTATTTTATTATATAAATGTGTTAATAATATTTAAATAATTTACCAATGGTACGGGAGTTGATTAGGAGTATTCCCTTAAAAGTTAATTAATATGTAATTATTAAATATGCAGAAATATATTGTATATTAATTAACAATAATTTTCTGATATTTAATGAAATTTACATATCTGTAATATGTATAAAAATCATTATTTTAAATAAGTCAATAATATCATTATATCATAAAAATTTAAATAAGTATAACGTATTTAAACTACATTTACCACGAATAGAAGAACTTGTATTAACAATCCGGTTATTTTTTGTTACATTTGTGGTAAGGTAACATTGTTGAATCAGAAGTCAAATATAACGCTATTTATAAAAAAAACCTACAAGGATTATTTCAGAATGCATTTAGGAGACCAAGATAAATCATTTGCACCGAAATATATGTGACACTATTTTAATATATTTAAAATATAAAATGATCAATAAATTACATTATATAAGTTATTATATGATATTTTGTTGCTAAAAAATAAAAATATTTATATGTCAATACAAAAGTATGTGATTATTTTTTATTAATACATAATATTTGTATTACAAAAAAAATAGCGAAGTTTGGTTAATTGGTTATATTTTTTTAAATAACAAAAAAAAACTTATTTCACTTGATAATCAATCATATTGCATAACTCCTAATTTAGAACCAAATTCTCGAATAAACATTTATAATATATAAACCTATCATATGTATCGTAAATAACTGAAATAAAATGCAAATGCAAAATTACACTTGCTAATACAAACAACGCGCATGCGCACTCTGATATTCTATTGTTAACAAAAAGGTTTTTTTCATAGTTTTTTATTCGAATAGTGATCAATGAATACTATTTTATGTGCATTTTAGTTATTGCCTCGTTGTACTAACCAAATCACACAGGCAGTTTATATAAGTTATATATATATATATATATATTTATATATTTATTTAAAATTATAATATTTAAAATATAATAATTTAAATGACATTTAAATTGTGTTTATACGTGAAATATAAGTGTTATAGGGGAGAGAACTCGAATACCGACACCCTAACAATAAATCACCATGACTTTATTATTTCTCAATTAAATATTTCTAAATGTTATAAGTAGGTATAAAGTATGTATAAGTTATACATAGCCTATACATATAATAGCTGTTTTAAAATTTAATTTATTTTGTTTTACTCTGAAATATCATGGGTGTCGATATTACGTGCAATTAGGGTGTCGGTATTATGAAAAAGTATGTTGCTTAGGTAAAAGTTAATAACTTTGTAACAAATTATGAAAAATAAAAAATACTTTCGGCACATTGTAAAATATAATTAGATATATAAAATGTATTGTAAATATTTAAAATACATACATTTTTAAATGATTGAGAATCTATATTGTACTTCATAAATTTCATAAATTTAGAGTTGTAATGACAAAATAGTTATTTGTATAATTAAAAATATATAAATATTTAAAAAATGTATACTTATATGAATTATAATTATATTGATTAATATTTCATACATTAATTATTTGTTGATTGTAATTCTATTTTAGGAGATCTCAAGGTTGTCGACATTACGTGCATGTCGATTTTAAAGCACTCTCCCATACATATGCACTTTAAATACGACTAATCAAGAAACAATTAATTTATAGAGATTATAATTTATACAACTAGTTCATTTTTATATCGATTTTAAAAATGGAAACATTTTTTAACAATATTACATTGAAAAAGTTATCAGCTTTCTAAAAATAGCATTTTGTGGTATATATTATATATAAAGTAATCTAGTGTCTTTCGTCCCCTTAAAATATACTATTTATATATATATATAGAAATTAGTTTAAATTATATTACATATTATATATTATTTTATATACAAACAATTAATATCAATTACAATTCAAAGGGTGGAAAATGATTTAAATAATGTATACAACACTGCTATAGGATATATTACAGATTTATTACCCGTTGAAGATTTTGAAATGTTATAATAAATATATTTAAATATTTTTACATTTTTATTATTAAAAAAATAAGTATATTAAATTGACATTATATATATAATAATAATAATAACAATATATATTAATTGAAATTAAACAAAATATATATAATAAAAGTGATTATTAAATATTATTATTGTAATATACATTATTATCAGAACGTAATATACATTATTATCACATTATAATCATTATTTAATGATTTATAGCAGTAGTGATAAAGAGTAATAAATAGTAGTTATTTATAATAAATTTTCAATTTCTCTATACAACCTCGTCCTCTTCATTATGGTGATCCTCGGGTATCTGTTCTCGGCACCTCCTCATCTCAATATACGTCTTCCCTATACATGAAATTATTGGTAAATTTCCAGATGTCCACTATCACATATACGCTGATATTCAACTATGTTCCTTATTATCCAAATCCTCCCATCTTCTACCATTTAACTCCTAATTATGTAAATGTGCATCAACTACCAGATCATGGATTCTCTCTAATAAACTTATACCCAACTCTTCAAAATCTGCACTCCTAAATATACCATATAACTATTGTTATTTTCCTCCTGTTGTCATTGACGGTCTCCCTATCATCCCATCCTCATCTGTTCTAAATCTTGATGTTACTTTGGATGCTAACCTTTCTCTCAATTCCCATGTAGAAAATATATCTAAATCAGCTAATTATCACCTCTTCAAAATTCGTCGCATAAGAAATGACCTAACTCGCCCTCTTTCTATTATCCTCGTAAATACAATAGTCAACTATCGTATCGACTACTGTTTCTCTCTACGCAATCATCTCACTAATACTTCATTATCTCCTTTAAATCGTATAATTTGTGCATCTATACGAACTATTTTATCCATTAATCGGTTTGATCATTCCATTACCGACTCCAATCAACTCCTATATAAATGATTCCATCAAAAAAACGTTCCCTCATACTACTTATATCACTCGCTCATAAAGCAATATAGTTTACTTATCCTCCTTATTTTACATCCATTCTAACACCAACGATTTTTCTAATGAAATATATAACACTCACGCGAAATCGTGCAATTCTATTTTGTATACAACATCCAACAGCGCCATCTATATTGGGTAAATTGTCGGAACTATTTGTTTTTTATACTGTAAAGTAGTATCAAACTATGCACTTTTAAAATTAAATATGCTTTAAATTATTATTTGTATTATGAAAACTAAGTGTTCATTATTGATTGATTGATAATTTATTTAAGCAAATACATAGCCGAAAATATAATCGAAAGTATAAATTATAAATATTTGCTAACGATAACATACGTTATAGAAATAAACAAAGAATAATACGAAATTAAAAAATTAAAGAAATTAAAACGTTTTACAGTTACCGTAAAAATAAACGAAAAACAATCGAAAGTAGAAATAAATCATATAGTAAAAATAAACGAAAAATGATCAAAATAGAAATAAAAGATATCGTAAAAATAATCGAAAATAGAAATAAAATACATTATTTTGTAAGTGGCATCGAAATATTTAATTTCTACTTTAACTCTATAGAATTCTTCTTATCTTTTACCCTGTTTTAGTAATAAATTATTAGTATAAAGTTTAATATTTAAATGTTAAATTTTAAATATATTATAAACAAAACATTATTAATATATAAGAAATCAATAGGATATGTTGATTGATAATTTATTTAAGCAAATACATAGCCGAAAATATAATCGAAAGTATAAAGTATAAATATTTGCTAACGATAACATACGTTATAGAAATAAATAAAGAATAATACGAAATTAAAAAATTAAGGAAATTAAAACGTTTTACAGTTACCGTAAAAATAAACGAAAAACAATCGAAAGTAGAAATAAATCATATAGTAATTATAAACGAAAAATGATCAAAATAGAAATAAAATATAGCGTAAAAATAATCGAAAATAGAAATAAAATACATTATTTTGTAAGTGGCATCGAAATATTCAATTTCTACTTTAACTTTATAGAATTCTTCATCTTGTATCCTGTTTTAGTAATAAATTATTAGTTATATAATTTAATATTTAAATGTTAAATTTTAAATGTTAAATTTTAAATATATTATAAACAGAACATATTAAAAATCAAATAAACCAATACTAGAATGAAACAAACAAATAATGTAATACTTACCAAAATCTGTAATAATAGTAGGTACTTTATTTCAATTTTAAACATATATATATATATATATAAAAACAGAACAAGTTACAAATAAAATAAACCAATATACATATACAAAAACAGTTAATAACAAAACATACCAATAATATTACGAAACAAAATAATATAATACTTATCACTATAATCTGAAATAATAGAAAATTATTAATATTGTATTTTAGTAATATAATACATTTGAAACATATTTACAAAATATATATAAAACAAACATATAATACCGAACAAACAAAAGTAAAATAATACTTCACACTTTATCTGTAATAATAATGAATTATTAATTTTATATTATAGTATATTTGAAATATAGATATAAAAAATCCGAATTTTCTATAACAAAAATAAATTTATAACAAAATATAATACAGAACAAACAAAAATAAAATAATACTTCCCACTTTATCTGTAATAATAATGAATTATTAATTTTATATTATAATATATTTGAAATATATATATAAAAACCTAAATTTTCTATAACAAAAACACATTAAAAAAAAACCAGAAGAGATAATGCAATAATTTAGATACAAAATGAAACATAAATCAATATAAAATTATAAATTGCTGTTAAAAAAAAGTAGTTTGTCGAAACAGATTTTGTTTATTTTATTTTTAAAAGATGAAACAGATACAGATTTTATTATATCATTATTTAATGAATTCCATATATTAACTGATCTATTATTAATTATATTTTTAATTGTATTATCATAATTATGTATTACATTTCATTTTTTACAATTACCTCTAGTTCTACAATTATTCGAAATGTTAAGAATATCAGATATATTTATATCTGTATAATTATTTGAAATTTTAAAAATTGTAGTTAGATCTATTTTTAACCTTCTAAGTTCAAGTGATTCTAATTTAAAATATACCAATCTCTCTATATATGATTTATAATTAATATTTGATGAATTTGTATATCCTACGCATCTTGTAATTAATCGTCTAGTAAATAATCTTTGCACTCTTTCAATTTGGTCTATGAGACTACGAAATTTACTAACCTTTGAAAAAGGTGACCAAATTATGGATGCATATTCTAAAATTGGTCTGCAATAAATTTTATATGCATTTAATAATGCTCTAGGGGATTTTGTAGTAATGCATCTAAAAATTGAATTCAAAGAAAATGTTGGTTTTAAATACTATACATATTAATATAGCGAGTAAAAGTAAATTTATGTTGCATGTCAATTAATAGATCAATTAAAATATTGTAGTATGAAAATAGCGGCAAACCTAAATCGATTTCGATATTGATGCTAGAAGCGGGATTTATGAATACTAATCACGTTACGTAGATATCATTCCATATAGGTAGGACGCTGCAACAGGGGGACGGGGGTATGTCCACCTCACACTTTTAAATCTAAGGGGATCTCCTATGTATTGGTCCTACCCCTATATATATAATATATCATTTAATTATAATATATCATATATAATATATAATATAACTTCACCAAATGATAATGATAATATTATCCTATCTTTCTTCTACCCGAGCGTAACAACATTGTGTATCTTCTATAACATCGGTTTCTCTACGTTTATCTTTATAATCAATATACTTTGGTTTATATAATTTTAAGCTTTCTTTATTACTCACTTTACGTTTGCCTTCGTCATCTTGTATTTCATAAATATTATCTTTTCTCCGAGTTACTACCCATTCTTTATCATTCCCATAAGGTTGCAACTTATTTTTTCCAATGATTATTTTTCTTATTTATTCTTAAATATAATGTTTCACTTTTGTTCAGTTCTTTATAATTAGTATTTTATTGTGTATATCTTTTATCCAATCTGCACTTTTATTCCCTGTATCTTCTCCCTCCATTACCAACCTTATTATCAATTGGTAAATGTCATTCTCTCTCAAACATGATAGATACATCAGTGATGAATAAGAGAATAGTAGAACGACAGAAATATGATGAAACGATCAACAGAATACTTAAACGTCATGAGAAATATACGAAAATCAGCGAGGAGATAGCGAGGAAGGAAACACCGCAAGTAGGAACATTATTATAAGATTTGGATAAATTAGTAGTAGTAGAGAAGAACATATTGTGTAGAATATTGTGAAAGGTGAAAAAGGTGAAACAAGTAATTGTACCGAAAGAAATGATAACATAGCTTATTGTCAATATGTATTGATATACATATGTATGATAAGTTATGCCAGCGAGGGATACATATATGTATAGTATTACTAGGACAACGATACTATTGGCCTTCGTTACATAATGATATTAGTACTCATATAAAAGTATGTCATATATTTAACATATAGCTTATATTACGTATAGCATATATGTAAAGCTATAGCGAAAATCCGTCTAGGAAAGATAACTTTAAAATGGGTACTCTGAGTCATCAAAACCACTAGAACTTTGATGTATTGCCTATGCTAAATTAGACACCTAAATAGACGGAAAGAAGATGTATAGAACTGTGCCATACATATAGTAAATTTACTGTTGCGATAGCTACAAGATATCAAAGCGCTAATACAGTTGCGAACGTATTAATAAACCAATGGTTTATGAAATGTGCAATTCCGATCAAGGTAGACATTTTTTATCGGGAATATTATTAGAGACTTTCAGACGATATGGGATAAAGAAAACACAGACTACTCCATATCATCGATGTGTAAATGGAATAGTAGACATATTTAATAGGACATAACACAATGTCATGCGCCTAGGAACTACTTCATGAAAATCAACGTAACAAATGGACTACTTATTTAAATGAAATTACATTTAATGAATGATATATATATATATATATATATATATATATCAATGCATACATATAAAATTGTATATACTTTAATGCAACAAATAAGTATTAGAATTATATTAAATATATGAAATAATGAAATTAAATATATATTATGTAATAATTCAAAATAAAAAGCATGAACAAATAATGAAATTGTATGTAATTAATATCTAATATATTGTTAACTTTTAATATAAATTATAATATTTAATAGGATTATAAAATGTATATTACATATGTAATAGAAACTCTTTTAAGAAACATATTTTCATGAAGAATAAAGATTTAATTTGTAAATTTTTTAAGAAAATAATCTAAACTAATTAATCATGAATCATATCTATAATGTAATACCTCATCTATTTATAGTGAATAAAGATTGGAATATATCATGTATTAAATAATTATTTGTATATGTAATTCAATATAATTAATAATAATATCATTAAATATGACACATATACAATAATAGAAATTGTTAATACGTTTATTTTATATGATACAAATGTAATCAGCATAAATCGATCAACATCCTGTATTTCTAGCACCCGGGTATTGCAGGGCAATATCGGAGTTGAAGTACTGTATGATCCAGACACCGATATCCACTTCAAGCAACTTGTATACACTACCATGGATATCATCTAATATCTTTAATCCTCACTGTGATTTAGCGTAGAATGATTGTTAATATTACTTTGAAATTATACGAATACATTTATATTATAATAATATAAGTGAATCTATTAATCTATTAAGTTTAAAATAATATTATTCATTAAATTATTAAATACATAGGTAACTATATACTGGAACTATAGTGAAACACATTTAATAAACAATAAGAATAATAATAGTAATAATACGTATTAGATGAATTGAAATTGTTGTTTTTTTCTGTTAGTTTCTAGTATAGTTATATAAGTTATTCTCCTAAATTGTTTCAAAATAATATATTATATTTTCTTCTGTTATCGCCCATTTAATATTTGTTGCTATAGCAATATACATATAAATATATAGCATATATAGCATATATATTGTAAGTATACTTACACATTCAGATTACCATTCAAACATTCCTAGAGGATATATATATATATATAGGATATATTAGACCATATTATAACTATAATCTTAGTATGAATTTGAGATATTCATTCATGACCAATTATAGTATATATATAGTAACCAATATAAATAAATATATACGTGATGTCTGGAATAAATACATATAATTTATTAGAAATGCATTAAAATATAATTTACTCTCGAATCGAGTAAGAATTAATTGCGAAAATTACTTTAAAATAAATGTATGTTAAGTATTATAATTTAATCTATTTAATATATTGCATACTACTTTAATAATTTTAAATATTTCCAAATATATAGGTACTTTCCTAATACTTAGATATTTTTGGTAATATTTGTATATTAATATTTATTTTAAATAAATTCAATTATTATCTTTTATATATATATATATATATATATATATATATATATACATTATAATTAATAGATTACCTGTTAAATTTAACCTCCATGTGTATTATAGTAGGGAGTTATTTGAATATAAGCAAATTAATTATACATATCTATCTCTTTATATATCTATATCTATATATATTTATTTATCTATTTCCCTCATTCGACCTCTATAGCTATCTTTAGTAACCCATTTTATTAGTTTTATTTCCTACATCTCCTATCTAGCTATATTTCTATTATTATATATATCATACATTATTTCTATAGTTCATACTCTCTTATCACTTTCTCTCTAGTTATCTAACACTGTATCTTTCTTTATCTCTAATCTCTCTAACGTATCTCTTTATATATGTTTCATTTTTGTTATATATCTATATTTATATTATTACCTCTCTCTATTATCTCACTCTAGTTATATTAATATCTCTCTTTATATTTAGTAATATATCTCTATATATTTATCTTTTATCACTCTCTTTAATATTGTCTCTCTTTATCTCTCTTCATATCTATATCTCGTTATATCTTTCTTTTTATAACTATATTTTATCACTCTCTTTAATACTTTCTCTCTCTCTTCATATCTATATCTCGTTATATCTTTCTGTTTATAACTCTCTTTTATCACTCTCTTTAATACTTTCTCTCTCTCTCTTCATATATTTATATCGTTATATCTTTCTCTTTATCACTATCTTTTATAACTCTCTTTAATACTTTATCTCTCTTCTCTTCATATATTATTATTATTATTATTAAATAGTTTATTGACTACTAAACATCATATGTTTATCATATATCTATATCTCTTTATATCTTTCTCTTTATCACTATATTTTAGAACTCTATTTAATACTTTCTCTCTCTCTCCGCAACCATATCTCGTTATATCTTTCACTTTATCACTATCTTTTATCACTCTCTTTAATACTTTCTCTTCATATCTATATCTCGTTATATCTTTCTTTTTATCACTATCTTTTAGCACTCTATTTAATACTTTCTCTCTCTCTCTCCGCATCCATATCTCGTTATATTTTTCTCTGTATCACTATCTTTTATCACTCTCTTTAATACTTTCTCTCTCTTCATATCTATATCTCGTTATATCTTTCTCTTTATCACTATATTTTATCTCTCTCTTTAAATCTTTCTCTCTTTATATCTCTTCATATATATATCTCGTTAAATCTTTCTCTTTATCACTACCTTTATCACTCTCTTTAATACTTTCTCTCTTTCTTCATATATCTATATCTCTTTATATCTTTCTCTTTATCACTATCTTTTATCACTCTCTTTAATACTTTCTCTCTTTATCTCTCTTCAAATCTATATCTCGTTATATCTTTCTTTTTATCACTATATTTTATCACTCTCTTTAATACTTTCTCTATCTCTCTCTTCATATCTATATCTCGTTATATCTTTCTCTTTATTACTATCTTTTATCACTCTCTGTAATACTTTATCTCTCTCTTCATATCTATATCTCGTTATATCTTTCTCTTTATCACTATATTTTATCACTCTCTTTAATACTTTATCTCTCTCTTCATATCTATATCTCGTTATATCTTTCTCTTAATCACTATGTGTTATCACTCTCTTTAATACTTTCTCTCTTTATCTCTCTTCAAATCTATATCCCGTTATATCTTTCTCTTTATCACTATATTTTATCACTCTCTTTAATACTTTCTCTCTCTCTCTCTCTCTCTTCATATCTATATATCGTTATATCTGTCTCTTTATCACTATATTTTATCACTCTCTTTAATACGTTCTCTCTCTCTTCATATCTATATATCGTTATATCTTTCTCTTTATCACTATATTTTATCACTCTCTTTAATACTTTCTCTCTCTCTCTCTCTCTTCATATCTATATCTCGTTATATATTTCTCTTTATCACTATATTTTATCACTCTCTTTAATACTTTATCTCTCTCTTCATATCTATATATCGTTATATCTGTCTCTTTATCACTATCTTTTATAACTCTGTTTAATACTTTCTCTCTCTCTTTCTCTTCATATCTATATCTCGTTATATCTTTTCTTTATCACTATCTTTTATCACTCTCTTTAATACGTTCTCTCTCTCTTCATATCTATATATCGTTATATCTTTCTCTTTATCACTATCTTTTATAACTCTGTTTAATACTTTCTCTCTCTCTTTCTCTTCATATCTATATCTCGTTATATCTTTCTCTTTATCACTATCTTGTATCACTCTCTTTAATACTTTATCTCTCTCTCTCCGCATCCATAGCTCGTTATATCTTTCTCTTTATCACTATATTGTATCACTCTCTTTAATACTTTCTCTTCATATCTATATCTCGTTAAATCTTTCTTTTTATCACTATCTTTTAGCACTCTATTTAATACTTTCTCTCTCTCTCTCCGCATCCATATCTCGTTATATCTTTCACTTTGTCACTATATTTTACCACTCTCTTTAATACTTTATCTTCATATCTATATCTTATTATATCTTTCTCTTTATCACTATATGTTATCACTCTCTTTAATACTTTCTCTCTCTCTTCATATCTATATATCTTTATATCTTTCTCATTATCACTATCTTTTATCACTCTCTTTAATACGTTCTCTCTCTTCAAATCTATATCTCGTTATATCTTTCTCTTTATCACTATCTGTTATCACTCTCTTTAATACGTTATCTTTATCTTCATATATTTATATCGTTATATCTTTCTCTTTATCACTATCTTTTATCACTCTCTTTAATACTTTATCTCTCTCTTCATATCTATATCTCGTTATATATTTCTATTTATCACTATCTTTTATCACTCTCTTTAACACTTTCTCTTCATATCTATATCTTGTTATATCTTTCTCTTTATCACT